>LGAG01000231.1:419036-475429 GCA_001278395.1 Lerema accius
TCGAGGTCTTCTAAAACAAATATTTACAAAAAATTTCATCGATCTATATAAGTATGTGTACATGCCTATATTATGTTAGTAATGAAGCTTTATTTGTCCACACATAGCTCAAAAACTACTTACTTATCAGATTTAGATTATTTTTTTTTCTATTGAGCTTCAACTTTAAGTAATCAATTTGAAAAAAAGAGTAAATATTTGACAAAAATCACTGGTATTCTTAGTAAAGCGGTCCTATTTTTCATTAGTTACCCAAATACAAATACAAAATATTTTGTATATCGTCCGCCTTTATCTAAGGATAAACGTGACATAAACAAGAGTCTTCAGTGTGATCAAATTTCCGGCGAGTCCACTCAGACCCCACTGTGCTTGTTATTACTCGTTTGAAAGAACCAGCCCTAGATTATTAGAATACCTCTCGTACATTTTCTTCAAGATTTACTACTCCCTGTCCTGCATAGCTTTTATGAGTGCTTGCAGTACTCTACGTAATTGAATTTTATTTTGTTAGTTCAATGTCCACGTTAACAATTGTGGGTATTACTCGTATGTTACACATTAATTATAATTTATTAGACCAACATTTTAGTACTTTAACCTTTTCTTAGTAGGTACACCGTCTGTGTGTAAAGGAATCGCTGTATAAAGTTTAATGCTGTATGTAGTCATTGGAGTATTAAAGCAGTAGGTATTTTAGTGTTCATTAAACCCTATGCCCCATCAGAAAAAGAAAAAAGAAAAAGAAAAACCCTCCATTTTTGTTTTTTTTTAGCTGAGTAGGTTCGTCCTTAACGACCCCATTTGATGCGGGTAATAATTATAATTAGTTGTATAATCCTTAATGGCAAAACGCACTAACTTAGAAAAGCCTAGTCACACTCGACTTGAACATAATAGGTACCTACTCGTACTTGAATAGCGTCTTTGTCTATTCAAATAGCTAAGATGGCTAACTGAGCAGTTAGCATTTTGCTAACTAGATAACATACAACCATACCTCATAATATAAGTATTTTTAGTACCAATACATAAACAGATGCAAACATAAAACCAACAGTAAGGTAAAAAGTAACGGCGTAATTTTCCATCGGTTTGATCACGTGGTAAGCGGCTCAAAGACAATACGACCCTTTTATTGCGCCCCATATTCGCGCCAATAAAGACGAGAACATTGTTATTTTGGGCCCTACTGGCTGCACAAATTACTACTTCACACTTTATTGCCAATGCAATAAAGTATACAGTCGAATAACTCTTACTTTAGTATTTTTAAATTACAACACTCTTGAACTTAAATGTTATTTAAAAACAACAGAATAAGAATTAATTATTGGTCAAGAGGTACCGTTTAATGTTATTGTTATGGTTCAGTCCAGTTTTCTAGTTATATTTGTTACAATAAATGCACAGACGAATTTATTACATAGCCACGAAGCAAGCCATATTTTTCAAACAAAATCTAGTGTTAGGAGAGTTATAGCTTATGATTTCAGGTTTTATAAAGTTAAGGTTTTGGCTGCTCGGTTCACAATTTTAAGTAAATCTAAAAACTTCACAAAAGCATTATAAGCTAAGTAAACCAATTATGTTGCATTAATTTTACTGATGGAATTTTATCTACTTACCTTCAGATATTATTTACAAGGTTCTTAAAATAAATGGTAATGATGTTTTCCCTTGCATTAGCTGAAACACAAATTTTAGGAAACTTATGGAAATAATATGGAAAATGCGCGAAAGAGAGCGCTCTTTTAACCCACATCTATTTTAGAACCAGGCTGAAAGAACCCTGTGTGGTTAAAATCAGACGACTTTTTGAGCGCTAAATATTGAAACATATCTGTAGCTAATGATCTATACGATTCAACTAATCCAATATCCCAATTACAGGTACAAAATAGAACCTTAAAAATAGTTGGTACTACATATTATTTACATTTTTCCATAATCAATCGTGAATTTAATACATAACAAGGCTTACATAAAGATTAAACCTTTCATTTCAGTCAGAAATCTGTCAAAAAGTCTTTTAAAACGCCAAAATCTGTATAGCCACGAAGGTCAACCTTCCCTGGTCGGTTCGCCTTGATGAACCAACTCGCAGTTACGTCCTCAACGGCCGGCTGTTAAGCTCTGAATGAGGCTCATAGCCGACAGAAAAAAACCCGAGCAGATAAAAACACGAGAGAGGTAGTTTAAGAAGTTTTACTGCACGCCGGATACCAGCTGACGAGAATTCTATTTTATTTTCTCTGAGTACGTGTTTCAGTAAAAGAGAGTACAGAACCTGTATATTTACCCGAATGCGCTAGGAAGAGGGTAATGTTTTTCAAGCGTATGTATGTAGGTACAAATCTTTGGCCTGCTCTACATTCTAGACGGCTTGGCAGTCATGTAAGGTGTCGTTAGATTCGTCTCCATTTGCGGACGAAATGGGTCATATTTTTATTGTTATACCTAATTAAGATTATCTTTATTATCTTTGATGGAGTGTGTCCGGAGAGAAACATTTAGAACTCTAAATCTGCGAAATAGATTGTTCGATGTCGACTGTTTGAATAGCATTGTGGCTCTTCCCATGCCGGAGGGGGCCAGAGTGTTAGTCAAATTAGCTAATTAGTTCAAAATAATGAATAAAAAAAAGTTTATTACCTAAAGCCAATTTTCTTAACAACTTTTACCTAAAAATAAGCATAGCAAACGAATGTGCCATTACAGATAATTTTCACACCATTTCTTTAAAATCTGATTGAGTCATAATATTTTTTCAAAAACATTACTTCACATTCCAATTTATTGAAAATATACGGTGATTTCAAAGCAATGTGTTGCTTAATGAGTTTTATTACCGCGAGCGTTCGTACTTCATAGCTGTGTAATTGTCAACGTATTCGAATGAGGTTGTTAAAACTACCAATTAGTGAGCACAAAGAATGGTTTTCGAAGAGAAACTCGATCGTTGGTAATGATAACGACCAATTAACTGTTAAAAAGCTTTATAACGTTGGTTTGTTAATGAAGTGCGAAACATTTTATTGATATAGGTGTTTACTTATTTAAGTAGTCAAATAAATTTGCTTTCTTCATTAATTTGCACTGGGATAGTGTGGTGGAGTATGCTATAGGCCTCCTTAGCCATAAGGAAGGACCCGTACCTTGAAGTAGGCTATTAGGTTTATAAAATTAACTTGGATAATATTTGACTCAGTTAGGCAAAATTCAGCAAAATTTATAATGTATTAAGCTGACAAAAGCTCTGGAGATATAGTATGATGTTGTACGAGAGGTATTTTATTTATCAATTTTGGTTTATAAGCTCTTCACACTATGCTTAAGTAGTGAAGTGACGGTTAATATTCTCTAGGGTTGAAGCCAACTGAAACTTTTTAAATTTGGTGATCCAATACTCAGAGCATAGTCATATTATTATAGGTTTTATTTATCATCGAAATTCATCTTGTTTTAAGATAATTTTCTCTTGATTTCTGTATGGCTTTCACAGTATGGTATACGATCAATACTACAATAAAAACCTTGGTTTAGATATATTAATAAGACTTACCGAATTAACAGCAGTCATCACGACTCTTGCCCCTCCAACACCGCACGTCTACCAGTTCATTCTGAAACAAATTATGACATAAATCACTTAATTGATTACTTCCAGCTTTAGTACACGAACATGTTCGTAAAATATATGCTCCATGCGAAGCAGGCCTATTGATCGGCTCAATACATCCAGCAAAGTCATTAATGTCAATCGTAAATCGAATCCTATTAAGCCAAAAGCAATATCATAAATGCTTTAGAAAACGGGTCGGCCTTGTTGACATCTCGTCGGTGCTATGACTCAATGCAGTCTCCGGTCGCGTCGTGACAATTTACTCCATGGTGTATCGTAGAAATAAACACACCATGTAAACAAATTCCTATCTAAACACAAGGGCTCAAGTCACAGAGTCGAACGACGCGCGTCGCAATAGATACGTCTCGACAATCACACAGCGTTCACAGTCACTGGGGCAAATGTCCAAGTCCATTAATAAAATTGAATCAGACGGACATTCCGGGGCACAATATGTGCACGTGTGAGAATAAATAGTGTCGGTACAGGCAGGCATGCAAAAAGCAGTCCTAAGGCAAGTACAGACGAGCGTGAATGCAACAATACGCTGCCGGTTCACCACAAAACGTTCCGCGACTTGTAAAAGGACGGAAAAGTGTTTCTCGTAATTGGAATCACAACTATTTCCACATCCCTCTGACGTCTGCCTCATATAAATGAAAACCCACTTTGTAATGAGGCACGATTTTCATAATTTGTTCGTGCTGTCAGCTTTGAATATTGAAATATGTACTAAATATCACATTTTCGCTATGCCTACATTGATTTACATCATTTGTAAGTAATTTATTTCGCTTTCCATTGTTCAACATTTGTAAACGAGGATTAACAATTTCTGGTTATTAAAATGGCGGATTATTGTCATTTGAATAGCCGAACTATTGCCAAAAATACGGGTGTTCTTTGAAATATCAGCAGTTAAATCATGTTCCAGGACTTTGTGGTATGAAGGATTTCTGTACATTGGTTATGGCCATTAACAGTTTTTCCTATCTATAGGAGTAGTATGGACTACTGGGTACCTCATAAATTACAAGGAAAAGCGCCCAGCACTCGGTCGCTAATAGCTGATAATGAAGCTATCATTATTTCCAAACTGTGTTCGTGTATTTATTTTGTCACGCCCAAATATTAGTGTGGAGAAGTCTTAGAAAAACTGTTAGTATGTAGTATTTTGTAGTATTTTTATTGAAAGCAAATTAAAAATTTACATGCCAAATTAAGTTACCTACTCTCGAGTTATAAAATGAAAAAAGCAATGAAAATGAAACAGCATCTGCCTTTATGAAGGTGTGCCGTTACTTTTATCACTTTGCCCGAAAACTTTAATAAAATCTTGACACAGCGACACAGGTAAGTTATTACATTTTTATGTACATGACGCTTTTAATGTACAGATATTATAAATAAGTAAAGTGCTTGTCTTGAAGTTCTTCCTAATCTTAATAATTAATAAAAGCACAGGTTACAAAGTAACTATTTTCTAATCTGTGGCACAGGGTACGTGTGTTGGAACTCCTTCTAAGCGGCAATCCAGCCAAACTATTAGAGTTATTGAAACGCCGTCATAGCAAAAGTTGTCCGATATGATGGGCATTTATTAAAGCGGCAATTTATTTAAGGTCAGGAGTCTGGTGTAAAAACTAAAGGATGAACCAAACTATATGAGATAAAATATAAAGCAGAATGAATTCTGCCCGGTCTTCCAGAGTAATAAAAAACATTAAGTTTATGTCGCATTGTACTATCCGAAACAATCTATCGAGATATATAGAGACAAAAGCACAGATGAGCGCGAGCAGATGGTCAAAGCCATTAATATAATTAACTTAATGTGTCCCTAACTATCGAACTACTATAGAAAATAGCCGTCGAAGTGCTTCATAAATTTCCGAAAACGAAGATTAGGGATAATGTACAGTCAAATACAGAAGTAGATAATTAAAATGACGTTGGCTTTGAAATACTTGTGAATTCTAAAAGAGCATTTGAAAATGTTGCATGCGCTCATGTTGCATTGGTCTCCAGCAAGTAAACAAGTTCCTGCCGCTTCTTTATTGACTTGCTTTATTTAATCAGCTTTGCTTATACTACGTAATAAATAATTATCTTAACTTCGCTCTTCTACATTATACCCACTACAAACGATATAAAACAAATTTTTTAAACAAAGAATCCCTACCATGTATTTATCAACACAAAAATTGGACATAATACTTCTGGGTGAGTCATCGCTATTTTCAAGAAATATTTCATGAAACTGGATAAAAACATCGCCGTTCAAATATCGTTCCTCCATTTTTCGGTGTCGTTCATTTCGTGTTTACATTCGTTTCCATTCGTTCTCGAGTTCACAATCGTACGAGTGACATAAAAGTTCTCATTACGGGGGTAAGGTCGGGAGCGCGTCAATGGAAGTCTGCAGGAGCCCTGTTCGTTTATTTCACAATAAAACCACAACATAACGAACTCTTTTATACTATAGGTCGATGGAAAAGCCTAACTAGGTCAACGGAACGGATGAAGGAGATGAGACGATCCCGAATCTCTGTCAGTATTTGGGGACTAGCATTGATGGTGTAAAAAACTGTAATTAAGAAAAGTGATAATACATGTCACTATCATAAAGTGAATCACAAACAATGTTGTTAAAGTAAAGGACAACAATATAGAGAAGCCAATCAATATTGTAGATGAACGGTATAATAGAAAGATAATTTATTGTGAATATATCGATTAATTTCAATTCATTTCGTGTTAATAGTTGGAAATTTGTTCAAGAAACGGAGCTATGCACACATTAAGATGTGTGTAATTTCCACAATGGAGAGGAATCCAGTGACACCCGTCATTTTAAAATCCTTCAAGACGTTTGGGATGTAGAGTATGCCAAAGAAATGGACATAACGAAAGAAATGAACCAAAACTGAAAAACAATAAGAAAATTCTATTTCTATGTCTAAGTATTTCTATTTCTAACTTACATACATACATAACCTTACTCTTCTATTGCAGTCAGGTAATAATAAGGCTTCAGAGTATAAAACACGCAAAAAAGATATAAAAATGGTAAGATAATATCTCACATACTTCAATTTCCTAACACAGGAAGAGGGAACAGTAAGGCGGTATTTCATATTCCCTATAAAGACACGGCTTCCAATAAATTGATCAGTGACGTGACAGAAGATACGAACGACCCGTCAATAATCCGAACGGCGTAGAAACTCCTACTTACGTCATCAATCCTTACGAAGACGATCTTAGAATTGAGTGAGTTTGAGTGATAGTAATACTATTATTATTATTACTTTATGCCGTAGTAAAGGTTTACCTTGTTTTTAATATTTTTAATTTGAATCTGCCGCTACCTCCTTCCATAGTAAGTTTGTTTTCGTACTCCCTTACATTGGGTTGCGTGGAAGAAATCGCTATGTAGTGATAAGACCGTTTTTCCTGTATTTCTCATATTATTTCGTTTATAAACGCGGTTAATATTATTAACTCACACCTAAATTAGAATAGTCGTATGATTTGCGTTATAATAAAATTATGCTTGCGGTTTTGCTAATTTATAATGAATAGCTTGGAGTTAATTATTCGCAGTGAATTACTACAATAGCTTGTATTTGTTAGCTGCGTTTTCTATTTAGCTTTCAACTGATATTGTACTATATAACATGTAATTATTACTTGTTACACTATTGTGTAGATAATATAGCTTTCTATAACGTTTAAATACTAGGAATGCTGGTTGAACTATTATTATGTAGTTTGTTAGTCTCCGTTAACATTTTCTTGAGTAGATAAAATGATTACTTCATCCAAACTGTTATAATTGAATCTATCTTGTGCATAATATATTTCGAAAAATGCGGCCTGAAGTTTTGAGCACCTACCAACATTTTAATTTTCAAATAAAACTGAAACATTTAGAAATTTCATGTGACTTGTAAACATTACATTAAAGTTTGAGACTGGTTCACAAAGACGGATTGATTTAAAGCTAAGTAAAACCTTGTACATTATTTGTGGAGCAAGATTGCGTGAGGGGCCTCAATGAAAGCGCTTTCCGAATTGTACTGTTGGAAACAAAAGTTAAGTAAGACATTCGTGTTTCACGGTGATATGTTATACTGTACGATTTACACGTACGTGATTTAAAAGGTCGATATTAGACGGAAATGGGTGATTTTTGGACCGGCGAAGCATGAGTGACTCTGGTGTTGCACGTGTATAGGCGACTGCGACCAATTTCCCTCAGGTGGCCCATCTTCTTCCTTCATGTTAGGTTCAGGTTATAAACAAATACCAAATTAAATTATTAAATAAGCATATCCTTTTTCTCGATAAAGTATCCAAAGAGTGTATTTGGTACCAAAAAATAGCGATTGAATTTAGCGAGATGATACATTTATTATGGTAGATTTTTTTACTTTTTTTAAATTTATTATATTCAGGTTTTTTTTACTTAATGTTTAAAAAAATATCTAATTTAAAGAATAATAACACCTTAAACAGAATTTACTTAGCCTTTTAATTTTACCACGTCAAACTTAAAACTCGTACGTGCCTGCATAATTCTCAAAAATGTATTGAAATTTGTACACTTTACGTATTAATATTAGATAACGTAAGCATTTCTCTGCTCACCGTACACGAACACATCTAGCAACGTCACCGACATCCGAAATTCATTGCGACTGCGGATAAACAGATTACCTCGCGACAGTCGCGGCTCGGCTGGTTACACACATTGTTTTGTGTCAATCACTGGGTAAGTAAATGAGATTTATATCTCACTGTGTATTTATGTAGCATTTGTATATGTATTGCTTGGATTCATTATTATGTATAAGATTGAAGTATCTTTTAGAATTGTCAAGCTAGGTATATACTGTATCAAATTCAAATTATTTACTTCGTCTTAAGACCTGACAGTTTACTTATCAAATGTAATAATTGTATACAATTTTAATTACGTTACAATATTGTCAAAGTCAAATAGTTCCAATCTTGGCCACGTTCATTAAAACCTTGGGAGTATTAAATTAAAAATTCTTGTTCTTGACAACATTTCTCAGTTTCTCTGTCTTTCAGTGTCATGTTTTGATGTTTGTTTATTTCAGGGGAACAATTCAAATATATTTTCAGGTGTCTAATTAACAATGTTAAAGGCTTTTTCTGTATGTAACAGATACATTCATTGCTCTGTGGCCCCAGCCATCAGACGAAAGCTGCCAGTTGTTATAATGTCTATCAGAGGCGCTTTGTAATCCTTAATCTAGAATGAACTGTGAAATGTTCGTAGATAGATAGATAAAATATTGTACACGCAAGAAAGACTTACATCAACCCAATGATATAACACAAACATAAAGTAAGAAGCAGATAGGTTATAACGACGGTCGAAGTAACGACATGAAAACGACACAAGTAAGCCGTTTTTTCTTAAGACTACGAATTAGACGACAAATAAAATTATCGAAAAGGACACAAGCAAAAAAGAAAAAACATCGGTTTTAACTCGGGACGTTAAATATTTATAAAATTTTATTGCATCAACCTTCATTATTACTATATTTACTTTATTCGTTTTGAAGAGTCTGTAACGACGAGTGCATTTCCCTCAATATTCCGCAACGCACTTTTGTTATTAGTGATGTTGATGAAATACCTACAGTCTAATGCTTCATTTAATCAGTCGGTTACTTGCAAAAAACATACATTTTTAAATTTCATTTTCACTTATTCATAACCGATGTGACAAGTTCCTTTTGACAGCAAGGGGAAGCTTTTTACGAGACTCAGATACCTTTAATGTTGTTACCGGGCTCAACCCGACTGAGCGTTCAGTTGTTGCCATGACTCCATCAAATTTCCTGTCGGTGAATCTATGAGTTTAATTTTTATCTCTTTTTATACACATAAATATCTATACCTATCTATCTATATATATATATACATAAAAATCAATTGCTGTTTGTTAGTCTCACCAAAACTCAAGAACGGCTGGACCGATTTTTCTGATTTTGGTTTTAAATTATTTGTGGAAGATCATGTAAGGTTTAAAAGGTGATAATATATGAAAAAATGTTTAGCTTTTTTATTGATTCCATTGTGGTACGAAGTCCGCCAGGCCAGCTAGCATATAGTTAGTATGCTTGCTATCTATTATTCACATATTTATAACTAGAATGTCGTAATCGATACTGTCGTCAAGTGAGACAACATGCACTACATTTTCACAAAACTATGCAACCGCTGCCATAGGTTGTCGGGTAGTGCAAATAAAAACCGGCCAATTGTGGAATAATTTAGTAGAATTCCGATGTTCCCTATAAACGAATCCACAGATAAAGAAGGTATATCTATACCACTATATCTATCGACGAAACAGCTGCCAGCAACATTTGGACAGATAATTATTTTCGCACTTCTACGTCACGTCGTTGACGCGCTCTACATTCCGTCGGACGTTTCAACCTACCTAAGTATTTAAATAAAAACGTTTTATTTTAAATCTGCTTCGTCACACGTAAACTATGAGCACATAAAAGAGAGATAGCGGAAGGTCCACTCAGTTTTAAGCGGATTGAAACTCACACTTCGGTACGCAAAGCGTAATACAGCCATGTTTAATTTATTATGCCTACTAACTGTCCTTGGTATATCTACAAAAGTAATGGACTTTTTGTAATATCCTACAGCCCTACTCCTACTTTACCTCATATATCCTTACCTCCCTACACGCATATGCCTATATGCTATATATTATTAAGAAAACTATGTTCAAATACCCAAATACTTAACTAATACGCTTAAACGTTATACTTATATTACATTCAAGTGCATCGTTGGATCCCAAATTGTATCACAGCTTACCCTACTAAAATGTACCTACACACTACGTTTCGAGCCTTCGAATTTAACTTTCTAGACCGTTTAACGTGTTTTTTCCTTTCAAGTAATGGTTCCAATAAATCTCGGAAGCGTAGGTACCTTAATCTAGTAATTAAGTCTAAAGCAGTATTCTGTAAATTTTACGATAATATTATAATCTTTCTGGTCATTATCATATTTTGTTTTCTTCTATAAATAGATACATTGACTCGAAGTTTGTACATTACTACGCCTTTTAATTAAAGCCTAATCGAAATTGTAACTAAGCGATTTTCGCAACAAGTATAATTTTGAATAGTTTGTATTTTCTCCTCCAACTCAATGTTATTCTTTGACTGTAGTCTTTCAAATTGACCGGATGATAGTGGCTTAGATCCTTTTGGCTTTGATATACGCATACGTCACAGCGGCCGTTATTTCTTAGTTACGTTGTTTTTGTCCAATGTCGTATTTCTGAGGCGAGCCAAGAATGTAATCCATTTAATGGGTTCGTAAGCGATGTATCAACAATACACAATACGGATCCTTTTAGTTCTCTATTTATTTGTTTTCGCTTTGCAGAATCTATGAAGCGGGATATGTGGTGAGTAGATTGTGAAAACAAAATAAAATGAGTGAAAAGGTCACAAGCCTCCGTTTCTGCCAATTGCGTGAATTTGTCCAATTAAGTATGCAAATCAGAGCGCAATGTATCCTTTCCGAATTGTTCACGCTCGTTATTCGGTTTGGAAAGTAATTTGCTATCGATGTACCCATAGTACTGACTGCATTGTTAAAACGGTGAGAAATATCGAATCAATATTCGATTAGGGCAGGGCTGATTATCATAATTACTGATGGTAATCAATTTCGCTATTAACGGATTCATAGTGAAACAGTATTAAGCGAGCTTATTGCTTAGTTATTTATTAACGGTACGTCAACGAAGTCATACATCATTTCATGCTAGCTTTGAGTTTGGTTTCATAGCAAATAATAATTTTAGAGACGGAACAATCTTCGCGTCGCTGGAATGCTTAACGTTTATTACGCAAGAGTACAATCTTCAATTTTTTGTTTCATTATAATTCCCTAATGGAAACCACTTGGAACTAAATGGTTTCTTACTTTTCGATACTTACTTTTTTAACTAACTATTACTTTACTCTATCATCAATAAGAAATAGGATCAATATGTAATTTTTCTATAAAAGTATGTACCTACATCTCTCTCGAACACTTGTTTTGTTTACGTTTAAATTATTGTTTAACAAGTACCTAAACGTCATAAAATACTTTAATCTACGGCCTAATTCCTAATGTTTCAAGAGACACCTATTACATAATATTATATGATGTTATAAGGTTAATATTTAATTCTCCCATTCACAAACACTGGTGTGATACACATGTAAATACGTTTCCGCGATTTGTTGATGAAACTCGAACAAACATTCAGTCATTAATGTTACACTCAGTAAGCAATTACAACGCTCCAACGAATAATTAAGTTGTCGAATTCAATTATTTTCGATTACAATCACTTTATAACTCACTTCAGTTGTAAATAAATATTGTTTCTGTTATGGACTGATACGCGTGAAATTATTATATAAAAGGTACTAATTGGCAGTACGTTACTTATAATAGGTAGAGGAGTTCTGTGCCTTGTTATGTGCTGAGGATTTTTAGAGGGTCTTACTAACCAACGAATAGTTCCTTCTATGGGAACGTTCAACTATTACGTAACGCAACGCCCAAATGACCACTTTAATCTAAAAATGCTGCTATTTTGCTGAATTACAGGAATTAGGTATTATTTTTTTTTAGAAATAAAAAAAACATTACGTAACGCGTTGACCCACCTATGTAACGCATCATAACATTTAACAACACTCCCCCCCACCTTCCAAATTGCTTTATGTAATACTTGAACCACTCCTATAGTCCTACTCAAACTTTGTCTTGGTATCCATGAGCGACAGTAGCAGGTGACACTGTCAACTTGTTTTCTAGTTACATAAAAAAAACATTTAAAAAAAGTCAAACTCCACTGTAACATATCAATAAATCGAGATTACAGTGAGGCAGGCGATAATATAAGTTTTACAAATGTATCCGATAAAAAACTGTACCGACGACGTAACAAAAATACCAAACAACATTTTAACAACACTCATTTAAGCGAACGATTCTGGATAGATACGAGTATTCCTTCAAACTTCAGCAATTCATTTGAGTGTAAGTGAGGAGAGGAACAAGATAGACGGCTCAAGTTGGCTTAGAGTTTAGAAATATACACGAAGCAATGGAGGACCAACTTTAGAAACATGTATGTAGCACGCAACACCTAACTTCTCGTATAGACGAACATGTTCCGAAGTGATAATAGAGTTAGAAGTAGGTAACTTGTGTTGCGGAAAAATTACTGTGTTATAGAAATTATGTTACGTCATTTTATAGTCTAGTCTAGTTAAAATTTTGATCAATAAATCTAATAAATAAATAGGTAAGTCATTTGAATTACAATAAGATTTCTTAGCTTCAAAGTCCAAACAGAAGCAAGAACGGATTACTAATAAGTCAAACATAAAGTTTAATAACGATAACGAAATATAGAACTTTCAGTAATCATGTTCACTTTTTAACGAGATACCTACCCAATAAGCCGAAATTTAATACAATTTCATGAAGTTATCCATTTAATGAAAACTCGAGTATTAGACTAAATAAACCGAGTAAATTAGTCGAGTGGGAAAACAGACACTCGGAATTTGTAAAGCTGATCGAAAATTACCTACGAATTTATTAAAACTTGAATTTATTAGAACTTAAAAATGTTTTGCCAATATTCGAAATACTTGTATTTTATGTTTTGAATAAGAATATGAGAGGAGAATCAATAGATACTATAATATAACAAAAAATATCTTACAAGCTATTTAAAAGTGACACAGTAACAACATACACTCAGAATATTATAAAATCAATGATGTTTTGTACTATAAATATGTTACATCCTCAGTAAATAACCTAAAAAAAGTGTTATCTTATCGTCTTTACGATAATTATTTGTCGTCTCGTTCGTACTCTAAAGAAAGAAAAACTCCAATTTGGGACTTTTCGTATCTCTACGCTAACCACGCTTAAAACATATTTACTTGTTATATTATTGTCAATACTAAGTTAAGGACTTTGTAAAGGACATTTTTTGCGTTATTTGATTTGTAAACATGACGCAGTTATCACAATTTATTATTGCTGAATATGAAAATTCTAATAGGGATATTTAAACAAAAGCAAACTATTGTCCTTTGTGAATCTGTTCTATCTTTTTAAAAACATTTTATTCATACGATACCCTGACGAAGTACAATTCACATCGAAGCCAAGGACGAAAGTTAATTAAATTGTGACTCTTTATACTTCAGGCCGAAATATCTCCGCTGCATTTATGTCATACAAAAGGATCTTTGCCTCGACGTTAAGAATTTTTTTTATATTAAGAATTCTTAAGAAATCTGCATTATTATGACACTAAGGGTCACCATAGACGGACTACTTGAAGCAGTCCGTGCATAGCTAGCCTTAAAATCTCCTATATTGTTAAATACATTATTCAACCGAAAACCAAAAATTCGTCAAAATTTAATAACAATGTACAGAAATTAATTTGAAAATCGTTCCTTACAGAATTACAACCACTTCATTTTTATAACAAACTTACTTTCTTTTTATACTAACAAATAAACATACTGTTATTCTCTACTCTATGTACCTAACGAACTCATCTTTACTTTCAAAAGTTTAATTTCTGTAGTTACAATTTCCTCCCTTATAATCGTCAGGAAACGTGCCTTCACTTAATCCCCCAACTCCCGGAAGCTATATCTAACTTATAATCTGTTCGCATATACAAATCCCTGTGCATTAACTCCTATTAAACGTGCCACAATTAAGTCACTTATCTAACTCTAGCTCTACTACTCTAGTCCTAACTTCAGAACCTTTCGCCAAATGCGTTTTCCTTTCACGCTCACGCTAAACGATATCTTCAAAATATATGGGAATAACATAAACGACTCCATTTTCGCATATAACTTCATGCTTCTATTATAAGTCCAGTGGTTGCATTTGTTAGTTTCTGTCGTATGTCAGTTAAAGAAAAGAAAAAATATTTTCCCATTAGGTTACAATAAAAAAATATATATCCATTTCTAAATTAGCAATTAGGGTTTCAGTAAACTTGAGTCAGTATCAGTTACAAATAGACAAATAGAGGGCTATATAAAACTGGAACGCAACACCGGTATGAACGTAGCCTAAGTTATGGAGAGAACTAGTGGTATAATTGGGCACTAAGTATCGACGAAATCCAACGCTGAATACTAATTGCCGCACCGGTGAAAGTTCCGAACATACTCGTAAACTTGTAACTATACATTTATTACTATAATCGAATACGGTAACAGAATATGTTAGATAACAATCTATAGAGTTGTGAATAATACAATCTATAGCTTACGTACCTTACTTGGCTTATGTCTTGGCTAAAAACGTGCGTTGGTACTTTTGCTTTTAGTGATGTTTGTTGGTGACACTGGCCACTTACGACAATGTCGCTTGCGTTAGTTTGTCGGCTAAACTACAGTTTGTCCAAAAAAGACTTTGCTAAATAATGTATTTGTGAATAAAGAAAGTGTTATAAAGTGGTTTCGTACTTTAGAAACATGTAAAGCTAGTTAATTCGTATCAAAGTAATTCTTACAACCCTGCTACATCGAAATACATCTGTAGTATAGGACGTGGAAAAGTTGTTAGAAAATATGGTCAGAACAATTACAAGTTGACCGAACTATCGGCTCGGCTACCTGCGAGCGGTTCGCCGACCTAATCCGTTGTTACAACTTTTGTTTCATCACTACTTCGTATACGAACCTACCTACTCGTATACACAGTGGCGTAGCTAGGTTACCATAGGAACTAAAACAAGATATAAACTAGGGCCCCAATAAAATTTGGCCATTTTATATTGAAAATTATAGTATCCGCAAACAAAACTGCGCTTCTTATTTCAACTCCCTACTTTCAAGCAGAGATGTCTGAGACTTGTTGGAAATTTTCTTGTAGTACACACGTAGGTACGTTAGGTTTTTATACATAAAGATAATATATTTCCATTCTAATTAAACACCAGACGCTTGGAAATAACCACGTCTTAATACATTCAAAGGCTAATTATCAAACGATCACTTCAGTTCGCAAGAAATGTAGTTTAATCCGGCCATTGTTACAAGCGCTGGCACTGTACCAACCTATTGTTACTGTTGCAACGGTATAGCTGACCCATCATTTCACGTAACGAATGTCCACTGTTCTGTCGCTTGGCGCTATAAATTAGTCTCGAATCGTAACCTACCTTTTATATAGTTACGATTGTCTGAGAATTTGGACGCAACTGGATATACGTGCGGTCGGAGAATGTACGCGTTTGGTATATTTTATATAAGTAAAGTATACAACATCGTTTCAGTCATCAGCTTGTAGGATATTGTTGCTAGGTAATTGTTTAAGTATTAATATTCTATTAAAAGTCGCTGCAGTAGCATGTTATGAATGTCTTAATATATCACGGTAAGTACTTAGATCAAATAAAAAGTACCTAACGCACACAAACACTATCTTAGCAACTAAGGTTTTGGGTTGCAACCAAAAAATTTACATTTTTAAAATTCTTATTTTTAGTAGGATCCATAATCCGTCAGTTGCCAACCTAACACCACTAGGTTATACCAAATTAGTACTCAACCACATTTTAATTATCGGTCACTACGTAAAAAAATAAACGTTAAACGGAATTTTATACGTAAATAAAACAAAATAAATGAACTTTTCAAATGTTTACTCAACTAGCAACCAGAAGCGTAATGACCTATTTCCCCAACATTTCGTTTGGCGACGTATTTTGGCGAATCAGATGAAGCCCACCCTACAATTGATTTCTAGCTGAAAGCTTGCGATCACTGATCCGTGACGTTTCTGATTGGATAAAGGGTTCTCTATATTACATTTACTCAGTTTAGATGTAGATATAACAATTTATATGATTTATTTGGACGTAATTAAATTTATTTTATTGATTTAGACTATGTTCGATAAACGAGCAATTTTATACGGGTCACATGTTTTAACCTGATTGTGACAAAAAATGGGTAATGTTTTTCGAGTGTATGAATATAGATATATATGTCAATTTCCATTCGCAAGTCTCTCATTATTTTAGTAACTGCAATATTCTCGGCAGACGAACATTAGTTTAGCAGAGACAGCTAGCTAGCTAAGCTGCAGATTCAAATTAAGACCTGAATTGCATGCTAATGTTCAAGTACTCGTAAGATTTCGGCAATGTGCAAATTCTGTATTAGCCCAATTCGAATTTAGTCTCGTTTTCACCATAATTGTGCATAAAGCTGTAAAGTGTATCCGGTAATAATTTATTAAAGTGTATCAGGTTATAATCTATTAAAATGTATCAGGTTATAAATCTATTAAAGTGTATCAGGTTATAATCTATCAAAATGTGTCAGGTTATAATTTTCACAATAAAAATTAACGTCATTAAATTAGCCGTAAGCTTAAGTGCAGACTATTTATTTAGCATTATTCGCAAACTGGTAGTTTAGCTGAATCACAATTCTGTCGGTTGTTTTGAGTCTTCCGTCAAACCTCTGGAAGCGAGCCAACGCGTAAATTAAAGAAATTGAAATCCCGTCTACTGAAATGCCGTGTTAAAAGTGCTCACAACGACTCACATTATGAAAAATCCGTAAATATTTCGGATATTTACAAACTATTTTTGTCAATTGAGACAGAAATGACACAACCGGAACTCTACAGATGATTCTCGTGTGAGCGTAGCGCTTAAATTTATTGAGCTTTTGTACAACGCTTTAACGATACAAGCTGCGTTTTTAACAGATAACTAACCGTTTGTTTTTCTCATTCAGTCATTAGGTATTCGTTAGCTATATATATTTTTAGTAATAGATGATGATTACTTCTCTTTTCTTTTGTATTTTCGTAGCTTGAAGTGCTATAGTTAAGATTGTTAAGAAAAGTAGTGGCTAACTAATTCAACAGTTACGACGCCAACAGATATTAAATGATTATAGGTATTTAAATTGGACGATTCCTACGTCATAATTCTGCTTGCTGTTGCGTTAAAATGTGTAGAAATAAACAACCGTAGTTAGGGATCAAAATGCAAAACTTTGATTTGCTTAGAGCCACAACAATTGTACCAGGAGTAAAGTGATTCAGAAAAAAATATTTTTAAACTACATAACCTTAATAAGTTAAACATTAAGTGATGAGTTTCAATTCTTTACATTGAACCTGCAGACGTCATCAGAGCTTTAAGAGTAAGGATCTGAAGCTTTCATTAATTTCTGCGAACTAACGTGCTAGCTTTGTTCGTAGTAATCAGTCGTAGTAATAATCGCTAGAACATCGCTCAAAGTTAGCTATTTTAGTTAGGGTCGACACAAGCTGCAGACTATAAAGTAAATCAAAAGATTATATTATGCTCATAGAAACGAGTATAAAACACATTTAGTAAAAGCATGTACCTAATGTAATAACAACGTGTTAAGCATCAGGCTTAGGTGTCTCACGAATTAGGAGAAAGAAAGAAATGTTTCTACTTGTCGTCAAAATATTAACTACATAGTTACAGAAGTAAACTTAATAATAAGGCAGGAAGTACCTGTTATTCAATAGATTTATCGCTATTAGTGCGCAAATACTAAGTTTATACTTTAGTCAGTCACTATGAGTAGTCAGTATATATGACGAACTAACTATTTAGTAATTCAGTTAAACATTCCATAACTTCTACGCGCTACTCAAATTGCATTTCACACAGTCCTGTTAATAAAGCGGTGATCTTTACGACTGTCCCAGAATATTCAGAAGTAACGGCATTTACAAAATATGTCACATAAAAAGAGAATAGACTACAAGCTATCTATTCTGGAGTCTATCAGATCTGTCGTGGACCGCGCATAGCATGAGCTCACGGAACATAAAAAGCGTTTCTTTGCCACATCTGTTCCTCACTAACTCATAATGTCAACAAGATTTCCTTATAAAACGGAACAACGTAAAAAGATAAAGAATAAAAAATGCTAGAACAGAGTATTAACGTATTCGTTAATCTAAACTAAATTGAAATAATTTCTTTGCCTTTTACTAAATGACGGAAAAAACGTATTGAAATTATTTAGAAAATATTATAATTTACCGTGTAATATTCCTATTTTAAACGTTCAATAAATACAATTACACAAAGGTAAATAATAACATGAATAAACAGAATTAACTCGTACAGTTTCAGTTTAATTATACCTAAATAGGTATGTAGAGTTATTAGTAAAGTAATAGATACATAGAGAGAACATAGGTAATAGTTTAAACCTAACTGATATTACATGTTTTTCACAATTTCTTACTGTAAGAAACATTTACTTTGCTTTAATTGTAATAGTAACATTTTTACGTTACAGTTCCCGCCAAAATGTTAGCAGCACAGATAACACAATAAATTTTGGATGCTCGATTTAGTACCGATTTAATTTATCGGACAAGTCTACTGCCGAACCGTCAATCGTTCACTGCATTTTGTCACTGTCCTGGTTTCGATGTATGCCATTTCAACTATATATAAATCGAAATGTGTTTGTACATCATATATCAACAATAACCGACATTCGCGTTAACCGTTATTTTTAAATTTATTTTTATTTTTAAATGTTTTAGGTTAGTAGGTAAGCTAAGCTAAGAATTTAAGGACATTCTATTTGTAGGTAGGTATGTACATCATATCCCCCTTCATTTGTATGTAATAATATTATAAAGATTATAATTAAGTATTCCCCAAATAATCGGTCACGTCCACATGTTATTTTTATTATCTACTCTCAGACATATTTGATATGTTGTATTAGTTCGATCATATAATCGCGTCGGTTTTCCGTAGCCACTGAAAATAGATTTATTGAAGTTTAGAATGGCCATTAATATTTGATGGACGATGTCATTGCTACCATATGATTTTGTGGAATGTTTGATGAACCATTATACGTATTTAAGTGTAGGTCGGCTTAACTAGAGATTTGTGTAACATTTTCTTATGTTTTTTTTTAGGTGTTTGTTATGTATCATTTTACATGCACATATTTGACATTATCAAATCTTATACATACATACACACACGTGTACACACTCAAAATTACACGTGTGTACTCATGTACACATTATCTCATGATAACAAATAAAAAACCTTTAACTTATAGCTCCGAAATGTCAACTACCGGAAATCGAAATGTCGTTTTTCCTCGAAGATATAAAATTTTACTACTTCCAAAATGTATTATGTTTAGGTATATCTCTACAGTATGTATATAAACGCCTACCTTACCTACACCACGTCGTGAGTCGTGTCGTCCTGTCGTAGTTTACACATCAGAAGTAGCTTGTCACATGTCACTCAACAGGTAATTGAGTGGACGTGACGTGTTCCTGTCTATTCCTAGACAGCCAACTAATAGCTCAATGTAGGTATAACACATTGTATATTGTTTCGCTACAAAAACTAATATTTATGGGCAGTAGATATTTTTTTTATATACCTACTCATACACCCACACAAGGATGCCCTGTGTAGCAGGTACCATAATTAACAAATGACTCGAGAATAAACATTAATCTCAAAGTCAGTGCAAACTAGGCTTATATGAAAAATAAATCCCATCTCATCTCATCATCCTCAAACGGCTTCAAACTTTTTTCATCCACGTCAAACTTGCTCGTAATCAAACAAATACCTAAGAAAACCTGATCATTTATTAGTGCAGTCACGATCGCGGAACCTTCTACGATTCAATTTCCAGAATAAAAACCATCCTCGAATTATGTTGGTACAGTACCAGGAGTAAAGCTGCCAACATTCGGTTGTATGAACATGTCCGGCATTTTAATAATTTTGCCAAGATAAACGCGGATTGACCTGCTCCGATTTTGTTTAATATTCATTGTTCTTCGCTGCGACAATACTAAGTCAGCCCACAATCGCCTTTTATTTTAATGTATAAAAATCATTGTATAAATTTAGCTTTCAATCTCATAAGATCGCAAATGAATATGAAAAACTCAGCTGTAGCCATTTTCTTACTTTGAACGTACACATTTTACCTCCCAAATGCTTAATACTTACCTACCGTATTTTAATTGAATATCTATTATTAACTTAATAAAAAAAACTGTAAATACCATAAGAAAATTTATTGTGATTGATTTAAAACCTAATTTATCTATTAATGAATAAAAATAAAATTTAAACTAACTGCAAACACTCGAAAAACGAGGTAGCTTAAACCAGTCTACTCCATTACAAGGCTTAGCTTAAAAAGTGTTTATCATTTCAGGTCTAGTTAACCTGCCTTTAATTATGTTCTCAGTCTAAATGTTTCAAGCTTAAAGCGATTAAATGCAACCCAGTTAAGTTTGGAAAAGCGCTTCAGTTAGTTAGCGGTGCCGTATAAATTCCGCTGTGGAGATTTTAACTACCTAAAAGGATTATTACATCATATTCACTCGATAAACACTTTAATAATGTTGTTTTTGTTAAAACATTCTTAACTCTACTGTCTTAACGACTTGAGTCATAGTCGCAATAAAGGTTTTTTTTCCTTTTCGCGGAGTTTAGGTATGAGTGATTGCCAGTGTTTTGTAATATTATTTTAAGTATTCCTAGGTGAACCAAATTGAACCCGAATTACTATTGAAGACTGTTGTCAAGAAGAGACAGGAGTTTAGCGATAAGGAGGCCTATTATGTAGCTAAATTGTTTGTTTTAAAATTAATTACTTTTCTGTTCATTCTCTTTATTATGCACAATAAATAAAGAGTATCGTAATGTATTGTAAAAAGTCATAATATCATAATAGTGGTATTTTTAATAGAGCAGATACTTCTAAAGTATATTTTGGACTCTATTTAAATAAGTAAGTCAAAGAAGAATATTTCGGCCAGTGTTAAGCTAATTGAACAAAAACAGAATTCTAAATTACGTAAAAAAGAAATCTAAGCAAAATGAAATTTTGTGCGAAAATTTTTTGACTGAAAAAGAAGGTTATATTTCACCCTGAGGCAATACAAGCTGAAAAGATTCCCCGAACAATTTCATTATTACGAGTATAACATTATGCGTATTGTACACTTGCCGCTTCTCATAAAATGTTTTGTAACGCTATTCAAACGTAACCCTAGTTATTTATTCTCTGTTTATTAAAAATATATCACATTTTAACAAACTAAAAAAAAAGAAAAAATTATGCATAGGTTTAATTTTTCCTAAGTTAGCAAACTTACAATGACTGCATTAGTACCTACTGTATTATAAGTTCTATCGCTTGTAATGCTTACTTGCATGTTTAAGACAGCTTCCTCAGAGCTCATAGAAATAACGACAGACGATCCTAAACCTATGTAATATGTAACCATTTGCAGTTCAGCAAACGACAACAATATTAATACAATGCATTGCCATAATACGCGGTTCTTCATTTGATCGACACTATATCATTTTTTCATAATATGAGTAAGCGAGAATATGCACGAAAAGTCCATGCAAAGAAACTAGCATGCATTAAATACATGCATGAATTATCTTTGGGCAGCAGTGGGAGCTTTGCTATGGAAGACGTGTCGTTAAAATCCCGGATAAATATTGAGGATTACTTAAGGCTACATCCCAATAGTCTATTTGAGTAACTAACTGAAAACTATAGCCTTCCCAGTTGAAAGTCAACTTAACTGGGCATTCATAGATAACTTGTACGTTACGTAGTGCCTAACTCCGACGATTTAATCCGAATCATTGATTCAATTTTCATGCACCATTTTCGCTCCGATATTTTAATATTCCTTATGAGCAAGTAAATTCGTAGTTTGGTTGGATTTGGATAAAGGAGTATTCCACACATTATGTAGTCGAAACCTGACTATTAGTTTTATAACCTAAAGTCTCAGACCTTCTTTTTTATAGGTCTGAGTGTAAAGTAGGTGAAAATTTCATTTTCCCAAATAAATCACAATCTTTATGTGATGAAGTTATAATACACATTCGAAAAATAATCCTCCTACTAAAGCAGTCTAGTTATAATAGAAAAAAAAATAGATTTCCACGTTGGTCGCTAGCAATTAGTTTTTGTTTTTGAGCGCCAGAAATATTTCGGGTTGGTCATGTGTTAAAAGTCTCGCTAGGTAACAGAAAACTCCATTTAGAACTTATTTTATTTTAACTTCCATGTCCAGTAAAAGCTGGGAGCAGTTTATCCTGCTTTGACATCACCTACTGTTGCCGACGTAAAATTTCAATCGGCTTACATTCGCTCCATTCTACACAGTACTAATCCGAATGCGGCTTTTAACAGAATATTTGAGTTCCATCCATTTTGCTAATCCCTTTGCAAAAATCTAGGAGACTTAAATTATATTTATGTATTTTTGTACCGTCCGCGTCGAGTAGAATGAAAAGTCGCTTTGTCATCGTCATCAGAGTCATCATTATTGTTTTTTTGTTATATTTGGCATAACCCAAAGGTTGTTTTAGTTACGGCATGGTGACAAATCACTGTCACTACCAGGCGTAACCACCAGTGCGTAGTTTTGACTACCTAACTCGCAGTGGTTACTACGTGGTGCGTAGTGCTTACTACGCTATGCATAATTACTACGCCATCTGCAGTTATTAGCCATCAGAACGACAGTTTATTTACACTTTGAACTGAACAATCCTTAAAAGTAAAGATTTTTCGAATGCATCTGTGTTTTTTGTTTATACGTTGCTCTTGTCGCTACATCTGGTTATAATGCCTTCTTTAAATCGTGTGTCTTAGTTAATCAACATTAGAAATAAACTAAACTTGGGAAATTAATTTAAGATACACCATTGTCTTTCCGCGTGGCCGAGCGAAAGCCGATTTGCAATTCCTACACCTCGATACCCACATTTCGTTCGCCGACATAAAATTACAACCCTGACTTTCTAACTTTTCGATTCGTAGAGCGTTTCATTTACTCGGCGGTAATTTAGATGCGACGGTAGTTAGATATTGATTTCGAACTGCAAAAAGTTTTACTCCTGCATTTTAGGTTTAAGTAGTCTCAGTTCTATTAAATTTTAGGATTCGTGACGGTATGTACTATCCCTAAACAACCAAATAACTGACTGATCTGCTTGTCTATCGTATATACTCGTACTTTGAACGGCTTTGTTTGTCGGATTCAGCCTCTCAATTCTGTCATTCCAAATTCAAATGGTGTTGTTACATCTATGACTTCGTCAATCCTTTGACAGCATCCTATTAATTTGGGTTTATGAATTTCTATTGCAACTCACTGTGTGTCGATTGCCCTTTGATCGCTAATTAGTTAGGTATTGATATTAAATTGAATATTGCCAGCGTTAATGAGAGAGGATTGCTTTGATGCGTTACAGACGAGCATCCTCTGAACGTACTGAGTGTTATTATGACTATGAGTACAATATAAATTATCAGCTACTATATTGTATGTTGTATGTTTACACCCTTATAGCTATTAGCCCTTGTATGTAGATACATCAAATGTTGAAACTTTTGTATTCTTCAGTATCTTTAAATCTAATGTTCCTATATAAGCTCACAGCTTGTAATTTTCACGCTTTACAAATTCTCCTAAATGTAGTACAAAAGTTTTCCCTAAATCCTACTAATATTATAAATGTGAAAGTTTGTAAAGATGTTTGGATATTTGGATGTTTGGATGTTAGTCCCTCCTTCACGGTCTAACCGTTGAACGGATTAAGCTGAAACTTGGTACACAGATAGGTTGCATCCAGGAATAGGACATAGGATACATTTTATCCCGATTATAGGTTTCCTTGGGACGAAATCAATATTTTGTTTATCGACTTTTCCGCGGGCGGAGCCGCGGGCATCGTCTAGTGTAGTATAAAGGCGAAATTGTCGTACTTGTTTAATATTTTTACTTTTAATGATACTTAAAAAATTTCATAAACTGAAAACATTGTAATAATATTACTATGTTCCCTCTCGTGAAAAGGTAACAAAATATTTTTCTGACTGCTTGAAAAAATAATTTTGTTTCTATCTCAAATAAATATCATTATTCGGCTAATCTCAGATGAAAGTTAACTAAATAAAATATCGCATCATAATACGGAACGCACATAATCTAAAATAGCGAATAATCTTTACGAATAATGCGAATACAGTATATTATCTAGTCATAAGACTACTAATAAATTAACAGCGAAACAAAGTAACTGGCAAACGTCTAAACATAATTTTCAAGGAAATGTCCAGTGAAACGGAACGTCATTTGCACAGATAGAACAAATAGAATCATGTCACAGATAGTTCGAAATATCCTCGGCAAAGTTACTCGAGCTGTTCGCTCGCGTCATCTACAAATAAACATGGAATACGCACTGAAAATAAAATATTATGCGATCGCATTCGAAACGCAGTGACGAAAATAACGGCATGTGTCACCGACGATGGAGACGCAATCTGACTACTGACCTTAGAGTATAGATTTAAACTTTAGAACACTTTTATGCGCGTCCAATTATTAATAAGCATGTTTATAAACCGCCTAATGTGAATAAACATTTCAATCAACCTCGGATTTCTGTCTAACTGTCTATGATCAAAACTTTCCCGTAATTCATTTTGTCAAAGGATTCAGTTTCGAAAAATTATTTATTTATATTCAGCAAAGGTATGTCACGCACGTTTATTCACTGTTGTGACGTGACAGTCGTAAAATCACCGTGACGGCTTAATTCTTCGGGCGCCATGCACAGGCACACCGGTGCTCTGTTAAATTACGTATTTTATTTCGTTGTTTCGTACCACAGAACTCAGACAGTAGACAATATAGTTAGTATCTGCGACAGCTGTTCGATAGTAAAGATTTTTATAATGAATACAATCAAAATTTTAGAACAAACAAGATGGTAGGAACAAACCTGAATATAAGCAAATATAATAAAGAAATTTCTGCAAATACATTAAGACAGCAACATAAATTAGAGCAGAAAACTCAAACCAAACAATTTAGACAAACACGGTCAGAACCTATTAAAAAGACATCGCGTTTACCGACGCACATGGCTCCATAAAAATATCCTAACAAATAAAACCAATATTAACCCAGTTCGCTGTAGATAAGACAGCCAAAACAGATATAAGAGAACAAACGGTTACTTAAGCAAATGCAAGCCAATCTCCGTTTATTCGGGAAGGAAGCGATCGTGACATGCATGAATTCGAGTAGAGTACCTACTGCCCTCGAGCAAAACCCTTTTTCCACTATTTCTATTCAGGCTTTGTTTGAGTTTCTCAAAACCGTAGTAGTAATAGCGATAATAGAAAGTTCCCGAGTCAAGCTTATGCAACAGAACGGTAAAATACATACATCAATTTTATTATTCCTATTCAAGCCATATGAACAATTTTCCTTTAGGAGAATAAAGCGGGTTTAAACTTTCTTAGTGGAGCGTTTGAACTTTGATCCAATAACAAAGTCTGGAAAATTATATTTCCTCTCTTGTACGATGGAGACTAGCTACGGCTATGTTACAATTTCTTAATAAGCATATCACCATTTGTCTTGATACTATGGAAAAAGGTTTGGGAGGATTTATATTATGAGCACGTTTCAACCAGTTGTTATTGGCGAAGAGTTTTATTATAGTGACATGAGCCTCCCGACTTTATTATAATTTTATATCTTAGGCAGACATTTGGAGGGGCTGCCATAATTTTATGACTGTACCGCAGAATAGATAAAACTGCCGTTGACTTTACTTAGTCAATAGGGCTGCACAACACAACCACAGAGAAAAATTATGATCCGCCATCTATGTAATATTGCTTTCGACAAACTTTTTTCTCAAATAAATAATTAAGTACCTTTTACATAGTATCTCTCCATTTGAATGTTTCTATATTTAACCCTCAATATTCTTTCGTAAGTTTGTAAAACTTTCCACAAACCCACAACATTTTTTATACATTTGAGAAATTAATTATTTATTCATATCTCTACATTTTTTTATATTCAACAATTGCCCACACATTAAAACTATTTTACTATTCATAGTACTGACAAAAAAATCCATAAAACTATTCGAAGTGGTTCAGAATCGAACATAATTTGAAATATTTGTTTAGTCTGTGGTTTTAAAAAACCATGACACTTTTTTTTAGTATGGAAGCAAGAGGCAACCTCGTAACCAGTGAGATGTCACACTATCAACCTCGAAGTCAGTGGGCGGCGCTATTGTTCAGACAGTTGTAGTGTCACAATGTGACGCTGGCCTGATGCCAGAACGAATGCGGAGCTATGAGCAATCCTCTTAATAACCTGTATGTATCGGTTAATCAACCCAATACGATCACCATACAAATAAAACTACTGGACATTCACATTTTTTAATCATATTTTTTTTATTTTTACTTATACGACTTTATACGAATTTCTATTTTCTTTCATCGGAAGACCCTGTAACGATCATGTCTCTGATGTGAATAGTCCTAAGTTCAATCCCCAGCAAGTTCACAGCCTGTCAAATTGCCGTATGTCTTTACGACTTAGGAAGAAATGAAAAAATCTGACTAATTTTATTCTCGTAACAAACAAAGAGGTATCGCTTCTCCGCGCAACGGTTGCCACTTCACACCAATTGCGTCGATTTACGTAGCGTCTGTTTTCCATACTGATGTGTTGCAGAATTTTTCGGTGCCACAGACATCGATGACGTCACGACCGTAACCGAGTACACGTGATAGTACTACAAATGCTAACTCCAGGACGCTCGCCCAATCCCGCACTCTAAAGCATTTTCTCTAGTGCCTGTAAATATAACTTCAAAGCATTCTTGTGTTCAAGTTCGAGGAGAAATAATAATAACCTAGCTCAAAGATTCCGCATAGTTTGCTTCTTAATTCAATTAAGAAGCAGACTACCAATTATAACTTGGAGTATTTTGTCATAATAATTCTCTGGCTTAAGGAAATTCTTTCTACAGTCACCATGGCTACGACATTATACAAAGGACCAGCCTGGAATAGAGTGCCTGTTATGCGATGTCATGAAAAAATATCTCTTTTTATCAGTAACTGAAAATACCTATTAAAACTAAAGTAATTTTCTTGAAAGATATTATACTGTTTCTCGGAAAACTTAGAATATAACACTATTTTAATATTGCAAAGGAAAAGGTATGTCACGTTTTAAAAGTAATTATTTTTATTATAACCACGACAATACAAAACCCAAGTAGATACAATAGGGTTAATTTCACAGTTTTATAAAATGTACTTTTATCGTTTTAATAAAATGTACTTTTATCAGAGTATGTAAGTAAGTCTGATCGCAAATGAATCTCCGTAAAAAAATTTGCTAATTAGGTCTACAGTAGACTATTAGTTAATAAGGTGTTTTCGTAACCTATTTATAGTCTAAATAGCTGAATTTATGTCGGCTTCTGTGTGTCGGAGCATATCTTTAAGGCACCTGTAATTACGAGAACGTCTCCAAGAAAATATCTAATTTAAACACGTTCATTTCCAAACTGACTTCATTTATTTTAATCACCAAACATTTATAATTGTCGAATCATATTATTAGATAGGTACAGTTAAGAGACCGACGAAATGAAATGCAACTGGTTTTAATATAGATCTGGGTGTAAGGAGTTTCTTAATTTCGTAATTTCAGATCCAGACTAAGTGGTGCCAAATTATATTTACGTACTCGGTCACTTTACACGGCGAGACATCGAATCTTTAGGTGAATAAAGTCTACGACATAGATGAATTAAGTCTACTTTTGTGACTCAGGTGAATTGAATTAGGTGCTTTAAGTCTACTTCCGCGAATTTCTGTAAATTACTAAATGTCATAAGAACTAAGGGCTCACATAATTCGTTATCTATGTGTAAAAAATTTAACACTTATAACTTTAAAAAAACATGACATTTACTTTATTATTTCACTGTATTCGACAAGGCAAATATTCGTATAACTACCATCATGTAGGAAATATTTGCTTTTAGAAGCAACTGGAGTTATATCACAAGCAAGTTCTATAGCTCATGTAGATAGTAACTAAGCTTACCTCATCATGTTTACCCGAAAGATTGGCAGCTGTTACCAAAAATATGCAGTTAAAAATGTTGACGTTAAATGTCCGTTGCAGAGATGGATAAAAGATAATTTCGTTTGACCATTCAACGCGAAAATGAATACAGCTGAATTTATTGAGCGATTCAAAAGCAATTAATGTCATACACGTAGTGCATGAACGTAATTTCGAATGTATCAAGTAATATTATGCCCGTTACAGTCGGGGTGACGTTAATTTTTCTCTCTGGGGCTATTCAAGTATTACGTCAGCAGTATTGTAGTAATTTTACTGCCTCCCTTACCCTTCCCCGTTTCCCTTGTCAGTAAAAGTAAGCAAGGTTCTTACATATTTCTTCTTAAAAATGTGCAAAGAAAAGACGCTTCAAATGCTTAGAATAATACACGCAAACTTAAATATAATTATGTAGACTAGTTATATGAGAATATAGTGATAGCACATTAAAAAAATAAAATTCCAAATCACTTACATATTTATATCAATTAGCAATGATACACTTATGCATGCTTTTTTCAATCATCTCAATTTTGTTAACTTCGACATGGACAAGATGTGGAAAGTACATGTTTATGAGTCTTACAAGTATCTATTTAAAATTCTAATCAACTACACATTAGAAATTTAACACAGGATACGTTGAGTACCTACTAACGCTTCAAAATAATATTTTTAGTGTCTTTCCAACTGGCCCCAGGCGACCCGTACCCTTTTTCCTTCCTATACGATAACAATAAATATCTAAATAATAGCTAGATCGTTTCTCTATCCTTTACGAGTTTAGAAATACACTTTAAGTATGGTATGACTGTTTTTACCGAACCGCGGCGCGCAAGGGAAGTAATGTTTTTCGGGCATATGTATGTATGTATACCTATTTAAAAAGTAAACAATCTTGGCACTACTTTTATTTATTTCATTAATTTAAAAGAATATTTAGAAGTATACAGAAATTTATTTTAACATTAAATTGTTGCTTATTCTTTCTTTTTTTTAATTTGTGTCTGTCTTATTTTTAAATCGATAATTATAATAAAAAAAGACACTGTAAGATTGTTTACTTTTTAAGTCACGACGAAAAAAACAAGGTATATGTATGTCTATTTCTTTGGCACCGTCTATAGCCTAAATGGCTTGATCGATTAGGTACAACGTATGGGGTGTTATTATATACAATTGTCTCCTTGTGAGAGTAATAATATGAGCTATTTAATTTTGTACCTATCTGCTTACTAAATGAATCGACCTCAGACCAAAAAATAAGGTATTTTTTTTTCTTTTTTTTACGATCTGACGTATGTCACCGTGCACGCTCAGCCGAGCAATGTACCGGGAAACGTTATGATTTGTTATTAACATTACGTTTTTTCCTATTACGCTTTTTTGTTCCGAAGACTAAGTCTACATATTTCCTGGTCTGTGAAAGCAACACGAACGTATGGAACACGCTGAAAAAAAAACGCACGTCGTCAGCACGTTTAAAAAACGTCGTGTGGCTCTGAAACGCAAACATAAAAATGAAAGAAAAGCAAAAAGCAGAACGATTCGCGCGTGCGAACCTCGACTCCCGCTGAATTCACGCACGCATGTGGAGGTCCATTGTTTTCATTATAAGCAACCATTGCGGGCATCGTTCCCTGTCCCTTGTTAGAATTATGATAATGAAGCCTTTTGAAATTGTGCGAAGCGTTGGTTAAGTGTCGCTTTGTAAACGAAATATAGTTTTTTTAACGTTTGCTCTTGCTTTATGAGAATATTACGAACCCACATTGAGGGATTTTAAATGTTTCCAGACAACTGTTGTACTGAATTAATGGAATTGAATTTTTTTTCGGTTTTATAAAATATTTTCTAACTAAGCTAACCTAATCCAACAAAAGTGTAAAGTCTTTAACGTCACATATAATAATTATGTAAAAGAATATATTACGAGTGACAGATGAAGTTAGTACAACACAAACTTAACTGAGTTCATATTCCATTCCGATTACAATTTAAATATTTTAGGGGCATTAAAATTATTGCCACTTAGTTGGAATAAAGCCTCATCTTTACAATTAATTCGAAATTAATCTAAACCTTTTAATTAAATTAGTACAAGTTTTATAGTTTTTAAAATATAACTTGAGCCAGTCTGAGATTTGCAGATGAAAATCAACAGCATAATATCTTGACTCGATGAAAGATGAGAGAAACGTTAGTATAGAAAGATACGAGCGTATATCTTTCATTGGCTCATAAAATTGGAATATAAATGTTGTCAGAGCATCCTCTCAATTAAGAACGATAAATTGCGATATATTTTTAGAATGACTATTCATAGAACATCTACTAATTTATAAACATAAATAATTTTAGATTCTGTAAATACCTAAAATTTTTCTAGCTTTCTATTTTGTAATGCTCGATGTTTGAAAATCAAAATAAAATTACACGTGAAATTCAAAGTAACATTTACAAAAATGCATCTGTCTAATTTTGAAACGCTTCTACATTTGCCGATAAAATCTAAAAAAAATGGTACCTATTCATAAATTTAATGAAATATAAACTAAGCTGTAAGATAATCTTCATCATATACATAAATTTCCTTTGACACAATGCAGTTAAATTAGCCTTATTATCATGAACACTTGCAACTTCTTTTCCTCCCAGAAGCGAACTTTTAAAAGGCAGTAAGGCAGACATTCTGATGCAAATACTGTTCTAAATTTAAAAATCAAACGAACGTCTTATAAATCCCGCATTATGCAATTGAACCTTCCGGTTCAACGAATTTCCCGGCCACGAGTCTCTTGTATAAGTGAATTGGCTGCCGTCGCGACTACCCCCCGTATTGGAATATGAAATCCTTACGCGGGAAAACAGTTGTGGTATTAGACGTCTGTCTTACCACTGGTGACGATATAAGCAACTTAATAAACGTATTTTTTTATAATCTACGCAACTTTATAAAGTTGGTTTCTCACAGGGCGTAATCGCGAAATATTGTTTTAAATTCCAGAACAGACAAACAAACACGTACCGTGAAAGTAATACTATCACAGACACTGAAAATCCACTTTAATAAATGTAGAGACTAACTGTTATCTGATTAGCTTAAAAATAGCTAATGTGTAGTTCATAGGACCTGCCCTTTGCTTCAGTAAATGGTTGTTACGCTACCTACTTATACGTCACAGACCAAAAAATATATAGAAACAGTCTTCGGTACAAAGAAGCGTAGTAGGGAAAAACATAACGTTAATAACAAATGATAACGTTTCCCGGTACATTTCTCATCGTAAAAAAAAGAAAAAAATTACCTCACTTTATTGTCCTGATGAAGGTTCTACTTTCGATGGGTACAGGTTTGATATAGTTAAAGTTTACATGTCCGATAGGAGGCCCTCATTGATAGACAGTTGAGAGTGACAGTAATGAGTTATAATCGAACTTTGTATATAACGAGTTTACTAGTACAATAAAGTAGGTATATCTTATGCATTATAACGCTTACTAATTCTCGATCGCGCAAGGTCCTGTTGGCCGATTTACCGCCGACAAAGAGTTGCCAGCTCCTTCCCTCGTGAATTATGTTGTTTTCGCCAAGCTATCCGTTGTTTGCTTCCGTCGGTCGCGGCGCGATAGATATCTATCGAATCTCCGAAGATAAGCACCCACTATTACCAAATGGAGGGTTAGAAAACATTCGTGGCGCCTGCGTGCCCAATAGGACGACATCAAGGCTACAAAACACTTTTATTTTAAAAACACCACTCACAGATATTGTTATTGTTTGATGGGATGTTTGAAATACTCGGGATTTGGAAAACTTTAAAATATAGCGTTGATATATTTAATCCTATAGTCATTGTAGTTTTCTATGTCGTTGCTATCCAATGTTAAAGATATTAATTGTAATTAAAAGACCGAATAACGATTGTAACATTATAGGGATTGTGTATTTGAAATATCTAGATCATAAATGTTAGGTAAGTAAAAAATATCTAATACCAATTAAATCTTTAAATCTACTTATGTAAATACGTTCGTAAATCTATAAATACATACATACGTATAATTATATTTACCAGTAGATACGCTGCAAAATTCTTACAAAATGTTGTTCGCAATTAAAGCTCTAAATAACTTTTCATTTAATTTATTGCGAGATCTGTCATATTAATTTACAATTTCAATGGCTCCTTAAACGAATCCTACGTTTAATGATAAAATTAATTATTAACAAAATTAAGGTAAGTTTGTATAGATCAATTCATTAGTAAATATTGTATTCAAGTAAGGAATGAGTTTATGTAGCACACTTTTAAGTCAAGATATCGATTGACTTGGTTTGTTTTTCAGAAAAAAGCGTTTGACGTAGCTTTTGCATTTAATTTCCCTCGTTTCTCAAAGAGAAGAGATGTCTTTTTTTAAATATCATCATCTAAATCAAAGTTTAAAACAAAGTTTGATCCCTTAAAATCAATGAAATCTTGTCTTTGGTATTAGCACTACATCCTTCTGCAAAAAACTGCAAATACGACAAAAGGTAGAACCGTATCATTCCTCAGCACGCGTCGCGAAAAAACCGATCTATTATTAAACGTCGGTCTTTAATTAAAGACAGCTTGACATTTCAAAGAAAGAGGACATGAGTTTAATTATAATTGAACACAAATATCATTGGGGCGTCGTCGGAGGGAGGGAGACAGGTAGGATTAAGCGATGGACTGACAAGGATAGATGTACGGTTTGGCCTCATTTAGCAGCTATCAAAGCATTGTTTGTCGGTGGACAAACATCTGTAATTGGAGCAGTAGGCCCAAATGTAATGTCGGGATCTGTTACGCAGAAGTCAGACTGGAAGCCGCCGTCACGTCGTGATATACGCGTAAAAGTGACGTTTACTAATTTGTCTGGTGGTTAAAATAATCGGGTGTCTAAGATGTCTGGTTAGAAAATTGGTGCGTTTAATATAAAGATTAAATTAATTAATAAGCAAAATGGACGACGATTCACTTATTAACAATTCATACAATATTAGTAACGATGTATAATAGCAACCTATTAGTTTTGAGGGAAGTTCGACATTGTATAAAGTTACAGATTCTGTGTGGAACTTTTTTATCAGTCGACTTTTACTAACTTTTTTCTTCATTAAGCTGTGTGAAAGCACTGGTTACATATTTCTGAAAATGAAACAATGATTATGCGATACTATGACTTAAAAAGCTCACTCCTCCTTACAATTTTCATCTAAATTAATAGTGCCTTTCCTCAAACCCAATTACATAGCCTATAGTAAATTTATATACACAAATACGTTTATAATTATTTTCTGGCTGAACCCCAGAATACAGTGACAATCGACCCCGGAAATGAATTACGAAAATAAGTTACAAACTTCGAGAAAAATTCCATAGAAACACATTCCTATTGCATTTGACAGCTGTTAAGAGTATTTACAGCGGTTAATTATTTTCTTGAATGGTTGTGTACTGTTATATTCTGACGTTCAGAAAACTCTTGACGGTAATTTGTTAAAAAAATTGGATATAGCTGTGTCATGGACATAGCTATTTTTTGTACGTGAAAAGGTTTATACTACAGGTTAGTTTTTTTTTATGAAATATTTTTATTGATTTATTTACGTCGTAAAATAACCTCAAAAGGGCGGCGCTTCCCCCTCCACCGTGAATGATTTTTCATTGTTCTCGCTTATTGTAATTAATTCTTTAGTAAAGTTAATGTAGACGATAAATTCGAAACTACAACGTCAATCTACGAGTATATGCCCCGATTTTGTTACCATTAGGTTTTTAGAATTTCCCCCGCATGGTTGCAAAATACTTCCAAGACAATTTTTGGACTCGATATTTCTCACTGAGTAATAATAAAATAATACAAGGAAGGTCTGAATTTACATTCCAACTGGCTAATCCTAACACTAACTTTGAATTAGAGCTTACTCTCAGCCTACTCTGTGTTCAAATACTGAATTTAATGATGATGAATTTAAAATTGTTTTCCTGTCTGGGTGGTCCTCTTGTCTGTGTGTTGTCCATGGCCCACACGATAAAAGAAATCCTAGTGTTGGGAAATAAGAAGAGTTACATAATTATTACATAACATCTGACTTGTTTTTTTTTTGCAGAACAAGCAAAAATCGGTAGTGAAGGAAATAGGTACAGAAATCGGCGAATGAAATGCGTGAAAACTGCGAAGGCTACACATCCGTCATAACTTGGGTAGAGACGATTTCGAAACATGTCGAAGAATATATTAAAACTTTATCAAAGCGGAAAGTTCTGTTTCCTTTCCGAGTGCCGTGGGATCGGCGGAAACTCTGCCTCGGGAGAAACCAACTCTGAATAGACGAATATTTCTTTTGAACTGGCAAACGAAACCTAAAACTCAAATTCAGGGTCAATTAATATTTAACTTTACGACGAAGAAACTAATTTAAACTTTCTTTAATGTTTTAGCTTTATCTTAGCTTGTTAACATAATGACAGCAATTATATGTCTTGAAGCTGTTTGGATTGTATTATATTAAATTAATCACGAATAATTTGCAGTACCTGTACTCTATCTTGTATATTTGTCTTTCTATACAAACTACTAAATTTGATTTGGGAACACACTATCAGAGATACAAAAAGAAGAATAAAGATATAAACACTAAAATCTGCGACAAAGACAAGAAGAGACTTCAGACTTTCAGGAGCTGTAGATAAATACAACATAGTAATTCATAAACTTGTTTAATGATGTATAATTATATAGCACAATGCATCCACGAAAGTGCTTATGACGAAAACCGATCTCAAAGCAGCCGGCGCCTTCCGCGCATAACAAACGACTTAAGTTTGAATTGTTGTAACGAGAATTATTCGCCTACCAAGACACTCGACAAGTGAGCCAACAAACGATTCGTGTACTTCAACAGTAAGGTACAAGTCACCCCCTAATCACACACTCGGTTGACTTTCAAAAGAGGCTAAAGGAACAGAGAAAACTTGGCTTACCAAATGGTTAATTAGAGTAAATAATTGTTCCCTCAGAGGCCCTGCATTAATTCAGAGATGGTCGCCATTAATTTGTGCCAGTTGTAGCGATTAAGGATTTTTCTGTTTTGATTGAGTCATGACGATATTTTAGCTTCGTTACCTGATATTTCTGGATAGAATTTTCTTTATCATTCGTTTCAATTACTTCTATTAAAAAAGTAACTAGTAAGTACGTGTTTTAGAATGCGTTTTACTTCTACATCGCTCTTTAGAATCTCTCTAATTTTAATTTATGTTTAGCTTTCAAAAGTTTCAAAAAATATTTTTATATAGGTACAATTATGTTACCAAAGTTCGAAGGGTTATAAATAATCGGTGCTACAATTTTGTTTACTAATAACATAACAAAATAACTCAAAAACTAACTTATTTTTGTGAATTAGGTACTACGAAAGACCTCGTTCTTAGACCACAAAAGACTTACACCCGAATTTTCCGCTGATTATAAGAAAATAAGCAGAAACATTGAGATCAAAGTGCCGGCGTTTGTTCCATTCCAGTCATTTCCTTTCCAAAGTTACGTTGAGCTCGGAGTAGAATTCAGAAACACGAAGTAGAATAAAACGTAATAGAAAACAATATATACCTAGTTTTAATTTTCGCTCCTTTTTGTGTGTGAACTTAAATTGTTTAAAAAGAACAAAGGGTTGAATAAATACATAGAGTGAGATAGATAGAGTAATAAATAGATACTCAATTTCTCCTTTTTTGTTTGTATAAGATTTTTTATAAATATAAAAACTAACAAGTCTATAATCTTGTTACCTCCAATAACTGCAATTAGAGTAAATATAAATAATAGATAGCCATTCCAATACGATCTTTGATTACTCCTACTGCAAATATTTCCCTAACAAACAATCAATACATCGACCTATCAAAACAATACAAAAAGAAATCGTGCGGGGCCATTAAAAGCGATGACGTCACCTGGATGAATTGAGTTTTTATCCTCTTCACCCATGTCCCTTTCACTCTGACATCAGGGAGGCAATTGACCTATTTTTGGGGGGTGTGCAATAACTCGCGAAGGGCGACCTACCTACCCAGCTTTGCTACTGATCTGTGAGGTTGCAAATGTTACTTTTAGATTAAGGTCAGTTGAGCCGTTATTACATGTATTCAAATTAAAGTTTTCGAGACAACTTTTATTCAAACATTTTTTCAAGCTATACGCTCATAGCTCCACACGATGATTTCCTAAGTCATGAGTACCATAGACAATACACAAAGACAAGACTACATACACCCAGAAAAAATTATTCCCTGCTAACCAGTATCTAAACATTGTAGTTTATTTTCATCGTACTTCTTTAATGATTGTTCGATTTAATGTACGAGTAATTCATTTGCAACTCTCAAACTCAATCTTCTAGTTCGTTCATCCAACTTCGCGTTCGTAATTTGAATCGAGGCACGTGACCAAAGACGAAATCAGGATGGACAGGGGCAGTGTTATCCGGTGTTTTATTGACATGTCTTACAAAATGGACATTATTCTTTGAATGTCATTGACACTCCTTGAGTCACAAAGGAGCATCGTCGCGAAATAATATATTAATCTTAATAACTTAGCTAGTAGGGAGGAGACGAAGAGTGCTTTTAATGCTTATTTCGCTAACGAATTTCTGAATCGAACAATAATGATTTTTAAATAACAAAAATAAAATAATGCAATTTTTTAACTATTTCTCTAACGACAACAAAAAGTTTTCTGACTCGATTTTTTTCCATAAGTTTGTCTACAAATAATTTTGAGCTAGCCGCAGACGAACGGACGAAATGTCATTGCAAAAACATAAAACTTCCTTATAGACTACGAAACTCTAAAAAAGGGTACAAAAGTTTCCTCTTCACGTTTTAATATATACTCGTACCTCGGAATATGAACAGTAGTTGCGTGCATCGAATATATAAATCCTTCATCATATGGTGTGTGTTTTTTACTAAATCCAGTGTGTTGTACGTGTTGCGGTTCAGCTAATGCGTTGTATTATCCTCGTTTATAAATCATTCACGCCACCGCCGCGTTATACTCCCAGCTTACCGATTTTACGGGTAAGCTTAATGGATTCGATCGATTTTTACAATGGAAAAATATGGGCTATGAAATGTCAATAATTCTTTATAAAAATGCTGTGTAAAATTAAGATTCTTTCAGAAGCATTATCTGTAGGTGTTTTGTATAATTATTGTTGCGGGTGTTTATAAAAATGTAGACGCATGCATAACCTATATAGTAGGTAGGTATATTTCAGTTTTTGGACTAGGAATATTATAGACATATTTTTACAATTAATTTGTATAGTTAAAGCATTTCTCAAGTTCAATCTGTCAAGCCCAATGTAGGATTGAACAAACATTACCTACTTCATTTTTTTAATTACTGCTTAAATAGTTTTTATAACACCAAGTATGCAGATAAAAAGATAACCTTAATATAGGTGATATCTCTTCAGTCTAACTTATAATTTTTGATTACGAATTGCTTCAATGTAGCTATTGAATAAACAAACGGAGGTGTAAGAGCAGTGGCACAGACGAGGCGTAATTCAATTTTGACATAACTTCAATAAACAACATGAGTCGTTCTTCATTTTAGACAAACAATTCCAAAATACCATCGTATTCCAATTCTAGTTTGACGCAGATAGCAGTAATCGTCAGCTTGAATGAAAAAATATCAATGGATTTAGAAGTATTTGTGAAATAAACGGCCTGTTATATGTCATGTGCTTATATTCGTTTATTTACGATTCTAAAAGTATACTTATTGTAAATTGTAAACAAACAAATTATAAATTATTATTACCTACACTTTCATGAATTAGAGCTTTTCTAACATAGATATTTCAGGCAATTTAGTTTAGCGGGGAAAATAAAAATGATACCTACACTTAATTATTATTTTGTAGTCTGATTAAAAAGAAATCATAATGGTTTTTATAATGCCTCATACTCTTAAAAATTTAATAAAATAAATTAAAAATTAGAAACAATTCAGTTTCACGCTCTTTGTGGAAAACATTCAAAATAGACTATTCTGCTTTTTTTTGTTTTCCTTTACACATTAAATAACATTAAAATCTTCAACACACCGAAGTCTCAATTAAACAGCACGTATAATTAATTATACTAATACATTCACAAACTTCATTGTGAATCACATCGCTATATTGGCTTAATTCACTTTTAGCTAGCCAAATCAAGAAATGGAGTGCGTTCGGCTAAAATTAGCTACATTTGAATTCCCCACTACGTGCGTAAACGGTGTAGCAGATATTGTAGTGGTGTAGCCAATGCCACGACTGTTACATGATTTTGATGCTCGTGGCGTAGGCTGGGTGACGTCGAAGCGTCGGTTTTGGAATTGGTAAACATCTTTCAAACCAAAGGGATTGTTGGTGTTGTTAACCACTGACTAATCCTCAGTGTGAACTGAAGACAATGCTGAGAGAACTAGCCGTCAGACGAATGCCTAAATAGATATATCTCTGCGGACACCTATCGGCACGTTTCCTTAAGCTGTGTTTTGCTTAGTTTCTCATAACAGATCGATAACGGCGTGTATTTTAAAAGAATAGTTGCTGGATTTTTGTCTTATAACATGAGAATAAACGAAGACATTTACACATTTTTAACGATAAAATTGATCCATTAGTTCAATAGTTCCGTGTGTCCACAAATAAACAATTAAAAATATGTGCTTAAGTATAAGACTCAATTTTACAGTGAAAATGTTAACATTATGTATACCTAAACACTATTTAGATAACGTTAAGTTTACATAAATCATTTACAAACAAAATCTAGTTCTAATAGTGGGTACTATATGTTTAGGTGGTAGGCATTCCCCTTTGAAAATTGTGTCAAGTTTACTGATATTCGAAATATCGTAAACTAAAGACTATGTACGACTCATGTAAAGATTATAATAATAAAACTAAGGAAGGTAGGTACATAGTAGGTATCTATAACGTTTGTTTACGAAGCTCACTGCACAACGCGTAGGTACGAGTAATACTGCTTTGTCGTAACGGTTGCACAAGAGAAGGCATTCATCACAGCGGCGGATGAGACGATCGTCTCCGAACCAACATAAATCATGAAACTCCGTCCGCCTCTCACTGATTCATCGGCTACAGCCACTAAATACACTACACGGATTACAAATATCGTCACTCAGAATACAGAATGTATCATTATATACACCTGTATATGAAACTGCGTCTCTATTACTTGATACATAGAGAATGTAAGGGAACTACGTCTGATTATATTTTTATACCTTTCTATTTAACTTAAATACAACTAATGTTTGAAAGAGGTGTATAGAGCGACTGAAATTTTGGGTGGTACATCGTGGGTGAATTCGCAGTCGTTTGAACCTCACTTAGCCATTTAAGTTACCAGATAACTCTTGCTTCATAATTGAAATAAACATTCATCACACGACAACCTAAGAAGCTTCGACGAAAAGGCCTCAAAGTCGTAGAACAAAATATATCGACGCAATCAATACCAACACTTGGCTACATTAGGTGCCTAGGGTTTTCCGGGTATCGTAATGAGGGTCCTACCGGTCTATAGCGGAGATTTAGGAAGGTACAAAGATCCTTTCCGGATCTGCCATTTGTATAGTATGCACAGTATGTCGTTAACTCCCAAGCCGAATGGCTAAACGATAACAAATGAAAGTGTTTCATTAACTTTCGAAATGAAATTACTCGTGTTTCATTGTATTTAGCTAGTATACACTAACAATTAATCGAATAAATCTGAGATTGTAAGGATTAATCATGATTTCAAATACCAAAAAATAAATCTATTTATCATTATACTATCGCAAACTAATATGGATATTTGACCCTGAAGTGGGCCGCTAATGTCACAAAACTTATTGCTTACAAAAATCTATAATATAATATAATAATGCGCTTCTAATACTTACTATTGCCATCGTCAATACTACCAATAGTCACCACTATTCATAAAATGGCGAAAACCACACTTATGTATTATTTCCATATTTGAATATACAGCAATATAACATAATTACAAACAGTTAACATTTAGTCAAATATATTGAATCCTGTGGTGTCCCAATAAGGTTGGCTGCGAGGGAATTTCAGAGAAGTTAATTACAATTTAAAAACAAACATTCAAAACTACGTGGTTCGGAACCCTTTGTTCATGTTTCGCAACTTGACATTAAATAGTCCAATAATATCATCAAAACTTAATCTATTAACTCGCCGAAACTCACAATAAAGTTTCATTTCAAATATTTGCAGTCTTTATTGCATCGTTTCTAAACGGCTTCAGTATCCATAAATCATTTTATTTATGCTTAAGGCCGCGCACTGACGTAGCGTTTTTTCAACGTAATAAGGGTAAAGCGGCCTTGTAAGATATTTTATCCAAGAAAGGAAATAACGTAGAGAGTAGAGGAATTTTTGACTTATCATCATCATCACAGTATATAACACAGTGTAATTGTGTCACTGGGCTCAAATTTTCTCTCGCAATTTAAGATAAAGTCCATAGTTTACCATTATTCCATAGTGTTATGGGGAAACCTGTCAGATTATAGGTGTTACAGCGGTGAAATTTTTTACTACTAACTTAGGTAATGTATTTTTTTTTACATTTTTTATACTGCCAGTATCCAAGTTATTAGTGTCCCTGTTTACTCAACCGGGACAAACTTATGTAACCAAAAAATAATTGAGTATAGCTGTTGCATAGACACGGCTAAGTGTTGAACGTGAATAATAATGTATGTTACAGGTTAATTTTTTTAATAATTTTTTTTTTATGTATTTACGGCGTAAAATAACCTCAAAAGGGCGGCCCTTCCCTCCCCCTCCCTCTCCACCGTGCGCGATTTTTCACTGTTCTCACTCATTGTAATTAATTTTTTATCCTTTAGCTATCCAGGAATATTTTTATTTTTATTAATAATTTATTTTAGATGTAGACTGATTCGAAACTACAACGCCAAACTGTATCCCCCTGATTTTGTAATCATTCGGTTTTTAGGATTGCGCCCGTATGCTAGCAAACTTAAAGACATAATTCACGCTAAGAAATATGTTTTAAATTAATGACATTTGTGATACGTCGATTTGTGTTTGGAGGCAAGGCCGAGCGTGTAAGCGTAATTTATTTATTCATTAAAAATCACCCACAAACCCGCACTGTCGTGAAATAGCCTATGGTGTCCAATGAACTTGACAGCTAAATCGCGGCAGACATTATTCATCGGATTCGGATGAACGACTACCCGTATTCTTCATTTTTCACGGAAATTAAATCATTTTCAGTGTTTTGATGAATTTTAGGGTGAATTAAGTAACTTTAAGGTCCTAAGTACATTTTGAGTTTTATTTGTGATCGAGTTATTTTAATTTATTAAACCGTCAATCAAAATGGAACAAGTATTTTGTTAATCATTGCTTTCCATATTCAATATCTTAAAGATTTATTAGCATTAATTAAAATTATTACCCAATCTTTTCAAATAGACATCAAATATTGAAAATAGCTTAAAATTCAGTGGATCACAATAAAACGCTTAGAATTTTTATCCTAAAAATAGACCAGCTGCATCCCCTTGACGTAATTTTTTAATTCAAACACGCAATTCCGGGAGACGAATGAGAGATGCGAAAGCTTGAGCAATAGCCGTTTTACCGACGGAACAAGTTCTCGCTCATTTTAATATTTCCAGCTTTTGCCGACTACGACGTCATTAAGCAACTTACACTACCGTTAGCTATTAACTATCAATCGTAGGAGACGTTTATTACCCAAGTATGCAAGGAGGGTAATGTCTTTCGAGCATAATGTATGTTTCTTAAGCATACTCTTAACTGCTGGACCGATTTCAACATAATAAGGGTTCATTGAATTTGTGTGGATTGTAACAGTGTCGTAGGCTATAATTTGTTTTAAATACTCTCCCAATTTTCGGTTGTCGGATTTTTTTGTTTTTCTATCGTTTTGCTATTTCTATCTTAAAATCCGGCCAGTCGTTTAGGCTCTTGACTAAAGCATGCCAAAGAAAGGGATGCTCTTATATACGTTTAAAGACGCCCTTTCTTGTACAGTCGGTTATTAGAATAAGTATAAATGAAGAAACAAAAAAAAAACCTCTGTACTCAGAGTCGTTGATCGCTGTCAATGCGACACGAACCTCGGTGACGCCGACAACGCAGCGGGGGAAGTAGGGCAATCGGGGGTTCCCTCCAAATCTCTCCATTCCACTGTTACATTTTTGTATCCTGCCGTTTTCCTTTCATACTTATCAAGAGAATTCGCTCGGACGTTATTTTGAATATAAAAAGATCACGGATTTATTTGACATTGATTGGAGCGCGATTATAATTTTCCGTAGCGGCGCAATTTTCCCCCTGAAAATTCATTTACAATTTTTCGCCGTCGATGTTTCTTTTGGAGGGAAAAATAAGAGTCGTCACGACTCGGCTCATTGTTAACCCTGAAATAGCGCGGATTTAAAAAAATTCTCTCCGCCTACGCAGCGGGATTTCGTTCATAAATCAGTTGATTGTCAAACTGTGCCGAACTCGGCTGATATAAATGACTGCTGCTGGTTCGGATACTGTAGTCTGCTTCGTTTTACATTCGAGGAAAAACTTCGGAAGTTCAGTTCCGATTCAATGATGGAGAGCAGTCAGCGGGAATACGAATCTTATTTCCAATATCACGGCGCTGGCCTCATCGAAAAACTTTCCTTTTTATTCATGTCTGACTAAATCTACCACGACGTAAAACCTGAGCTTAACATTAGGGTTGTCGCAGAGTGAAAAATAAATTATGAAATCAATAAAAATGCGAAATAAACTCCGCGTAGTTACATATACATGTTAATTAAGTACATATAACCCGAAACACATCACGCTTCAATGTTACGAAACAAATAAAATTTTATCGTGAATTAAAATTATTTACTGATTGTTTCCTATTAAAAATATTTGCTTCAATAAATATTGTTTAAACTCAAAACAGTTGAACTTAACTGAGGTCTACCACAGACCACCAAAAGCTGAGTAGGTAGTGTTGTTTGTGCAAACAATAATTATTGCGGTTATGAAATTGCGTTTGATATGTTAATTAATAAATGTGTTACATTAAAAACATTCGTAACATTCACCACAATTGTATTTCTGATATCATTTTCAATAATTAACAGGCAATATGATAAAATTACAATACGACTATACTCCACTTTCATCTTGGCAAGATATTCAGGAACAAGTAGATAACAAAATAGTGAATTACACTAAAATATTTTCAGCTCTCAGCGTTGTCAAAAGATGTTTTGACTCATAAATCACCGGTCAAGTCTGCCTATTATTCGCGCAGTTAAAAATAATAGAAACAATGCGAAAAATACTAGTAATTATTACATGTTTGTCGATTCGCCAACTTTCGTGAGTTTTTTTACCGGTTGCTTATGGAGGGTAATATTTGGCACGCTCTACAATCTAAATGGCTTGCTGGATTTCAAAGTGTAAGGTGTCATTGGATTCGACTCCATTTTGGGAGTGACGAAAATGACGTGAGTAATGACGTAAGAGATGACGACGACGTAAATGACGTTTTTTTTTATTCAATGTTATTGTTATTAGTTTAGAATTTTATATGTCGCAGCTGCTATCTATATCTCCCCACTTATAGTACTTTGTATGACTTCATAACGTCAGCTAATAAAAATTCTTAAAATGCTTAAATTCTTACAGTAAAGCTTCTAAACTATAAAAAATAAAGAACATTCCAGAAGTGCATTTAAGCCAGTGGGCGGTGAACAGAAATAAATGCAATTATCTAACGGAGCTCATTCTTTGCTTTTGTTTCAGTTAAACGAACTTTTCGCCTGTCATTGGCACTGAAAAACAAATAAATACGAGTGAAAATGGTTACAGATTAATTGGGAAATGTTTTCGATTTCGGAGTAAAGAGGCTTTAGTCGTGGTATTTTCTGTACATCTTGCTGATTGAATTAATCAATTCTTCAATGACCTAACATAGTATACTGGTACAAATTTTCTCAATGTGTATGAATATAAATAAACTCAAACTTGTGCCTATGTGCCTGAATTATTCTTAAAATTGGACGCCACCAAAGACAAGCCCTTCCCCTATTTTCTTCTTGTATGTCAAAGTAAAATATAATTATCATCGTTAATTACTTTCTTCAGCATGTATATTACCTTCAAGAGAAACATTGAACAGTAAATTAACACACCCATACGAAGACATTCAAACACGTGATAGAAAAAATCACACCCCAAATGTTATAAAATTCTGAAACTCATAACAAATTTTCACCGTCGTGCTATAAAATAGTTTTACGAGCTCCAAATCTAGTTACGTATTACAAATGTTCCGGTGTGCGTTGAAAGTGGGAAATGAGGGACTTTATTCATACCGCAGTGCGTCATAAAAAACCAAATTTTACACACGAAAATTGTTATTGATTATATTTATGTTGTGCCTGATGAATGAAGATTCTGTTATTCTGTTATTGGAAACTAGATTATGTTTGGCGGAAACTACGCTGTGCTTTGATTTCAAACTTTTAAAAGCTCGGATTGAGAAGCCGACTACATGTTACGACGTAAATAAACTTCGGCTTTACGGAACTTTTCCAGGTCGTACTGATTGCTATAATATTTAGTTAAATAACTAAACCACTAACACTGTTTAATAACCATTTCGATTAGGTCAGTCTTTTAAAAGAAGCCTTAAAATTAGGCCATTAGAACCGATTGGCACGATAGGATGATGCCGCAGACAGACTTGAAACATTTAAAACACCTTATCTGCTTCAAAAAAAGATTAAAAAGTAACCTACGTATATTAAAAAAAAATCAACAAATTGTTGTAACGTCAGTTAAGCTGACGAGCTTAAGTTAAAAGAATAAACGAATCGAATTTTGTTTTTTTTTTTTGTTTGAATAAAGAACGACGACGTAACAGCCAGATTATAAGCTTAGACCTGTCTCTATATCTACGCCTATGAATACACGTACAGTCTACATTCCCACAACAAACGGATGTTACGTGATCAGTGCATTTTACGTATTCCATTATTCCGGGTGTCACTCATTTGTCACGCGTGAGTCAATTGTGTCACGGCCCAAATATTTGCGAACGAATATGAGCTAGAGAGTTGAAATTGGGTTGCGTAAATGGGGTATCACATTATATGGGCCTGTGTCACGTTTGGATCTTAAGGCTGTGTTCTGACAATGCAAATAACAGCCGTAGATGATTCCGCGTAAGTGTACCTGGAGGCCGTATTGTGATAATATGAAACAAAAGTCGTGCCCGTGTCAAGGGAGACGATACTATTTACTATCTTATATGGCAGTAGAAATGTTGTAATTTACACATGAAACACGTAATCATAATCAAAGATGTATTGTTTGTATAAGCTACGGTCTAATGGAATTTCAAACGCTAAATATGAACAAATATAAATGCCTAATATGAACGTATACAGACGCTTAATATGAACGAATACGGGCGCCTAATATGAACGAATACAGGCGCCTAATATGAACGACCACAATGCCTAATGTGAACAAATACAGACGCCAAATATGAACGAATACATACGAAAAATATGAACGACCACAATGCCTAATGTGAACAAATACAGATGTTTAATGTGACCGAATACAGACACCTAATGTGAACGAATACATCGCCTACGCGTGTCGATTCCAATCTCACGTAACCACGAATTTGAACTGAGAATGCTTCACCGCGGTCCGACAAAACCGCACGTCAATGCGAGTTAGTGTCTGGCGAAAAACAATTTCTATTTCCGTTGAGAATACGGATTCTTTTTCACGACACCGACCTTGACTGCACGTGCTGGATACCGAATGAATAGTTTCAGGGTTCAGTTAGATAAATTTAAATTAATACAATTAAAAAAACATTGCAAGGAAGTTGCTTAACACTGGTTTTACCAGTGTAACTTGAGAAATTATTAGAATGACGGAAATCCGGATACGTGATACTTATTTTCTTTTTAGTACAGAATCATATTTATTACTAGAATAACAGTGACATTGTGCTAAATATTTTCTCTCCTTATTTATAAATGAATCAAGTTAACCCTTTAGTTTACTATATGAGCTACTCCCAATTTCAACCTTCAATTTTTATATAGAGGTTGTATAAAGTTAGAAAATTATCATTTTACTGGAAAACTTTTTCTATAGCACTGTTTCATAGTTTAGCTGGTACTTTGATGTAGGATTCAATATAAAAAGACATGCATAAATACTTAACAATATTAATAGGTCAGACCAAAAATTATACAGACGCAGTATTCGGGACAAAGAAATGAGGTAATAATTTAATTTTTTTCCTTTTTTTTACAATCGACGTATGTCACCGAGCACTGTCTGCCGAGCAATGTACCGGGAAACGTTATCATCTGCTAATAACGTTATGTTTAATCGTACTACGCTTTTTTGTAGCCATAATATAAGTACCTACCACTATTATTTATGTTAAACCAGTATGTTAAACCGTAAATGAACGAGCCTAAAAAAAGCTAACATTTTAAAAGGTACTGTTATTTTGTCACGTACCTACATACTGGTTTAGCTATACAGTTATAACTAGTTTAGTTATAATGGTAATGATAAAAATCGAGTGAATGATCTAGAAACTTATAGTTTAATTAAGCACGAATTAATTAGATTGTAACTAGCAAAATCAGGCTACGCTTCATTGAGTCTCAATATTCCAATAGTATGTATTACTTTCCAACTGATTTATTTATTACACTTTGTTTTACACCATAATGCGTAAATTAAATTAAATGTGAATTAAATGAATTTATTGCATTCATGTACTAACTACATGGAAAGATGGTAACAATAATGTCAATTCATCGCTTACATGTGCCTCATTGGGCGTAGCAAAATTATGTCATACAAATATTCTTTTAATATCTAGGTACTTAAAATATATTATTAAAAATCATAACAATTCAGGTTATAAGTAAAAATTAGTTTAGAAATTGTTACCATACACAATTATACCTATAGTTGTTGTTTGATTGTAATAAAAAATATAAGTAAGTATAGATTATAATGTATAGTACAAGTATGTACACAGTGATGCACAAATTTTATTACGTTATCAAATAGCTTGTCGACACAGAACAAACACAATAGTAAACTACGTGATTTAGATTATAGGAAAACATAATTGTGGCTCTGTTATTATAAACACAATAATAATTTTGAAATTAACAAGCTATACTGTTGCCAATTGTCACAAACTCTACAATACATGCCAGTAGTTTCAAATCGAAATATGAAATTCGAAATTCAAAGTCAAGGTGTGACTTAAGATTACATAATCCTTACGTTATACTTGTAATCATTAGATAATTTATCTTTAATTTAAGAATAAAAAAATCCGACTGCTAAAAGTTTTGAGGAGCAAATGTTACCTACTTTCACCATAGAGACAGAACTAATGATATTCGTCAAGTAGTTTGTGCTATAGAAATTGACGTACATAGTCTCAAAAAATTATACTATTCTTCTAGCGCAGTCAGATAAAAAAAAACACTAGAATTTCACGAAGACTTGACACTTGCTGCTGAAATAAAGAAATCCGTAAAACATTTTAATCTTTAATTGTTTCTAGTCTACGTACAGTGTATTGGGATTTTCAAGAAAAACAGCGTAGGAAAATGTTCACAGAATTCTTTTCATTATATGAATAGCCGACAAACGAGAAACTCTACTTCCGCCCACCGATGACATCGCCTGCAAGGGAAGCGAAAGGTCTGATTTTATTGAATTTAATTTAGACCCTACTTACTGTAGATATATCAACCTCAGTTTGAGTTATAGAATGACTCAGACATGTGTTTCCTACTTCGGTTTTAATTACTCTTACCCAATCTTAACTGAGGTTTTCCTTTTTACAAGATTTATAAGTATTTTTAAGAACCCACACATAAGGATAAGCCCTGCCAAAAATAAGTGATTGAAAAGTTACACTGAAATTCAGATATACCGGTGACGATTTTATGCCGCATCAACTACCTTTTTGTCTAAAAAACCTAAACGGTAATTAAAGCGTCCATATTTAACAATAAGTCAATTTGTAAAATTGAGTAACATACCTACTTTTTTTTTTTGTTAAAAATGCCAATCATTGTTTTATTCCTATTCATTGCTTCTTTGGCCTTCAAAAATTCGTAGCACATTCACGTTTCAATCTAAAAGTTCATTGTTTCATAACATTCCTATACCCGTAATACTTCACTTTGCATAGGAACAAATTAAAAACAACAGATATATTTAAGCCAAATACCAAGACAATGAATCCAATTACATTAATCCAACGGAACATGCCGTTCTCTGAGATAAAAGAAGGTCGTTTTTATATGTATCATGTTGATAGAATTCGGCTGGCGATCTCTGGTACAGTCGTTGTCTTGGCTCATCGACAATAGTTCTACGCCGCTCTGGCGCTCAAATATTCATACCGACGACAAATTCTGAATGTATTGTTTCGCAGTTATATTAAGCCAGACTTATAGGAAGTGTTTACGATTAATAAACGTTCAAATCTGTTTACAAATGACCTATTGCAATTAATTGAGTGTATTTTTGTCGGTTCTGATTCGTAGCGGAATTCTTGTTTGTGTTTAGGATAAATGCGATACAGTTATAGGCATTGGGGATTTTCCAACAGCGAAGATGCATACTAGACTAATATTTGTTGAGACATACTACCCATTCTTAAGATGTATGTTTTTATAAGTAGCAAGTACAACTTTGAATAAACTAATCTATTTAAGTATGGTGTTAATTAGGTAGCGCGTAAATTTTCTAAGCGGTATTCTAAGATTCCTTAAATTACAATTGATTTTCCTTCAGATCCACCTTCTAACTAGCAATTGTTGTGCATGCCTTATATGGAATCGATTATCTTATACCAGCAAAGTCACCATTATCAGTAAGAATCAGTATTATAAAAATAAATATCGTAAAATAATGCAGTGACACGGTGAATCTCATCGTGCTAAAAGTCTTAGAAATCTAGAATTAGAGTTTATCGTTCGCCGCATTCTACATAATACTATTTTATAGAAGACTAAATAAATGCATCCTGTATCTTAAGTATCTATATAATAATATATTAGGTATATACTTTCTCCACTAGATCACGCGTTTATTGATCACACAATTACGTGTACAGAGAACTTCTAAGCCAACGTTTCGAGGAATCCATTGCGTCGCAGACTATTCTCTTATACTCAAATATTATGTAACTCATAATATTGTACATAAGGGTCATTGGTGTAAAACGATAAATTGTTATAGTTAATTAAGGTACACTTCCGACGATAGAATTTTTTTGTTAATATGTGAAATAAAAGGATACGTTCGTCATTTCATCTGATGTTAAATTTAAACTTATCAGGTTAAGATTTAGCAACCATCAAGTTAAAACTCAGGGGTGTTATAATGGTCTCTCAAACATTCGGTGGAAGTGGAGGTTAGGGTATTTTCCATAAATAATTAATAATATAAATAAAAACTAACATTTTTCGTGAACAACGCAAATAAGACATCAATATCATCTACGACCTGAGAGCAGACATTTGCCTCGGTAAAGATTCGAATCTGAGACCTTTCGCATACCGAGTCACTTCTTCGTCTGAGCGAGTCGGTTACGCGATCCTGTAAAAGCTTGGGAATGTAAAAATACTCAGTTCTTTAACATGTCAACATTATGAGTGCAAATCTGCTCAAAACGTAGACACGTTGACAGACCAATGACAATAGTCAATGACATTCACACCAGTTGGAACTACTCATGTGAATTTTGGCACTTTTAGCATTTTTAGCACTAATTACCCATTTATTTATCATAGCTAAGGAATGCCGTATATTTTGTTAGTGACGGATTCAAATAAGGATAGTGTCAAAGGCGCGACTTCCATACACTTTATAATTATGAAAAAATTGCTTTTACAATTCCGATGACTCTCAATGAAATACATTCGACAAATCGGCATTATAATGCGAAAATACTTTTTTTAAATTTGGTAATGGCTAATGGCGTAGGTAGTGAAAATTGTGAAGTAATTAATTATAAAGCCGTTTAAGATTACCATAGGATCAGATAAAAGTAAAAGTAGTCTCGTGACAAAGAACAATATTTTAAGAAAAAAAATTCTAACCTTATTAGTTACTTAGATAAATTATTTTTATTATGCATAATATTATTTTAATAAACCTCATTATAAACGTCAACGTAGCAGCTTATTTTTACCACAGAGCCTTAAAATAAAAAAAAATAAGAACCATAGGAAATCAAACCTTTTCATCACAACCCATGACCCAAGCTTGGGTCTTCTCCATGTAAAAGAACCTGTTAAATTTTCAGCAATGTCAAAAAAAACGTGTAACATATTCGTATACTTATATGAGTACCCATATGAATAAATGTTATTTTTTTTTAAATAAACTTACCTGATTTCGCGCCGGCAAGCTCCAGTCTTCAAAGGTCACTCAGCCTAGCGATGTCCCAATACATTCAAAACACTGATAGCGACCGAATTTGAAAACCAGAAGACATTTCGATGATAATCCAAGTTTCAGGTTCCAGTCTGTTATTGTAGTCACAACCTCGAGGGAAATTAGGGAGGTAAACTCAGTTCTGAGACACAACCTTTTATTATTCAACATAGAAATACGAGTATCAACACAAACGCTAGGTTTGTACTTAGATTTAAAAGTTAAAATTCATTGCTTGTATAAATATACTAATTTTTTTCTACGTTACTCACAACTTTCGGGAAACAACCGATTTTCACTATTGATAAGTCCATGATGACAGCGACGAACGCACTCTGATTTTTATTTTTCACAACCAAAGCTGATTTTCTTTCACGTAAGTCTACTGAACGTGTAGTCCAAGACTCGTGCGGCTACATCGCCGGGCACTCGCATGATACTTAAACTAAGTTTTATTCACAACACTGAAGAGGTAAACATTGAACATCCCAAAGATTCACATCGTGTTATCTTTGCGAATTTCTTGAGAAAAAGTTTGTTTCAATTCACTATTACATCACAAAAACCGACTATCAGCGATCATAGTTTAGAAGGGGTCGTATTGTTTTTGGCACAGTCAAATTTGGCGGTTTTCATGTTTCGCACGAAAAGTTTTACGCGGTTCGCGACACGCGAGATGTTTTCAACTACTGGGGACACACGTCGTTACATTTTCTTCATTTATAAATAGTAATAACTATGGGAAAACGTGTCATCTCGTTTTAACAAGACGCGATAACCCGCCGTATTTCGGAGGACGTCGTTGAATGTCAGGTAATGTCGGAACTGTCAGTGAAACTGTGTTTTCAGTTTTCGGATACGACGTGTGTTCCTCGTACTGTTTGTTCTGTGTTACTAGAGGCACGCGTTCGTCGCTGCAACTGCTGAAAAGCGAAACCTGTTGAAATAGGACAAGATAATGTGTGAGAGAGAGATGTAGAGATGTTCCTCGCTGTCGCTGCGAGTTTCAGGCGCTTATTTTGTTACTAGCACATGTGTGCGTGAAAACTTGCGTGCCTACGTACTGCGAATCGGTGTTAGTGAGTCGTGGAAAACTCTCTTAGGGTGATTTCACAAGCACGTACATTTTCATATTAATTCATAATATATTTTATTGTAAGTAGGTATAATTAATTTTGTTAAGTTATCAGTATTTACCTCATCGATATTATGCTAATCTAAACTCTCTGATGAATTGTTTATTAGGTACTAAAAATGCTTTGAGTTATATTTCTTATACAGATGAAACAATTGGAATCCTTACAAACATAAGTTGATGTTTAATAAGAAAGACAGAATATCTGCATAATATTCTTAATTTACAGAAAAAAAATTACACGTTATTTTACAAAAAATACGAACTAATTTACATTAACCAAGTATTTTTATTAATGCTAAAAATCTAAGGTATCGTGACAGGAATTAATCAATTTAAAGTAGCTATGACCAATATAAACAAGGGGTCACACAAGCGCGTGGCAATCAAATAGCACGCAAGTAGGCTGTGTAGTAGTGATGTAACGAATATTCGCATTCGCATTCGCATTCGCGAATATTCGCATGTTTTTACATATTCGTATTCGCATTCGCATTCGCAGAATTTCTTGCGAATGTTTTGCGAATAATGATTATCAGAAAAAAGACAATTTGGCTATGATAATAGGTTAATAAATCCGTTTCTTTTTTATGTTTTTAATTTTAAGAAATAGTAACTTAACCTCTTAATCTATTCATTCCGGTCTAATTCCCAAAACTGATCTACTGCCAATTATTATTTATTTTAAATCCCAGTCTGATCGACTAAAACTTTACCATTCCGGTGCACATTATCAGCCTTTATTTTATCATCTCGTCGGTTAAACAGAAAGGTGACGTAATCCTAAAAACAAAAATTTTACAGTACGGCCATAAAAGTTTTTTACTTTTTAAATTTTGATATATTTCTGAAAGTTCAGTAATATAAGTGTTATATAGGTATAATTTTTTAGGCATTTGCGTAAATTTTAAGATAGGGTATGTAGTTTTAATAATAATTTAAAGGAAAGGGCAGTTCCAGCAAGAAATGTCATTTTTCTTCATAATTAAACAAATTTTCTGGTCATATTTCAAAATTAATCATTTTTGTGTATAAATTACAACCACAATTAATAAAAAAAATTGTCACTTTTCGAAAAATTACATTTTTCTCTATAAAAATGTTGTTCTCTTCACGCAGTATTCTGAGAGATGACACTATTCTTTAAAATTGAACATGTGCTCATTTTTAACCGACTTCAAAGAAAAGGAGGAGGTTATCAATTCGAGCGTATTTTTTTTTAATGTATATTATCTTATAACTTTTTACTGGGGGGACCGATTTTGATAATTCTTTTTTTGTTTGAAAGCTGATATTTTCCCATTGGACCCATTTTAATTTTATCAAAATCGCTTTGGTAGATTTCCAGATATTGATCAAAACGTCGTGTTTTAAGGCTGTCGAACGGCCCTGTTGAGGTGTCATAATCACGGAATCGCCACGGCATAATTTGGGTTCATCATAAACAAATTAATTTTTACTTTTTAGTTTACTTTTGAAGTCGGTTTTTTTTGTTAAGAATAATAAAATAATAATCATCGACGTGTTGCAAGTGGCAAAGTGACGTTTTTTCTCATAAGACATAGGGTTTGACTACAAAATGCCAAAACGACACTTGCGACATTTAGTATGCTTGCAGTGCAATTTCAAGAAATGTCTTTTATCCGTATGATAGAACGTTGCCAAAAGACTCGTTTACAATAATAATCTCGTTTTTGTAAAAATTTGGATTATGTCACCTTTCTGTTTAGAGTCGTTGGTCGAAAGGGACCACTCGGTAAACGGACCGCGGTCCTTTTTGGCCTGTTGATTTAATTTAATATTTTTCTTTAGACGAAACGGACCACTTATAAGTATATACAAAAATTCTATTGTTCGCTGCAAAATTTTGTACAGTCCGACGATCTATTAAATCTTATAAAACAAAAATTTTAATCCTAAGTTTTTGCTTTAAAGGAAATACTGAATATTCGCATTCGCATTCGCATTCGCGAATGTCGGTGGTAGATACTCGCATTCGCATTCGCATTCGCGAATGTAAAAAAATAGGCATTCGTTACATCACTACTGTGTAGGTCGAGGTGAGACAGAAAGCGTAAATTACTGAAGTGGGAGCGAGATAGTAGACCGAATGCGCACGCAACTTTCGATACTCCCTCCACCGCACTCACACCCCAGAGAAATCCATAGCGTAGTGGAAGACCATCTCTCACTACCAGCTCCGATGTAATTCTATACCCTTCATTATATCGGGAATCAATTGACAAATGGCGCCGAGCTACACACGCATGCATTTCTTTGTTTGTTTGTAGCGCCAAGGGCAACTTGATTTTCTTATACTGATTCATAGTCTAGTTTCTAAGCTAAAATTATAAGATTTTAGAACTTCAAGTTTCGATAGTGTGAAATAAATAATTATCCTAATTGGTGATTCAATTGCCTTAGTAGGAAAGAGACGTGGCTCATTTTAAGCTAAATAGAATGTGTAATTAATTTGTTATTAAAACATTTCTTATACTTAACCATGCCAAAAAAGAAATCAGTTTTCTACCTTTGTTTTGCCTTATCTTTATTTAAAATACGTCACCGTAAATATAAACATCTTTAAACAATTCAAATGAATAATACGAGTAACTTAATAATCTCAAATTTAATTGTTTATAGAAACGACTCGCTGTAATTCAGTAATTCAGATTCTGTTCGTCTCTCTCCCACACTGCACACATAAACATTTACACGGACATAGAGGCTGGTTCACACTACGGCGTTTGTACTTTATAGTACCAAGGCCACGTTTATTAGGCTTCCACACACGACTTCAACTGAATTTAGGTGTGATAACACACTCTTACAATATCTTGTTATTGTGAATCGGAAAAATTAATTAGTAATTCTAACGATAGTACTATTTTTTTCTAATTATTCAGAATATTAATTACACATAATAAGGAAGTATTTGTTTTCTCACATCGTATAATAATAATGATAGTTTAATCGCGTATTTTCCTGAATGTAAGTACTAAATAATTATACAGCAATTTAAGTAATAAAATTAAATACATCACACTCAGGAAGGTAATCTATAAATAAATATGCAAATATATTATACTTACTTGTTCTTGATGTGGGCGTAGCCAACTAGCGTAATAGTAGGTACAAATTACCCCTCTATTTTGTGGTAATAGGTTAGTGGTAACAAGCACAGCTACAAATAAGGGTTCGTTAACCGTTGTCGTCTGGGGTAGATCTTAATGTTAAATATAGATAATTAATTTAATTCTAAGACCTTCATTTTGTGTTGTATACTTTGAAAATTGCTATATCTAACAGTAAACGTAAGTAACTAATATTTATTGTAGATATGAAAGTACTGATAGATTTATTATATTAATAAGAATAATTAGCAATTTATATCCTTAATATTAATTGTAAGTTATGAGGAAATAAAAAAACAATTTCAAGTAGGTATGTTTTAAAACGTCACCTCTATCATAATTTCGTCAATACTCAGTAGAACTACATGGTTAAATATTACTTATGTTATTTAGTTATTAAAAGTACCAGGATTTCATAAGCAAACAAAAGTATGAGCCCACAACGGAAACGAGTCAAGGGCGGCCTTATTAAGTCGGAAAATTCTTCCTCGGCGTATTCAAGGACACGCATGTTAGAATTTTCAATGCGTTTCATTAATAATTATGTACCCTTATTATAGGACTAGTTTGCTCAGCACCCATAAATATGGACTTTAAATCCGACCTGAGTTTTATCTTTGTAATTATTTTCATTCCTTCTTTTTACGGCTATCATGCCGGACCGCCGTTCAATGGTCCTGGATT
>LGAG01000231.1:475790-529034 GCA_001278395.1 Lerema accius
TCTAGAAAAATCTTCTTTTATTATTATTCAACAAAAGTTATATGACGCATTGTGTCACACACACACACTGTGCCACACCCTTCATGATTGACATAAAACAAAATGTCTCTATTTCAGTGTTATCCTGTTTCAACCAGCAAGCTATACGAGTGACAACTGCATATTTTTACCAGTGTTGTTTCGACTAGAGTATTTTCGATTTGGGAACTTGTCCAAATAGCTCTCATTAAACAAAAATAGATTAGAGTTGTGGTGATTAAAAGTATTAGTATGTAATTCGTATAATTAAGCCAATGGACTGACATGCTGGCAGTTACATATTATACGTCTAGTAATATTTGCGATGATACATCACTTTAAACATGTAAATATAGGTTCTGAATCATAAACAAGAAAATATTTTTTTTATTACTTAAGTACTTATACTTTTTTGTTTTGGGAGTCTTCATAATATAAAAACGCGGAGGTTTTGAGTTAAGTGGAATAAAGGAGTTATCTACATAACACCAAATTGGTATTTACGGCATATTATACCTAAAGAAAGTCTCGTGTAAAATCACCGGGACAAAATAATCTACGTACGAACTCTCTATGACCAAGAATCTTATTGTATTAACGCACACGTCACAGCGCTATCACAAATCTAATTAAACATGGTTATGGATATATAATTCAATAATTTCTACCGATTACCCTGTTTAAGCCCATTAGATTAATCAGTGTAAGTAATTAGGTATAACAATCGTAGTTGTCTAAATGATGCTGGAATCAAACCAGTCAGATGTAGAACCCAAATAAAATACGAGTTGTAGAGTCAACTATAAAAAATAAATGGATGTGATTTTAACAAAGTTAGTTACTTTCAGCTATTACATTATTTATTGAAGAAGACTTCTTCGAATAATTTTAAATCTTTTAGGTAAAACAATTATTATTGTTTCGTTTGGTCGAGCAGCGAGGAAACAGGTCAATGTCGTTATAGAAATAAAAATATCATTTCGTGTCTCTATCTTCACTCGGAGCTAATTCAAATTCGAATCGATCTATGCTAATATTAGTAAGGGTAGAACTAACTGATATTATTGTTAACTATCTATATATTTTTTCATATATGTCAGTTCTGAACAAATAGTAATAGATAAAATTCTCCCATAACATAATACGCAGTGATGTTCACTTATTCCTGGGAGTGTCGGCAACAAACAAGAATTTTCCTGTTTTCATATTCTCGATAGCTTGTAACATAGAAGTCTTTTAATATAAGAGATTTTTGACAAATTAATTCGCTGTACCAACTATGACTAACGTGAGATAGTTGCCGTCAGAATTATTACTTTTATTGTTATCCAATCTTGAATTTATATCGCAACTGTCGCAGTTTTTTTACCGTCACAGTTATTTTTTGGACACCGTTGTTTACAACGTTGGTATCTCATAGGTACCAACAACTGCCATATAATATGGCCAAAGGCAAACTGGTTACACAAGTTTGCAGTAATACCACGCTCGAAACAAGTATAATATGTAAAAGAAGAAACATGTTATAATTTTAATATAATACTTACCGCATACTGAAGATTGCGAATAATTTTTGCACTATCTAATTATTGAATTATTTAATTGCTACAATGGATGTTAATGTTAATTATCCATTGGGGTTAGGTTTAGGTTTTTATGCCTTTGGTACGTAGGTATATAGATAAGTATCGTATAATATATAATGTCCTTTGAATGTCAAAGTTTCGCTATGAGCTGTTAACTAACACTTGAGTAACTACTCAAACGAAACAAATACCTAATTGCTTTGATTTACATAATTTATATATTACAGTATGCTCTAGAAACTTCACACTTCAAAGTATGTGCAGATGACTGTTTCACAAAGTAATGGGTTGTAGGAGTAAACTTCATTGATTACGCTTTAACTTTAAAACTTGCATGGTGTTTCGTTTCAGCTTATCTAAAAGCCATATCGCACAAACAAAAAATATGAGTCGATTATTTCATTCATTTGTTTTATTGATTAAATTAAAAAGGGGCAGTGATATTGAAGAAAATGTATTAAGAACTATTGATTTTTAATTTGAGAATATACCATAGATACGATCGCGCCCTCCTATTAAGCGATATCTCCTACTACGATGACGACGCATAATAATAGTGGAAATCGCGTATGAATCGGAATAGTCCTTTATTACCCAACTGTTTATTTCACAATGTTTCAGTGTGCGCCACACTTAGACTTGCATTATAAATTGCGAAAAAATCTTTTAATAAACACTCTCATCTAAGTCTTGATGACCATCAAGTGTTTAAGAAAAGGTCAAAAAATTATTTAAACTTTATTTAAGTGACTTAAAAAACAAGATTCGTGTAAAATGTCAGCTGCAAAATTATGTGTTGTGCTTGCGTTGTGTGTTCTCATTGGTATCGAAGCCGGTAAAATTCAATGGGATAACGCTGAAGGATTAGAAAGTGGCAACGTGGAACACAAAATATCAGTCAGATCTCCTGCCAGTCCAAAGACCCCTAAGCCACCGACATCTATAGTAAAGGATGATGATGACTTGGGAAATCGTTTTGGCATTTCTTCTGGATCTTGTGCTGATGGATTTGTCTGGAGAGGACAATCATGTGTGCCGAGGGGATAATTTTATGTTTACAAAATAAATTATTTCTAGTAATTGTGTTGTTTTTGTTACTATATTTTAATTATCATTTTGAGATATTCCCTTAGTTGTGAACAATGAAAATACCGTTTACCCATTCTGATATCCACGCGTAACAGTATGGAATATCGAGTATCAATAGAAATAAACCTTTACGATCCCAACTGTTTGTTTTACAATTTGTTCAGTGTGCGCTACACCTAGATTTGCAATATAAATTGCGACTAAATCTTATATTAAGCATTCTTATCAAAGCATCGATGACCATCAAGTGTTGAAGAAAAGGTCATTAACTAAGTCAACTTGTAGTTCAGTTCAGTGCCATAAAAACAAGATTCGTGTAAAATGTCAGCTGCAAAAATATGTGTTGTGCTTGCGTTATGTGTTCTCATTGGTATCGAAGCCGGTAAAATTCAATGGAATAACGCTGAAGGATTAGAAAGGGGAGACGTGGAACACAAAATATCAGTCAGATCTCCTGCCAGTCCAAAGACTCCTAAGCCACCGACATCTATAGTGAAAGATGATGACGATGATGATTTGGGAAATCGTTTTGGAATTTCTTCGGGATCCTGTCCTATTGGATTCGTCTGGAGAGGACAACGATGTGTGCCAAGAGGTTAAGTTTAAGTTTACAAAATAAATTATTTCTATGAATTGTTTTGTTTTTGTTGTTATAAGTAATAGTTTTTGGATCATTTTATGCAAATATTTTCCTTATTATATTGTCACTAGTTTTTTGTTAGATAAAAAACAGCGAATAATGCTCTACTCATGTAGGTAATGATTCAGTTCCTTTTTTTCTTATGATTACGTATAAGTATATAATTATTATTTGGAAAATGTTTAACTTTCCGTGCATTTTTAAGGATAACGCAGGCAATAAAATTAATAAAATTAAAGGAGATGTCCAAAGTGGCTTTAATTCAAACTAACCACAAACACCTAAATCTATAAAAATAGAATTCTAAAACTGGAGCATAACTAAATAAAGCATAATAATCTTAGAAACCCCCAATTTAAAGAAAAAATATGATACGTGAAACTGACACAATTACACATTTTATAAAGAAACACAGCACATAGTTGTCAAATAGACGAAAGGCCCCTTTGATACACAGTTGACGATTACTTTGACTCATTTTAATTTTAATTTCCAATGAGCCAGATAACGAATGAGCCTCAATACTATTGTATGAGTTAATTATGGACAAATTTCGACCAAAAACTGGGTCCTCTAGGCTTTATGATTATACACATCCATATCCTAGAATACGTATCTATATTTGATATTATACATCTCCTAAGCGGCTGGATCGATTCTGATAAACATTAAATTTTGGTGATGTATTTAAGATGGACCGGGTTCGGTTAAGGACCACAGTTGGACCCGATAGGTGGGGCTGTTTCGACTTTTCGAGATAATACTTTATGCTTCAAGGGTCCACTAAGCAAACAAGTAGATTTATTGAAACATTATCATATCAATAGGTAGTTGTCCAGTGTGATGAGCATATAAAAACGACAAAATCCTAGTTGTCGTTATCGTTTAGTACTAAGCATAATGAACATTAAAGGTTGGGAGTATTTTAACAGGAAAACTTAGGGCTTAATCAAACTACATAATTATATTGAGTATAATGCACCTACTTATATTGCAAAGCCATGCCTGTCCGGTGTTCAAGTTATTGTTGAAATATCGTATAGTAACTACCTATAAAATAAACTTAGACTTTGCTATTTGTTATTTTACACTAACTACGTTTTTGCATAAGAACATTAATTTGTTACGTCTTTTGAATCATTTATTGTAGAGGAAAATAATAGAACCTAAGTAATGCACTTGGAATAGATACATAATTTATTCGACAGGGAAGATACCTAAAAGATGGCTAATATGTGATAAGGACTGTTTTTTCTAATTAAAGTAGGTATCTACCTACATAGATACTGCATCGGGAACTCCATTTACTACTTCGCTAAGGAACATAAATCTTTACATTATTAATTTTTCCTTCCTCCTTCGATTTTTATGTACACGAGTTACAAGACTTCTTTATAAATTAAACTCTCAAGGTAGACTTGGCCACCCACTCATATTGCGACTTAGCAACGAGTCATCATGTTTTTACTACTTTGAAACAAGGAGTGTTAATGTAGGTTCATAATTAGGAAACATTTAAGTATATTAGCTATGTTTGTAAAAGTAGTTTTGTTTTATACTGTATTGGGTGCCACAGAATATTGGCCCTAATTCCATGCCATTGAATTATATTATCCAACATTAGGAGATAATATAGGTAATTGAGTTACACGTAGGTAATATTTTTATTATGTCCATGAAGCCCGCCTTTAAATACAACTAAACGTTGGCCTATTCAGAATCTTTGATATGAACGCCTGCCAGAATTACGTTAGCAATCGTTAGTTACTGAATTTCATAATACTTTTTATAAAAAAATTGGAAAATCATTGGGTTACCTAACAGTAGTTATTCAGGCTACATTTTAGGTAAGTACTTATATAGAATCCCTAACAGTAATACATGGAATTGGAATGCAATGTGCACTTTTGACTTTATTTCATCCTCCTCCTCTTGATCCATGGAAGTGAAAATCTATTTACACCGCCTACACACCTGCCACTTCTTGAAATATTTTTCTATGAATTAGCATTGTTCCCTGACAAGAAAAATATAATCTACGAAGAAATACAGGCACTATAAGCCATGCAGTAGGGTTCCGTTCCGGCGAATTCAGTTTTTTTTTTCATTTTGGCAGAATTTGACACATTCCCTTGCTCACCATTAGTCAAAAAAAAATATCTTATCTTTGGCTGAACGTGCAACGCCGACGCCAAATAAAATGTCAAATGAAATGTCTTTAGTTATTGTTGACAAAGTCATAGTGACTGACAGGTGACACATTGATAGACCGACCGTCGACCGACAATATAATTGTCAAAGCAGTCAAAGCACCAAAATACTTGAGTGCCGAATCTAAAATCCAATTAAAACTATGACCTCACTAGGAATCTGTGTTCAATTAGTTCATCAATCATTACCTTAATTATTTTAGGCAGTTTTATTTGATATCCTTGAAAGTGAAAACTATGCAGCAATCTCCTTTTGAGAATATTTTTAACATAATCGGTGGACTGTCGGAGGGGAATGAAAAACCCATGAAACATGGGTTTTACAATGCATTTGCTTTATTTATTTTGACAATATGTTGTGCTGCAGTGTATGTCTTATTCCTCATCCTTGAACCATTTTTTAAGCCACTGTTTTGGGCGCTTCTCGTTGGTTCAATCCTCCACCCCTTTAAGTACAAATTGTCTCAAAAGATAAAAGCATGGTTCGAAGATCTCGAGAGGTCAAACTCCTCTGTGGTGTACGGTTTCGTTATCATACCTATGAACGTGGTAAATTACGCCTCAGACACTGTGGGCCATGAATTCAAGGAGCATTACAAGGTGAGTAAAACAATAACCTATATACCATTGAGATCAATTACTAATAGGACTACTAACTTATAGTCCCCTTATTAAAAAGGTACAACTTCAAATATTCTCACTAATGCCTATCACCAACAAGACCTACTACTTACAGTCCCCCTTTAATCATATTCCGGTAACAGTGTCACTGCAAGCTAATTTGTTACTCTCATACTATAAAAGAAAGGCAAGGTCCTATCATATCCTAAAATATGGCCCTGAATGTGTGTCCTTTACATTGTGAGACGAGAATCAACTCCAGAAATATAATTAATTATATAGTGAATATGAGAACAAATTGATAAACTACGTGTTTACAAAATTGTGTATGATATAAGTTGTTATTACAAAATTCAAATAGGTTAAGATTTTCTGGAATCTTAAACTTAGCATTACACTGCTACATCAAATATATTATGAAATGCTAACCATTAACCAATACAAAATCCTGTATATTTTGTAATCCTATACATTACACTGTTACAAAACAATATCATGTACTTCCTATATGATAATGAGGTCTCTATCATATTAATTAACACATACTAATTACAATCTATACTAATAATAAAACTGTAACAGGGTCAAATCTCAAGATAGAATATTGTAATTTAGGTTGCCTTTGTTATTAATATTATAACCAAAACAATTTTTGGCCATTGTCTCTGATATGTTATATAAAATGTTTATATTTCTGTAATAGACTTAATAATTTCTAATTTCAGGTCCTAATAGGAGTGATGTCATCCATATTTATCCTGCCATGGTTGTACAAGTCTATCCCAAGAAGTTTGTGTTGTATTTTCTGGCAGTTCCATAGTTTTATTAGTTTTTCTACAACACTCTTGATAAGCCTTTGTGGGTCTTATATTGTAAGTTAGATTTTACCTTTAATAATATATTTTTTCCTGTACCTAGCTTCAGAATATCTTTAACACAGAATATATATATTAATATGCAATATGTTATTAATTCAAAATAAAAAAAAATGTTTTTTAATAGATAGTTTATAACTACATAAGGAAAGGATAAAAAATGCAACTTAAATCCTTTTTTCAGACTATGACCTTTGCATTAGCGTATATAATAAGTGTGTACACATTATGGAGTCCGGAAAGAGCGGGAATATTTAAAGTAACGGCCCATCTCCTCTGGCTGGTCATTGCCAGTTTCCTTGCGAGTTTGGCTGGTTCCTTCCAAGTGTATATGTTTGTGATTTTGCAAACCATAGGAATAACTGGATTCACACTGGAAGTTTTACATATGCAAAAGCAATTACAGTTGACAGGTACATCAACTTTTCTGTATGTTGTTATTAATTGTTAATTAATTAATTTTAAACACCTGATGTAAATTAGTTAGTAACAATGGTTTCATGTTTTTATAATTAAGTGTATAACACTTATTAATATTCTTATGTGAGTTCTTCAATATTCTTGGCTCCTTCAAACTATCAACTCAGCAATTTTTCTATATTACTAGACTGCTCAAATGTTATACATATGTTAATTTAATTACTCCCACAGATCCAGAAACATCCGTGTTTACAGCCATTCATCATGTCCTTACTAATGGGCAATGTGAAATTGCCCCTAAAAACCTGATAGAGGAAAAAGTGGATGAGAAAAATGATACCATTCAAGAAGGAAAGGAAACAAGTGACAAGGAGTCTACTCCTGATAAAGATTCTCCATCACCGGACACTCCTGAACATGCAACTAAAAGAAGTAGTTGGACCGGAGATGCTATACAAAGCTCTCCTCGGCAAGCGAAAAAGTTTTTTAAAACAAGAACACTGTCAGCTCTTCCGTTATCGAATATGAAGAGTAAATCAGCATTCGAAAGCCGTCTCCTTGCCTCCTTCAAACAACGATCTCTGGATGAGAACTACATGAGAAATAACTTTGATAGTGATGAAACAGCACTATATTTCAAGCTACTTTTCTCCGGTTGCTTCTGTATGCTTGTATGGAATCATATCTGGTTGCTACCTGTTGTGCTCTTCTTTTTAGCTATTCATATTTTGAAGAAGCTGCTCAATTTCTTTGGGGTCTGGCTTTTCTTTGAAAACCAGTACAATAATGTCAAGGCTAAAGTAAAATCCTGGTGGAATGATAGGTAAGTCAAAAAATACCTAAAAACAATTAATTCTTCGCCCTTGCGAAAATTATTTTTCACACACACCAACTACCAATGATTTATAAGGCTTTACTACTATTTAAATCTATTGATTTTTAAATTATTTTTTTGTATACTATTTTAAGAATCATAAATGATTCTTGCTCTAATAAAATATTATTGTATTAGAGCATTTTTACTTTAGAAAATAATCTATACTTAGTAACCCCTATTTATAAAATCATTATTCAAATTCAAATTTAAATCATTTATTTCGTCTTCGGAACTAATAGCTCACTTAACGAATGTCAAAACTTACAATATTAATAACATTATAAAAATTAAGAAAATACAATTTAAAAAAGAAGTTCCTAAAGTCTCGTTAGACGATACCTACGATGATAATATATTGTGAATACTCTAGTAACACACTTAATAAACCTTTGATTACAGGAGAACAGCTTTAGCACCAGCTCAAATACGTGGCATTGGAAAGATGATGTCAATTTGCAACAAAAGCGTTATCGACATGGCCTATGACTCGGTGGACACCGTGTCCACTTGTATCGTCATAGTAGGCCTTATATTTTTTGTTACTGTTGGAACTATATTTATTTTTATTCAGGTAATTATTAAAATGGTTATGCCGCTTAAAAAACTTAACTTTATTGATTTCGCGTATTTGTACCAATTTCATGAAGTTTTGCTAGTCTTTTCATTTATGAGATGTATAAATAGACAATAGGCTAAATATATAATGTATAACTAGACAAAAAAAAATATAATTGTGTTAATGTTTTACGAAAGTCTCATCTCATGGTAAATGATGATCATCAGTAATGAAATCTGGATAATAAGCGCGATTGATTAAGACGTATGCACTATTCTAGAAGACTCAACGATCCCATTTTTCTCACAAATCTTCTGCTAGCAAAAAGCTCTTGCTATTTAATTATTTATACCTAACAGACTGATCAGACATTGTTCTGTAATATAGTGCATATATAAATATATCGTCAAAAAATTTAGGGAATCTAGAGGATTAGGTATTTAAAGATTTTCTGTTGAATAAAAGTATACATAGATAGTACTATAGAATAAAGTTATTTAAGGCTTCTCTATCTGTTATTATTGTAGATATACTCCGAAGCGCTGGTAGTAGTACAGTTAAGCGGTAGTCTTCTTAACAGTACGTATGTGCAGCATAGCGCTCTACACGCCTATTTGCCTGAGGGTTGGGAGGAGAAACTCGATTCGCTTATCGATAACGCCTACACTTACGGACGGGAGGGTATCTCTACTGGGGTAAGTCCGTCATTTGTTTGTTTCCATTAACAATCAAACTTGTATGACAAACTTCCTTATCAGCTTCATATACACGTTAAGTTTGACATGCCAGTTATTTGCTCTTAGTATTTTTTCGCCGACGTAGTGTAAATATTTCTTTAATGTAAGTTAATTAATAAAGTTGTTTCATTTTATTTTATGCTTTCAAAATGGAAAATTTAACTTAGATCATGAGATATGTAAGTTTTTTATTATCATACAAATACACTAATACACAACTATGTAATTTCCTATGAAAACTACCTTTTTTAATCCTATGGTACTACTTACAATTATATTCAAAGAGGCTATCATTTTGATATTAAATGAATCGATATAATGCGATCGTATCATATCGTAGCTATGACCATTATGATACCTTTAATTGCTACTGTTCAGTTTTAAATCAAAAGCTATTTGTAAGATACATCACATATTGCTGTCTTACCTATCTTCTTGCTATCTTCCTTAAAGTGATCTTAGAGCGATTTTTTTTATGCCTTAAAGCAGGCAGACGAGAAAAGTATTACGTAACGCAATTTAGGGGCGAGGGGGGGCGGGGATTTTTAAAATGTTATGATGCGTTACGTAGGTGGGTGGCTGGAACGAACAATGCGTTATGTAACATTATGTTTTTTTATCATTTAAAAAAGATAGGAAATATAATTCTTCTTTAAGTAAGTAGGAATTTAAGCGGGTACCTACCTAATATATGCGGTAGCAATTCGCTAATGTTTTTGCTATGATATGCTAATGGTATGTTGGTATATGGCTACAATTTTTGGACGAAAATGGTCATTTGCGTGTTACGTAACGTTGGAGGGAAAGGGGGAGGTTTAAAAAAAACGTTACGGCGCGTTACACGGAGTGAGAGGGGTCATTCAAAAATTGCATTACATTCCCTTACCAGGTAAAAAGCATCCTAAAAGAGGGTGACCCGGAGAAGATAGCTCGTGTAGAACAGCAGGTGTTGGAGATATGGGACCGCGTGTACCAGAGCTGGGTGTCGGGCCACTTCGCCGCGCCCACCGGCCCCACCGTCGACAACTCCGCTATACAAGAGTCGTGGGATAGCTTCGTCAGTGACGTCACGCAGTCCCCTGGTTGGTGATAAAACTTTGCTTATAAAATGTTGGCATATTATGTGTGTGTGTTTGTTACTGAACTCCTCCTAATCGACTAAACTGATTTTAATTTTTTTTTAAATGTGTTTTAGTAAGACTTACAGTTGGACCCAGTAGGTGACTTAATGACAATTAAATAAACTAGCAGTTGCCCGCGGCTTCGCTCGCGTGATATTTTGTCTGCGATATAAGTTTCGTGACAGATCATTTTATTTATATGTGAAACGGAACGTTTATTAACTGACCAAGATGGCGAATGCGATTTGTTTGTCATTGTCAGTGCCATTAGAATTTAACGAAATACCACAATCCGAATTTTGCGAATATATGTTGTCGACTCGAAATCATTATTTTTTTTATGTTTTGTTATTCATATAAGGTTTCGATCGAGTCTACCGTACTTCTGCACGAAATTATTAATATAGATTGTATATTGCTGCATAATTTTTGCATTCTCCCAATTTTAAGCCGTCAGATTATGTGTAATTAGCAAGTACTATTTTGTTTTGTATATTATTTACTAGGTCTCCTGAACTACGAGGGTGCGGTGGCGTGGGTGCAAGCCAACGTGGGTACACTAAGCGCCATAGCGACCGGCATCTGGGCGCCGCTGGCCAGCAACGTGTCGCTCCTGGCGGGGTCGCTGGGAGCCTTCACGTCGCTCCTACTGTGCGGCGGTGGAGCTATCATCAACATGTTTATTAATATTGTAAGTCGTTTTTAATCTTTCCATGGTCCTCGTAATTCCCTGTTTTTTGTATTGACTGGTGGACTCGCTTCGCTTCGGTGTAAAAATCAAAACCAAAAATAATGTAAGTATTCATGTAGATATCAACACGTAATTTTTTTTTTTTATCTACTCCCGATTCGTAAAGGTGCTTTAGCTTTTGAAGGAGAAGAAAGGGAAAAGAAACTCCGTGTACCTTTTACCTGTTATGCCATGGTAACAAAAAAGTTTCTCTGAACAACGTTTTCTAGATTAGGGATCTTCATAGTCTTCATATAAGCAAAAAACATGCCAAGTTGTTGCCGGTAATGATTAAAACAATATATAAACACTGTGCACTTTACGATAATGAAACAATACACGTATGTATGAAATATGGATATCAATTTCTTTGGCACACTTTGGTACTCTAGTCTAGACCCGTTGTGACGGATTTAAACATATTGGGTGTCATTTAATTCAACCCCCAAATTTTAGCAGGCGAGATTTTTGTTTTTCTTTTAATGATTACTGGTTAACACTGTAAAGCGCGGATTTCAGACGTAAGTCGTGTCCTTTGAAATTCCCCCTTAATTCAACGACTACATTACATGAGTGTTGGTTGTCCACAGGTGGTATTCTTCACGACTCTGTTTTACTTGCTGGCGTCGAGCAACGCCCTCTATAAGCCGGTGGAAGTAATCACCCGCGTGCAACCTAACTTCGGTCCACGACTCGGCATCGCCCTCTCTGTTGCTATCAACCAAGTAATTGTGTTTCTCTTTAGTTTTATTGGTCGATTACGATGACATTTTTATTAGTATGTACTGCTTAAGTTTTCAAAAATATATTTTTTGACTTTGACGTGTTTAAATTTTGACATACAACAAGAGGCGGGAATTTAATGATGAATTTTATGTCTATTACTCAAAAAGGGTTTCCTTCGTCTGTTAATGTTTTATGCATAATTATGATACCACAACTTTCAACTTTACACACCATTTTTAACCTTATTTTCAGGTATTTAGAGCTTCATTTAAAATGGCAGTGTTCTACGGACTATGGACGTGGTTGGTGCACAACTTGTTTGGAGCCAAAGTGGTGTATCTACCGTCAGGTATGTTCGTTGCGGCGGCCATCTTAATCTCATTTGATAATTAATTTACTCATGTCTATAATTGGATCGGTTACTCAGTAGACCGTTATAATACTTATCTTAGGGCCGGGTTTTCAATCGACTGCTAATCAGTTAGTTAACATAACGTAAGTTACTATTAATCACTTGGTTAATTGTTAGTTATGTTGTGTGGGAGAAAAACTGATCCTATTCTTCTGATTTTAAATAAATACTTTAGTCCAGAATTACTAAACAAATAAAATAATTGCCTCAGTCGGTACCAAAATCCATACGGTTTATTACGTGTACAAAATTAACTCCCGTAAATATTAAATACGACTAGACTGCAATTTTGATTACCGTAATTTCCTGATTCAATTAACCCTAAATTGAAACGAACAACTTGACAATTAACATCAGCGTAAGTTATCAGTTAGTATGGTACGGTAGATATTTGACTTTTATTTTAAAGTACGTATTATTATTAATAATAATTAGAATAGGCTCTATAATTGGCACATTTACTAACCAAAGATTTAACTGACCGTTGAAATATCGGTCTTGTCGTTCGTAGTTATTTTTACAACAATGTTAGTTAACACTACGATTAGTTGCTATTTGTATTTGTTTACACATTGTATTTACTTTCGATAACAAAATCATACGAGAGACATAAATGCTTAACCTCGATTTCTTTAAAATTTCCTGCTATTCCTAAATGATTTAATATTTCATTTTCCTCCCACTTCTCTCATTTAAATCCTAACGGGTCAATGTTCTGTTATTTTTAATACTAAAGCGATAAGTCTCAATTTTAGTTAATAATTATCTTACGAATACATTCGTGAGGCGAGCGTTTATATTATAGCTCGTGTTTTTCTGTTGATAAATTTGATAGTGATGAGAATAGTCAATTGTTTGACGATGGATAGGAGAGTTGTGTTATTGTATATACTGCTACGTACTGTTTGTGGGGTGCGGATTAACTTTACTGCATGCAACCATCCTGAATGGGCTTGCAATAATAATGTGCCTACAGATATTGTTTATACCTGTTCAGCTGTCACTAGCAATGTAAGTAAACATTTTTTCCTTATTACATATTTATTTATATATAGAAAAGTTCTACTCGTAATGGTGGACATATACAGGCAGAAATAATGGTAGTTATTCACCGTCGTTTATGCTTATTTGTATATTAAAAATTATAAAGCTTCGTCGCCTCTTCGCTGCGTAGACAGCGAAGCAATGAAGAGATGAAGTCGGTTTATTGACTGAAGTAATCCCGTGTGCATTTCAAGTGTAACTGATAAATGCATCTTTGGCCTTAACCTGCTAGTGCATCCTTGGAACTACAGTTTATATAGAACTTGAAGTAATACATTATTACTGCCTTTTGGGGCTATAAAAGGCTCGTGTCCTACAAATTTAACTTTATGGTTAACAAAAATATCCGAAGTCTATGTTTCATATCCCGTAACTTAGCCTTTCTTACTGTAGTTATATCTTAATTGTGTGTACAATGAGTACACACCATCTAAGACTTAGTCCAAAATATATTTTGATACCTATGTCATCTGTTATTTTTTGTTTTAGGACTTCATTATACACCTCAAGGATTTCTATACGGATCACATACAGAGCGTCACAGTTCAAAACTGCAAAGACATTCGTGTCGTGTTAGATTGCCCGATATTACAGAAGCCCTCAAAACTGCAACAATTTAAAATTAAAAACTGTGATCGATTGGAATTCGTCACTCTGTCAAGTAACTCTTTGATACAAACACCTCCCGAAGTTATCATAGAAAATGTAAGAGAAATTGTGTCGCTTCCTAGCAAGTTATTTAAGTCTCCAACCACTATTACGGAGCAGAAATGCCTTGGAACGACGAATTTAAGAAAAATGCGGGTAGTTAACAGCAAGATCAATTCTATCAATACGAAAGCTATATACAATGTTACTGGCGTCAAAAGTATAGAATTCAGAAATGTTACCATTACTGATATGCGTACTCAAGCTATTGAAGCGTATATGGGCTATAATAGCACATTATTTACTATTATGAATAGTAAAATAGAAAACTTGGACTTCAAAGGTATTACTGTACAAAGTTCTACCGCTAAACTTTCTTCGAATACTTTTGATAATATCATTGCGAATGCTATCAATATAACATCCGATAACTTCGTATTTAGCGGAAATCATGTCAAGGAAATTAATTCGAACGCGTTGATAGTAAACTCTGTGAACATCGATATTATGAACAACGTCATTGGTTTAATGAAATCGAACGCACTCTCCGACGTCAAATGTTCTAAAAAGAGATCGATTAAAAAGCATTTTAATTTTACAAGAAATGTTATAGAAAAACTAGAGCCACATTCCTTGAATTTTGATTACAATAGCTGTAAGACAGCGAACGTAATGGTAACGTATCGGAACAATGCGGTAGATTGTACCTGCCGCAATATTGCGTTCCTGAACACTCACGGAAATGAATTAAATAACATCATACTAAACGTAGCTAACAACAACACTTGTTTTAAGGCGCCTTGCATTCTTCCGGTCGAGATAGTGAAATTATTAATAGAAAGCGAAATGTGCCATCTCAAACTCGATCTCCAAGTGATGTGTTTACTCTACAGCGATAAACATACGAGTAGCGTTAAAAACGAGGTTAACCCAGACGATGACGTCACAGAACCAGCACCTACTTTCTATCTCATACGACAAGCGAACCCTATGAGTGGCGACACCGGAGCTAGTATGACAGCCATAGACAAGGATGACCTTCTAAGAGATAGTCACCTAAACATGACTAATAGAACGATGATAAAAGTTGTCTTTGATTCGTCAAGAGATTTCGTTGAAACCCTTCGAAGCACGGGGTCGTCTCCCTATAGGCCTTCAGAAACCAAAGTGCAACCTAGAGAGGAATATGTGAATAGATGCATTGGTGGACAATGCAGGAATACGGTCGCTTATGATAGACAGAAAGCTTTGGATTTCTACAAATACGTATACGCTCAATTGCGTACGCCTAGGCAGAACGATAAGAAAAAAACGAAAAGTTGATTGTTTTGTTTTAATAAAGAATATTGTACTTACATGTTTTTGTTTATTTTAAATTGTTACCAATAACCCGTCATTATTTAGAAAATTTATGACTGAAAATCTCTCAGATATACGTAGGCACGTATCGAGTGAGACAAATTACATCGCGATAATTCCGACACATAACGTAACAATTACGTCATACACAGAATCCTATGCCTACATAAAAATTATGACACATAACGTAACAATTACGTCATACACAGAATCTTATGCCTACATAAAAAATATGACACATGACGTAATAATTACGTCATACACAGAATCTTATGCCAACAAAAAAATTATGACACATAACGTAACAATTACGTCATACACAGAATCTTATGCCTACATAAAAATTATGACACATGACGTAATAATTACGTCATACCCAGAATCTTATGCCTACATAAAAATGAATACTTAATTATGCAATTAGTTATGAGCTATCATTGAACTTTTAATGTTATTATTAGATTTATGAGAATATTTTAATACAACAGCCAGTACAAATTGCCAATTTTTTTCACACGTATTAAAAATCTATAGTTACTATGAATTCGTACACACAACACAGATGTCGCCGCTACTGTACTATTTTGAAGAAACAAGTAGTAGGTAGTAATTTTATTATTTTCAGTGCTAGCCGCGGTATTGGGTGCGGCGCCATTCCTCGGTCCCTATCTAGCAGGGCTCCCCGCGGCATTAGACGTCTGGCTTCAAGGAAGGCCTATGGCGGCCATCTTGTTGCCGATAGCGCAAGCCGCGCCCATCGCGTTCTTAGACGCTGCTGTTTACGCGGAAATCAAGGAGTAAGTTTGATGTTTCATAATGCTCATTTTAACTAACCATACGAATTATAAAGTTTACATATCACAGTATTACATAATTCATTTAATGATTAAAGAGTGTTAAGTGGTTTTCCCATTTAATTACCTACTTGGGAATTCCCATTTCTCTGTAATATTATTAATATTAAAACTTCATATTATTTGTCTATACAAACCATGCATTCTAGAAACTCTGAGCGCTTTCTATTATGAAGTAAAGCAAATTGTTAAAATCAGCACTATCATCTGCAATAATGTATGCAAACGTCCAATTAACATATTTTTCTTCAGAGAGACAGTAAACAATTCGTAAAGTTGTCATTTTGATTCGCAATCCACACGCGAAGATAACCTCTGCGATAATTGAATACTTTGCAATTAAAATGTTATTATGTTGTAGGCTATTTAGGCCGTGCATCAAAACATGTTGCTTTATTTTATTTAAAAGATTATGCATTATCATTACTACTCATTATATTTAATGATGTGACAATCGACATTTTCAGCACGTTCGGTTAGATTACCTAATATGTTCGTAATTATCTACAGTTTTGGCTATAGGTTGTCTATAATATATATAGACTTCATATAGTTGCATGATATACGTCATGTATTTATCTAATGTTATGGCAACGTATACGTCATAACGCGATATTAAATGCTAATGTAGCCGTTAACACGGAATTGAATGTCACCTACAGTACAGTAAAATATAACCATAATTTCCAGTGGTGGTCATCCCTACGTCACAGGGCTGGCTATAGCCGGTGGTATATTCTACTTGGGACCCGAGGGTGCTATCCTGGGCCCCCTACTGCTGTGCTGCCTCATGGTGGTCCTCAACCTGTCTTCCACCTTCCTCAGAGACACACCAGCCGAAGAAAGGGCCGCGCTACACTCGCGCGTCAGGTAAATTAGATGGCTACTGTTGAAATACTCTAATTTAATTTTTTTTTTTTTGGTATTTTTTTAATTATATTAAACAGCATTACTATCATGCAAGTAACCTATTTAAAAAAATGTATTTAAATGCAAATAATCGATATGATTTTTATGATTATCTTATAAATTTTAATTATTTTATTTCTATCAAACCGTAACACTTAACTGTACTTACTCAAGGGACAAGATATTTGTTTAAATTTCTTGGTAACAAACAATTTGGGTTATTTGAAATTTATAGGTGGTTTGCTTAGCTTGTAATATGGATTGGTATGTATGCTTCAAGTAATGATGCACAAAATTAATAAGGGAACAATAAAAGTTATCTATGCATTTAGTAAAGATCTGAAAATTATGATCTGCCTAATAAGAATGCGTGTACTAGTCTGTTTCAATTAGAAAATTGTAAGTACTTAATTAGCAATTTTAGATGTTTTTCCGTTAAAAAAATATTTTCGTAAATTTTTTAAAATTCCCAAATTCTTGTTGTCTATTTATATAATTGTTTTAGCTTCAAATTTTGTTTAATGAGAATGAGGTGTAAGGGATTAAAACGAAGTGCCATAATGAAATTAGAGTAGTTAAACAGACCTACCTCACCAGTACAATAAAATATATAAGTATTTTTTCTAACATTTTTACTGTCTGTAATGGTTTAAATAGTTAATTTTCAAAAATATATTTTCAAAATTTTTATGATTAGCAAAGAAACAAATATTTCTAGGATTTTCTTGTTTGTCAATTTGTTTTAACAATATTACTTTTACGTAGGGGTCCGCAGTTTTTCCCCTATATAAGACGTCCGTAAGTAAATGTTTGAGATCAAAACCACTGTATTTAACATTGAAAATCATTCTCGCATGTTTCATAAAACATTTCAAAATTATTTTCCCCGCAGTCACCAATTACTTGAAAAGAAAATTTCACCCTCGATTTTTTTACTTTTTACAGCTGTATTTATAACCTTTTTCCGACTACAAACTTCTCTTGTAGGATTTGTAGGTCTCAAATATTATGTAGAATTGTTTTTACTTATTATAATTAAGACCGATGACTTTACATAAGTTAAATTTCGATTTCATGGGACTTTAACAAAAAAAATTATAATAATAGGACAAGACATATTTAGTTTATATTGCAAACTATAGACGTTCCTACCTAAAGTAATATTTTTTACGATTTTATAACTTTACAGTTAGTTATTTCGTAAAAAAAAAATAGTTTTTAGTCTATTTAGACAAAGGTTGTTATAATCTCATCTAAAAAGCCATTCATTATTAAAATAATCCCTGACGCCTCATACCTCCACTCGCGGGATGGTTTTTTTGAAACTTGTTTGAACTTTGACTAAAGTTGTACATATATACTACTAATATGTTTTCTATCGCTATATCGTGTTATGTACTGACATGTTTACTCAAGTTTTGTTTATATAGGTCATTATTGGGATGTTTTTAATGTAAGGTGTGTATTCTTGGATTATATTTTGGTCACCAAAGTGTCTTATCACATAAACACTTTTTATGTTTTTGCACTCTGTTATGCACTATGTTGATATTTTTAGTTTTGTTTATCTGTATGCGTTGGAATATTATTGTGGTAAGTAGGTTTTGTTTTTTTTTATTTTTTATAAAATCCATTTGTTAGAGGGTGAATAGTGTGTATTATCCATGAAGTGTTTGCATGTTAAAATTAATGTATGTTTGTTTATTTATTTTTGTAGTAAAATGGGGCAATTTTTGCATAAACTAATTCAATTATATTTTATTACATATTGTCGGATTTATTTTAGAAAGGATAGTTGAAATTACCTCATTATGTACTACACAAAGGAACTTTATAAATTCTGCTGATATGAATGTAGTACGTAGACTGTATATACGTGTACTGCAAATTTTATTATAAAAATCGCAGAAGGTTTTTGATGAATATTTAGCATCGTCTTTAAAAACAGTAAAATACGTTATGAAACTTAAATTTGCTCTTTCAATCCATAAACTGCATAGATTTAGTTGATCTTGCTTCATTAACAGTAACACTGACAAGTATATCTATAATTTTTTATTATAATTTCTTAATTTTATAATTTGGGTTAATTATTCTAACATTTTTTGACTAACACATGCTTTAAAAATGGACTAATAAATTGTAATGTGTAAGATATTATATTATTACATATTTAAGTACTCATTTTAAAAATTGGTAATTTCTTTACAGGCTCGGTGCTTATCTGTGAACGGATTGCATGGACTACTAACATTAATATTATCTCGTGGGCTAAGTATCCCACTGTTGGGCAAAGCTGCGCTAGCGGCCCTTGAGCTATCCTATGAAGCTCAATACAAAGGAATTGTAATATTGAATGCGTTGATACTAATATCAGCATTTTTTTATATTTTGACGAGTTGTGATTGTCCACGTGATTTTTAAAAGAAGAGGATTAAAGAAAGAAAGGTACTCAGTTATATATTCAAAAGACTGTCAGTTTAAGAATTCGTTACTTTTAAATACGAGAAATGAGATATAATGTGACGTATAGACGATTTCCTCATAAAAAAAATATTTATCATCTTTTATAGCGAGAAGGTATCAAGTATACCAAAAATAACTACACCTTTTAGTAACATGACAGGTATGAAGTTGGATATTGTGACATTTTTCCGGCTACATACAAACAATGATAGCTGGACCATCATTGACTTATAGCAGGGCATACTCCACCACGCTGGCCCACTGTGACATTCACAATTTGGTGTAGTTTTATAATGTTCTCGAATGTCAATCAATAACGTTATCACGTTTTTAGTAAACCTCAATATTACTGTAGTCTAGGTTTTGAATATATTAGTACTTAGTTTTTTTACAAAGAATATTAGTCATCGTTATTTTTCCATACACAAGAATTATAGAGGATATAATATATAGGTTCTGACAGCAATAACATCGAAAAAAACTAGTGGTACAGAGACTTTAATGTCGGCGAAAACTCTTATACAGTTTAGAAATTGTTTTGGTAAGATTGCCAGATTACACAAATTAAAATAATTATCTTTCGTGCGGATAGGATGCCGAATGTTATATTTTGTTCGCTCTCAACGTCTCAAAGCTAATCCCTGTAATTTCTTAAAGATCTGGGAACTTTCACCATTGGCAGACCATAAACGTCTACGTTAGGCAACTGTCAAAAGTTTCAACATTTTGTTAGTCGGTGGTTGTAGTTGTGGTAATTCTTAGAATAATTGAAAGCTGACGCGATTTGATTAGATCTGTGTGATGGGTAAACCCGTTGTATTAAAACGCTTAATTGTTGCTTGTTTATAAACAAAACAAATACAAAGTAGATTTTTAATTAGCCAGATCAATTGCAATTACATCCTAAAACTAGTAATTAGGGAAAGTATAATTAATAATTATATAGCCTTATTATTATAGAGTATTATTAATAATTATACTTGCAATGGAGACGAATTCAATGACACTTAATTTTAAAATACGTTTGGCCGTTTAGACTGCAGAGCATGCTAAAAAATGGGCATAAAAACATTACCCTCCGTCTGGCGCAGTCGGGTATACATATATTAGACTTAATTTTATATGAGATGTTACATTTAGTTCAAATAGTTATGGAATTGGAGGAGGCCATGCATGCAAAATTAATTTATTGGCGTTAAAGCCATAAAACTATTACTTTATGACCATATAAGGTCTGATAACGTAATCTTTTAATGGCTGATAAGCGTCTACAAACATACGTGTATATTGTTACGCTCATTATTTATAGATGTAATATATCGGGCTTTCATATATTAGAACTTTGCACGTATCTCTTTGTATCTGTTTTGTATTATTTTGTATTGTCCGTGTCGTAGCTGTTAATAAATTAATGATCTTTGTTTAGCTTTATATCTATTTATTATTTATATATTGTATGGCTTATTTGAGTATAAAATGCCAATGAGATTGTTATTGTTATTATATATGCAAAAATCTAATTTGCATGTTAGTGCCAAGTACCAAGACTTGTGATTATATTTATAAAAGTTATATATTTTTTCTAATTTAATATTATATTATACGTATATTGTTTAGTTTTTAGCACAATATTAATATTGCTTGCAAATGCTGAAAAATGCAAGAACAACTAAATATATTGTTAAATAAATTAATAATTGCATGTAATACGAGATTTATTTTCAGGATATATAGGTAATTATTATCTTTCACTGTGATTTTATCTTTATCTATAATTTATCTTACTTTTGTCTTCATTTAATCATGTCAAAAGGTTACGTTTTATACTTGAATGAATTGTTAACTTTATTTTCTCAAAGCAAATTGTATTGTCGTTTACATAAAATTTATTTTGTTACAATAATAACATAGATAATGTAAATATTTTATACAATACCGCTAACACGTAGATTGATATATTAAAATTGTTTCAAATGTTTTTGCAAGGCTTTTCTTTTGATTTTCTATTCCGAGAATTATAATATTTTTCGTATAAAATGTATATATTATTGTGTAAATGTTAGTGTTTGCACTGGTTTTACCAATGAAAATTTTCACAATTTTTATTTCTGTATAAACTCCAAATATGACTTACTTTTTCTTACATCTGTACCGTTTTTTTTTTTTTGTTTGAAAAGTAAATAAACCTAAAAATATAATTTTAGGCACAAAACTTTAAAGTATTATCTGTTTATACTAAATCATCAATAATATAATTAAAGATTGTAGCTTAGTTTTCAGGCCAGTGCAAATATAAATCTTATATTTTTGTATTATTTATATATAAATGGTGCTTGTATTTATAAAATCTTATTAGCCTTTTTAATGCTAAATTTATTTTTATATAATGTCTCAAGCCATTATGGTAAGGGCCGCTTTGATTATAATGGTATGTCGCATAACGACCTAAGTGATAATTAAAACGTAAATAGGCGTAACCGTAATTATTTATAAGCGTGTGTTTTTATCGAGAATTTTTGTCGTAAACTCGAGTTTCTATACACTCCTAATATCAAAAATTTTCATCGTTGCATAAAATATGTAGTGAAAAACTCAAAATGGCCTTATAGAGTACTTTTACATAAGCCATTACAAAACTAAAGGCTCCAGGATCTAGAAATGTCTTGTAAACTCTCAAAACTGCCTCTCATTTAACAAATTTCTTTAGGTAATTATGCGACAAAGCCTAATTTAATTCTTCATTCTCAATCCTTACTTCCAAACACAATGAAACCTGTTTTAGTCCTTCACTCTTGAATTTCCTTTGTATTTAAAAATGGTTTAAACTTCCCTGCCTTGCCGTTTGTGTGGCAAAATTGCACCTTGCTAGTTTATGTATATCAATTTATTAAAGAGGGTAGCTACAATATTTTATCAAAATAGTATTGATAAGAATAAAACAGTAACTCATTACAAATATTAACCGTTAAAGAATGTTTTAAACTTATTAGAGTTGTACCCAACATTGAGAAATTTCATATATCGATAGAGTTACATATAAATTGAAGCTACCTTTCACTCGTTAGCAGCTAATAAAATGTATTTAAGAAATATTGTAATGTACGAATAAGCAATAACAGAATTAAAGCCCTTACCAGTTCAAGAAATCTCGTCCAAAGATTAATTTAGATGTATTATTGTATTGCAGGTATTAATCTATAAGTTTATAATAACGCACGCATATTCGCATTGTAAACAAATAAATTATTGATTTGCATTACTCATTTGTTTTATTTTAAACTAGACGATGCCCGCGGAAGAGTTGTAAAAAAATTGGATTTATCCTAAGGGAGGTTCCCTTAATAATCGGAATATTATTATAATCTTTTCGGAATAGGACTATTCCTGGATACTAACTATGTGTGTGCCAAGTTTCAGGTTAATCCGTTCAAAGGTTAGAGCGTGAAGGACCTACAAACATCCAAACATCTTTACAAACTATCACATTTATAATTAGTAGAATTTTAAAACTGTTTATCGTGTTATTATTTTACTGGTTACATAGGCTAAATACCTATTTTTTAATTTGCACTACGTTTTTTCATGTGGGATGTGAAAACGACATAAAAGTAGGCAAGAAATGTTAAAGTATCCGTTTACTACCAACGATAGTATTTAATTATGTTTGCGGTCGTATTTTAGTTCTGTTTGAGGTTAAACTCGTGGATTAAAAAAACAAAGTTTTATTTCCTAACCATAACTATGGAATTAATCTTTATTACGTAATCAATTTATATAATACTTGTAAGTGATGGCATCGAGTAATGTTTTAACAGGAATATCTTGTTTACTGATATAGTTGACTTGAAATTCTCTTTGCGACACTATAAACCCATTGTTTTCAAAATGTCCGTCTAGCGAATCCGCTTCTAGCCACAGGAAAAGCACTATTGTGTTCACGGTGACATCTATTTTATATTTCTTGCTTCCGCGTATGTGCGAACTGTTTGTTTCATATTTCGATACCGCTATCTGCAATAATACGAGTAATAAATAACGCCAATACATTAATAGCCCCATACTAGGATTTAGTGTTAGTTTCATAGACCATTTAGGAACATAGGACATACATTAAAATTGAGAATAGAACTTTAAATGCATCATTCATACTTCTGCCTTGTTGGGCATCGAACCCAGAACTCATTAAACGGTCGACACATGTGGTAAGTAACCATTGCGCTATACGGGTCATCGCAAAAATAGTTAAGTAGGTACTTTTCTGTCCTCATTTTTAGAATTTCCTTATACCAATATATTATTATCAATTCTATAGGATCTTCTAGATAATTTTATTGCGAAGTTTTGATTTTCAAATGTGTAAAGCTTCGTCTTATTTATTAAGCTATTTTGCTCGATACCTACCTGTATATTCGGTTCCAATATTCCCTTTACGTCCTTCAGGGGTTTTAGAAATACGTAGTTATAGGGAGCACATCGCACGCCATGTGCTTTGAGAGAAAATCTCAGGAATATTTCATGTTTATTAGTAGCATCCCACATGGTCAAAGTTTTCTGCTTTTTACTACTAAGTGGCCCCACTTCTGCGAGGAACTTCTCCGACTTCATTGGTGTTAAACTACTGTAATTGAACACATCTACAGTGATCTGGGCATCTTTTATTGGCACAAATCTGTCATTTAGCAGATAAATATCAACGTCTCCTATTATATTTAATCGTGGTGACACTAAAACGGGTGCGAAAAATGATTTGGAGAAGTAGTGTAACATTTTCCACTGTCCGCCGTATTCTGCAAACAAAAATTTAACAACACTTTAATAGAGGAGCGAATAAATTCCTTGTCGTAATTCTATTAATAACCGGGCTACAATTAATCGGGTATAAATTAAAACCAAATTGTAAAATAAAAAGGAAAAAATATAGGCAAACAAAAATTTCAAAGATTTTGTTCTGAGTAGAGAAATCTTAACTAAGTAACTTACTTTATTTTATCTAACTAAAAGAAAAAATTACAACGAAAAATACCCAATAACGAACAGATGTGCCAAGACATGCTGCAAGACATGGAAACCAACAGAACACGCAACGCGAGACACAAAGAGAAGAAAAATAGAAGTACATAGCTCTCTATCGAACCCATATTTACCAATTCCAGACCACGAGGGGGCCTGCCAAACGTCATTGAGCTGCCAGTACAAAGCACCCATGGTATGCCAGTCTGCTTGACTCTGCCTGTAGTATTCCGTCTCAGCTTTCATTGCCATCGCTTGCGTAATCTGTATGAATATAACTTCATTATACTAACTGAATATACGAAAAGAAAAAGATGTTCTATATAATATTATCTAAGTGGTGAAATGGAGCAAACTGTTAAATTCAAAGCAAATGATGTAAAAGACATTGTAGAGCCTCTTTCTTACCTGGCTGTAAAAAACGAACTTCTCAAAATATTTAGTATCACTCTTATTCAGTTTCAGATGTCGAGCTATTTGACTTTCGATGTAAATATACCCATTCGGACTATGTTGCCGGTGTTGGGAATAATTACTTTCCACTTTGAAATCTTCCTCGTTCTGTGTGGCCGTTCGCATTGTCTTCAACGATGGCAAAGATTGGAATCCATATTCAGAAGCAAATCTTGTTTGAGGATAGATATTTTGATTCCAATTGTCAGCCAAATAGTTATAATAATGGGTATCGCCGTAATGAGAGTCATAAGGGTTTTTTGCAACATATCCTTCTCTTTCTGATTCCAAGCCATTTGATGGGCTAGAAACAAGATATCTTCGACCAGGATCCAAACCTTCTACAATCGGCTTAATGGTATCAACATACAGTTTAATGTAGTTCTTCTTGTATAACTCAAATTCTGTTTCAGTATCGTACCAGTTTCCACGTAACGCGACTTCATTTTCGTTGTTTCCAGCCCAAACTGCTATGGAAGGGTGATGCTGAAGGCGGATTACGTTTTGTTCTATCTCAATTTTCACAGTACTGTAATAGAAAACAAAATGTAGATATCTATGACTAATAAATTAAATTCAACTGCAAATAGATAAAGCCGCTTTCTCGCTGACACCCTGATTCAACTCTTTGTGTCAAAAATGGAATTCTTGAACAAAAACAACAAAGTTACCTAATAGCGTCACCATTATTACAAATGAAACTCTTACTTCAAAAATTCTTGATCCGCAGGATACATAGAACAGGCGAATAGGAAGTCCTGCCATATTAGTATTCCGAGTTCGTCGCAATGTTGATAGAAATAATCGGATTCGTACACTCCTCCACCCCATACTCGTAGCATTGTCATGTGGCTCTCCTTGGCGGCCAATAACAGATTATCGGCTAAACAAAAACTTTGTTTTAAATAACGATCCCACATGCAAATAGTCATTAGTAGGTATTGGGTTAATCTGGCCATTCAAACATCTCTTTAGTCTCTTGCAATAAAGTACAAATAAAAAAGAAACAATATTCGAAACAGGTACAAGTTTAAGCAAATGTTTTCATACTCATACAAACAAACTAACCTGTATCCTTATTGCTTCCATATTCAGGAAGAATATTAGCTGGAATCCAGTTAGATCCTTTCATAAATATAGGGTAGCCGTTCACTTTGAAATAGAATGTAAGGCCTTCACTGGCTGTTGTGTTACCTATGGGGATATGAAGAGGAATATAAAATGTTAATGTTAATACTGAAGTTTTTAATAAAAATGGAAACCGGCGTGTTCTTCCAGCCCCATTTGTAGGTATAAAAAATTGCATCTAGTTTTTTTTTTAATTACCCTTAATACTGATTACGAACGACAGTAGCTGTAAAAGGACTTGAAAAACTGGACAATCTATGTCTTTTTAGATGGTAAATAAAATACCTCTTTAAACTTTGATTGTACTTAATTTTCTTAAGGTGATAAATAGCTCTAATTTGGGCGGAGTATGACTTGTCAGGTAGTAGTTTGTTAAATTATTAACTTAAAACATGACGTTACCCAATACTTTTGATGCGTCTTCTTCAACTAACTCGAGAGTACGGAATCCAATTTTGATTTGTTTTTGAAACTGATCAACATCATTTCCTTCTTTCGTCAATGTAACTTTGAGATCATACAACGGTTGATCACCGAACCCATTAGGCCACCATACACTTACAACATTCTGTAAATGACTGCCATTTATTACAAATCCGTAACATAGATTCGTTTATAATTATTGTAAATAACAACCAAAACACGTGACAAGCATTATGATAATTTAAACCCAGACACGAGGAAAAGTTAAATGAATTCATTAAAGCGTGTTTTTTAAAATTACTTATAAGCTATAGCATAATTAACATTGACATCAGCCTATCTATGATTAGCCTTCAAGTTCAATGTGTGTTACACAAAACATTATTTATTTATTGTCATCCGTATACAACCCAATTAATTATGTACCTAATCATATTTTTGGCCTTCGAGTGACCCTAATGCATAAGAATTACATAATATAATGCTTTTTTTATTACAAGTATTCGTATTTTTAAATATATTAAAAGTCAAAAAACCTTGAAAACAATTTTTAGTTTCTATGGTTGTTACCTCGCTAATAGTCATGTTCAAGATTGCTTCAGCAGTTCCATCGTCTCTTGTTTTAATATTTAGCTGTTTTCCAACCCTAAACATTTGATGTCCGTCCCCAGGTAATTCGGCATTCAAGTAGCCTGTAATTTGTTTCGAGGGGGCACCAGATTCCAAGTAAACTAATATTTTAAGATCCCAATATGCACCATCTTTTCCAATATGGGTGGTCACAGACCTGATCATTGCGCCGTCGAAAAACTCCAATGAAGCTGGTTTCCTTAAAGTTTTAATTTTGATAAGATTATAACAATATCCGATGATAGCAATTCTCAAATTGTTAAAAATAGATAACTTTATTTGTAAAAATACTTTTTTTTTTAAATAGTATTAGGTATGTAGTGTGCAAGGAAATACAATTGTATTTGTTGTTGTTGATCTAGCATTATAATTATTAGAATTAAAATGACATGAGCCTACAAGTTGCATGATTTGAGAAATATAATTTTTTACCACAGTCCCACAGATGGGAACGCAGGCCCCCAATCCCAGGCGAAAGAGGCCTGCATCTTCCGGAGCTGGTTAGCATGGCATTCACCATTGTATTCGTACGGGACGCAATTCGGCGCAGTAAAATGTTTGTCTGACCGTACGCGAGCCGCTTCTATCGGCGACACGAAGTTTATTTTCAACTCATTAAGCCCTTCCTGTATTTTAATATAAGAAATAAAGTGTCATTTTACTACGGTATTTAGTACTAACATTTCATAGATACAACTTCGAATGGTACAAATACTAATGATTCCTAACTGGACTAGGTAGCTACCTACTAATATTTACTAACAGAGCTAACTTGCACTAACAATACTAACTGCCGCGGTCCCCACTCCAACGAATTAACAACAACTAATATTCTCATAACACGTACGTATCACTAACAAGACCAAGTAACAGTTCCCCTAATAGTCCTACTCGAACTTTGATACTATATCCATGAGCGGAGCGCATGGTGGCATTGTCATTTCGTTTGCTGTCGTTACCATAACAAAATCTTTATTTTCAACATGAAATTTTTACAAGTCGAATTTTTTGTTTTCCTGTTAATTACACAATTTAGGCACTTCATCTAACAGACACTTTACTCACCTTAAGTCGCTGTTTGACATCAAAAACGTATCTAACAAACATATTGTTAGTGGAGCCCACGGGAGAGTCATTTAGTTCTATAAAAGCCACAGTATCCACCCCTTCGAATACTAGTTGTGCTACTTGCTTACGTAAGTCGTCCTTGGTGACTGAAAGAGATATTTACCTATGTAACTAAAATGGGTAAGATTATAGATACATTCCTTGTTCTATGGTAAGATCATACCTATATTCTAGGTGCAATACTCCTTCCTTCTCCTCCTAACTTCCTTGAATGCAGCATTACAATACAAACTTTAAGCTAGCTAACCTACCTAGTAAAATATAGGTTGCTTTTTGTCTTTGGTTGGTAAAATACCAGACAATAAACTTTAATACTTGATTTAAATTGGCTCAATAAATTAATTCAGTAGGTATTCTACACCCCCTCCCCCAATCATTAGTAATTTTTGGCCAGTGTTTTATATGAGGGAGATTCTACCTTTTTGGTAGGGAGAGCGTGTATTGCTGCTATTCTTATAAATATAGGTACGTAGGTGTCAGTGACCTTTTATTAACAACGTCTGCTCGTTCGTAAAAACTTCGTTAGGTACCTAATAAAAGAAAAATCGTTACCATAAAATTTTCCAGTATACGTCCATGTTTCGTGAGCTACCCATCGTGTTCGTACATCGTTGAAACCAACTAGAATGTCCTCTATGACGCCGGCTTTGTGCAAATCAGAATATACCCCGCCGGGCACTGACCCCGGCACGGAGATCGCTACGACATAATACCAATTGATTGTAATTTAACAAGATTTGACCCCATGAAAAGATAAAATGGGAATGTAAGGGATAGATGAAACCGTTAGAAAATTACATTCTTAACTTGAAGCTATTTTCTCTGAAAACTGGTGGAATGGAATAGACAATAGTGTCAGTCGTATCGGTGATCTCAATAGCTCAAATGCTTCAACGCAAAATTCTAATAAACTTAGATAGAACCATTACACCTTCCCAGTTCTATTGATAGTCTCACTACCAGCAAACATTCACAAACCTTCTCACTTTCTGTTAGTCAGCTTTAGCTATTAATAAGATTATCACTCCACTAACATCAGAAGAACTTCAAGCATTGGTCAGCAAAATGGTTATCATATACGGCGTATGTAAGGACCCTTCAGACCTCTTTAATGGAAACAAGTCTTGTATTACCCTTATTAAATTGTAGGTACCTAACACGTGTAACAATACACCATTAAAATTCTGCTGAAGATTGAAACTGTTTAGCTATTCAATCAACTGATAAGTATTAGTAACTAATGCATTAGAAAAAGCGGTAACTTACATTTGCCGTTACTCTGTAACGTCCAATTAACATTTCTGCTCGACGAGTCCAGATTCAATACAGAAAAGGTACCACTAATATTGTTTATATTTAAACACAATAAAAACAACACAACAACAATTCCCATTGTCATAATACTATTTAGATTAATATTTCACTGTGACACGGAGCCATATCTCGTTATAAGTGAGATTCTGTAATCACAAGTGGACGCTAGTGAAGCGAGAAGTAATCAACGTTTGTCGATAACATACAATTAATGCTATTATCGTGCAATGACATTGAAAGTTCACATAATATTGTTTTCATAATTGTGTTGTTGCCTAGTGACCCCTTTATATACGTGACTTCTAAATTAGTTAATGATGAAGTCACATTGACGATAGTTACATGACCTTACGATGAATCTACACTATTGCTTGATTAGCCCATTGAAGAAAAATAATTTTCGAAGCGCAATTTCAATTAACAATAATGTTTGTGTTATCGAAATGATCTTATACTGTAAGATACGTACACAAGTTTTACCTGTAAAATATTATTGTCTCGCTCCACGTGAGATAATTTCAAAACTTTAATGAGTTCATCAAAACTGAAGCACGGTGTAAGGGAATGTAAAAGATTAAATAAAGGAGAAGGACAGGATAAATTTAAATGCCTCTTAAAAACGATCGATACGTACCTACCTAAAACTTTTTGAAATTATTCTTTAATTACTGTGTTTCCAATATGAGCGGCGGCACAGCTGCGATTTTAAAAATATCGAGATCTCTGATCTATAGTTATTATCGACCTAACTAGATACATCACTAAGCCTTCATTCAAACAACTTTATCACTATTACTGACATCACTCACTTTAAAAATGTTACAGAGAATTCATTTATACGAAACTTGTATTCCGTAATTTCTTCCTTTTTAAAAACAAATGTGATAAAGTCCATGTTTGTGAGTTGCTCACATTTTATTTTTTTGGTCATCTATTAATTACTATAAGCTTTAACTTTAACATTCAACTGTAACGCATCAGTGATGGGTACCTTTGTTGTTAGTGATGTGTATGGGCAACCCTGACCACTTACTACTATAATAATATTAATATTCATTATTTGTAATGTAAAACAGCCAGGACAGAGCGAATTTTAGGGAATTACACAAAACCAATTTGGGGCCGTTCAAGTATTTCGCAAGCAAATTTATCAAAACTATTTAACCCCACCCCCTTCCGCTTTGTCAGCAAAAGTAAGTAAAGCTCTTAAATGCTTACGTAAACATTGTTAATCTTTCTTTTAATGTTTTTTATTGACTGTATTTGCCATAATACCTATATTAATACGTAGAATCGTAAACAAATATTGCTGGCGTAATTACCATGGACCCCCCGCCCCACATGTCATCAAAAATAAGCTAAGAAAAGACCCCCAACCCCCTATAGTGCTTACGTAATAATTGAACAGCCCTTTCAAGATAGGAACTAAAACAGATAACCTTAAATTAACCTCAAAATAACCTCTTATTAACACAGATATTCGTACTGATTAAGCTATTGGCAAAGAGCCCAAAAATAAAACAACACCTATAAAACTCATTATAACAAAATCAAATCTAGATTGTATAACAACGATTATAGGTACACAATTGACATTTAATGTCACTAATGTCAAATTGATGTTAGTCAATAATACTCATTTCAAATAAAATAAAATCCTAAAATGGAGACAATATCATTATATGAGGAGTATAGATTAGTTGAGCGTAGTGAAACTGAAGTAAATGGTGCGTGGAAAGGTAATAGTCAATTTGTATATCATTTATTCGATAAACGGATACCACACTATATTGATCAATTGACCGTGAACTTACACACACAACTGTCAGATTAAACTATTTTTTTATCGTACACTACACGACTCGAACGCTATAGGCATTGCAATAATCCGACATTTTTTATACAATTTCTTATCGACATGTTAATTAGTATTTATCCAAAAAAACTTGTCACGGTTTGACATAAATATAGCATGGCATCGAAACAGTATATTAAATAAGATGTCGCTGCCAGTGACAAAAGAATTTCCCTCGCTTTTAGCTCTGATGATCTGCTATAATCCTCATCACCTGTTAAATCATTTTAGTCTTATTACAATTACATAAAAGTTATTATTTTGCAGGCGCTCATCTTCTGCTATTCTTCTTAGCTTTCGTGTTTGGCTCCTTCTGCACTTTCTGCTTTCACATGTTGATGTACCTGTTCGATGAAAAGTGTGTTCTATTTCCGAAACTCCTGGCGCTTACTTCGTTGAAACAAAATATTATATACGAATTTATTCCTGAGGACAGGGAAATGGTTGACAGTAAGATTATTTGTTAAGGTCAAGTATATAATATTTCCTAATTTGAACCATAAAAATACTCATTATTTTTTTTTCAGTGCTGCCGGTAGATTTCCTCAGTACACAGTGGGTTGATAAAAGTGCATGCTACCTGCCTACTTATGTTCCTTTACTGTCGGGCATATTTGGGCTAGTATGGACCACTATGTTTCTAATGTGTTCGACGGGTAGTCGAACCCTTACTGGGTACATCTGATTTATTACTAACAATTATTATTATTACTACTCTAAATCGAAATTATGTTAAGTGGTCATCGTCGCACATGAATTTAAGATTTACTTATATTACGACATTCACCACAAGAGACACTATTGATGTGTTGCTGGCAAATAAGATGCGGAGTTCCTAATGGCAAAACAGAATCCGTCAGTCTATGAACTCTTAAATATTTTTTTTTAATTATATAAATACCTAAATGTCAATCCTTTAATTAGATTGCAGCGTCCGTGGCGTGTGTTGTTGCCGGTCTTGATATTTTCTTTGGCTATGGGGGGACTTTGTTTGTACGCAACAATTATTACCCACTACGGACTCCATGAGCTGTGCATTAAGCTCGGGGAAATCACTGGAAGCACCACGTAAGCTATACATACTCGCGGTCACAATAATTTCAGGAATAGTACCTACACCTAGTAGATACTTTTCTATAAAAGTTCACAAACATATTCATTACTCATGTAGACTTAAAAAATGTTTAAAAAGCTTATTTGTAAATTTCTCTAAACCTAATTACCTACTTTAGGTACGTTCATTCCTTAAAGTCACTTAGATCAGGATCAAACCAATATTTCTGTTTGTAAATATTAAATAGATTGAAAAATCTTGTTTAGATAAATATTATATTGAAGTATAAAACCTGTAGATGCTCGTACACCGTGAATGTCGTGACGTTGGCGTTCGAAAGACGTATCCGGGGGGTCTACCAGGCGACACGAATCACCATCCTCTCAGCCTGGCTGCACACATTATGTTGGCTACTGTCGGCACTCTTGACCCTCGTAAGGGTCCTTCTGGTTGTCGACTTCCAACTCGTCAAAGTCACCGCAAACTTAAGGGGAAATCTCGAAAGGATGCTGGTATGTCCGACTTACTTTATGATATTATCAAGTATTAGTACTTATTCCATATTTGTGTCTCCCGACATATAAAAATTTGGTTAAGCTTATAATCTTATAAATGTGTGTTTATTTGATTCATGTCTTACTACAAATCCATTATTTCTAGGAACGTCATGAAAGGCAAATACGGACGGTGTTTCCTGAGACGTGGGTCAACAAATCCCATATCAGTACTAGTTCACAAAGTAGCGTCAAAGTCCATTTTCAAAAGAATGAGCAAACATCCCGTTTTGCCGATACATCGAGCCTAGATAGTATAGATTCGAAGGGCAGCGAAGGACATTTCTTATTCGCCTGTGCGTTTCCTCTTGACGCCTCGGAGCCTTCACTGGTTGAAGATGAGCGCATTAAGATAGAAAGAAGTCAAGCTATTAGTGCACTTCCAGGGGAAAATCAGTTTATATTGAAAATGCTTTATGATTTAATCGACATGATTGATATACCTATGGAACCCACCAGGTCTTATTTAAGCCCTAGCTTAGAAGGATCCTTGAGTGCTAAACCTTTAATTCGTCAATATGGACAGCAGGCGATATCGTCTTCAACAGCCCACGGACCAGTTTCTTCTTTGAACCGTGAAGCAGCTGAGAAACTCGTTTTAGAAATTCAGAGTAAGTTAGAAGATAAACTTAAAGATATAATCACTGAAGGGGACCCTTCAACTTCAAAAAGGCCAATGGAATTCGAGTCCGTTATGAATATTACACCGGAAATGAGGCAAACTATAAAAAGTGCAGGTGAATCAAATGTCAAAGGGCCATCTGTTGAAAGAAAGAAATCTAATTTAAAAGATAAAAACGTGCAAACACTTGCAAAAAAGAAGACAAAATCACCAAAGGTTCAAATTACTGAATCCAGAACAATTACCGAATCATTCGACTCAGAAAGTGATGACGAAAATCAAAAACCCAAGAAAAAAGAACCGGAAAAACCTAAGAAAGAAAAAGAAGATTGAGTATCATTGGATTGATTTGTTCTGTTGTCGACAATGGAGAGAGAAAAACTAGGGTATTATATCGATTTACTTAACTCACATTTTTTCCAGAAATTATTCCTGTATCTATACAATGCAATACAACCTACTCCTACAAAACTTTTAGGGGAAAATCGTGTATATTTCCGGACTTCTATGAAAAAAAATTTCGAAAAAAATAATTCTAAGACTCAGTAGTAAATTTGATGCTCGTTAGTTTCGCCATAAATGTTCACTTAGACAATATTTTAAAGGGTTTATGTTCATTTATGATAAAAAATAAAACAACTTTATCCCACCTTATTTGTTATTTAAAAGGGTCACCACATCCTATATTGTTGTCAACACTTTGCCAGATTTCCTTATTTACGTAGGCAGTACCTGATAACCCGTTTATTATGCACTTATTAACAAGTGATATTTATTGGGGTACTTTTTTGACATCTAGATGATAGATAGGTCGATTTTCGAGCATCGTCCACTTCATATTTCGTACAGTTTACGGGACACCCTTTTCATAAAAATATTTAGTGCTACTGCTTATTAGGTTGTGGAATTCCTATGTTAAATTAAAAAAGTTGGAACATTATAGCATCGGATGTCTCATTCAATGTCAGCAAGTGTCGTGATCGAGGTTAGGTGGGTTAGCTAATTCGTACAAATAGCCTGTGTGTTGCAATTCGAACTTGAAGCTCTAAGTTACATTGGCAATTGCGGAAAATTACTACCATAAACCATACTTTTAAAAAAGCTCGACATACGAGTAACTGTCCCACTGCTGGGCTTGAGACTCTTGTTACAATATTAGGGGTACAGGCCATAGTCTACCACGCCTGGCCTAGTGCGAATTGGCAGGCTTCACACACCTTTGATGACTATAGGGAACTCTGTGGTGAGCATGTTATCTCACGACGTTTTGCTTTACCGAAGCAAGTTATAATTATTACTAATGTATAAGTAGCTCGCAACAATCTTTCTATTAAAAAAAATGTGGAGTAAATTTTCATTATAAACATAATAGGTACATAAATCACCTCCAAGAAAATATATTTTTATTTTAGGTGAAAGATAACAATAACCATCAAATCTAAAAAAGTAATAATATATTTAATACCCTGCCTATATGTATAGGTAAATTATACTTAGTACAATCTTACCTATTGACATTTAACTGTTTGAATGAGAGTCAAGAATTAAGTTAATTTTAACCTTGATTTCAAACTGGCGACAAATAAAATAACATTATAGGTTTATAAAATACTTTTTATCTTTTTAAATTATCTTACTTAACATCTACTACCGTGTACCTACCTATTCATAGAGTTAACTCACAAATAAATTATGCAACATTTGCCTATCTCAGTATAAATTGAAATTCTGCTAGCGTCAGTGTGGACGTGCAATCGTGAAGCAATCTGCAAATCCTTTACTCTTGTTTGTATTAGTTGAATTTCTTAAGCGAAGGTTCTGAGGACTAATATATAATAATAAAATTAAAATCTCCAAGGTACCTACCTATTCTTATATCAGAACCGTAGTGAAATATTTACTTTGCCACAATTGATAAGTCGAATCAGACATTGTAAATACAGTTTTTTTAAGATGTGCGGGAAAGTTTCTTTCCCCTTTCCTCACTATACTTAAGCACCTTTACAAAACGGTGGTAGGTTCAAAAATCTTATGTAAAATTTTTAAATTTTGACAAAAGTCTTATGTAAGAACCTTCCAAACATTTTAAATGTAGATACTAGTAAGTCGCAAAACCCGATTCCTTCATTTTTCTTTTTGAACAACAATAGGTATAAAATGATAAAAAAAAATTACTACGCTATGTCTATACGCTATAGTTTCTTCAATTTAAGCCATATGCCACCTTCCGCAGCGCATGCAAGCGACGATGCCTTCAGTCTCATCGGAACTGCAGTGCGTCTATCTATTATAAGTTCGTAGTTTTGCAGTAATTTAACAAGAGCCATCTTCGTTTGAATGTAGCCTTGACGAAGACCTGAAATATAAAATTATGTTTCTAAATTCAAATGTTAGTGCACAAGGAGGTATCCATAAATCAGGGAAAGTCAAAGTCAATTAAACGTGGTAGGAAAGAAAAGTATGTTTGTGATTTATACTATGATATAACTGTAATTGCTAAAATTAAATTTCCCTAATCTTTGACGCAAATTCAACTTTATAACAGTTAGTAACTCTTTTAACGATTGTATCACAGTTACTTTTAAAATAAGGAATCTTTAGCAAACACAAGGTTTATCAAATAAATTTGGTGGCATTTAGGTACTTATTCATTGAAATAATCTCTCTACTCATAATACAAATTCTTATAATGATCTATCTATAGAATAGAATACAAATCTTCAGTAGATTGAATGACCTAGGTAGGCAAACGGTTAAGATTGTTGGAAACAAATCAACACATCATTTTTAAGTTAAATTTCATTCATGATACTTAACAAGCTACTTATAATGATGAATGTCTTACAATGTTTGCTCCCAGTAATGCAAGTTGTAAACTTGTGTAACTTGTAATAACTTTTAGAACAATATTATAACGACGGCCTTCATGTACTAAGGTAGTCAATATGAACTGCCGGAGGTGAAGGATATCTCTTATGTTTGTTTACCATTAATAACAGTGTTAACAACCTGACTTAATAATGTATTTAAATAACGGATCATCTATTAAGGTCAGTATCTTGGTATAATAGGATGAATATAATTAATAACATAACCTATGTCACGAGACTAAATTGACATAGTTTTTTAAATTATGTCTCCGACCCAATAGGGAACTCAGTTTTGATTCTTAACCAAGACGATCAAATAGATATCAAATGATAGTTAAAAGAGTCCTTTATTTTATAAATGTTAATTTATGTTATCAATTAACGTATTACCTACTGTAGGTGTGTGTACTTTAGTACCCTTAATGAGGTAGGTATGATGCGTATGGTAACATATAAACAACTTAAATAAACAAAAAAGCTAGACACTAAGCAAACAAGTTACCTACAATAAATTAAACACAAATATTAACATACCTAAACATTTCCTTGGACCTTCTCCAAACGGCATCCAATGACACGGATGCATTTTGACTTTGTTTTCCGGAGAAAATCTCTCCGGGTCAAATACTTCGGGTTTGGGGAATATTTCTGGGTCCATCTGTATGGCGGCGATAGGCACGAACACCCGCGTTCCTTCTTCTATGACTAAGTCACTATTTGGCAGCTTGTAGTCTTTGGTACATTTTCTAAACAAAGCACGCATCGGTGGGTGGATTCTCATGGTTTCTAAAATTATATACCTATGTATTACTCTATCACCATCATATAAAGTTTGTGACTGCATTTCATGAGTCTTTTGCTACCTCTGACTCCGATTTTGTGACGTAAGAATAAATGGGTTACGTCTCATAGCCTCAATAGGTAATTGCTCACTGGAGTAATAATTTATTAGTAAGTTCAAATATCTAACGGTTACATAATGCTAGTGTAGAAATATTTTATATGATGATGTATAATTAACAGGTATGCATAAATTTAATTATTGCAATCAATTTTACGTAATAGACATTGAGATTTATTTTATTTTATTAATCATGGATTGACGTAAGAGGAAGGATTGTTTCGAAAAGATAAATCAATTTTTTCCCCTTTTGGAACATTTCCATCCCAACATCATAAACACTTCCCCGGCATTAACGTGCTTTTCTATGTCATTTATTTAGCGCACCGCGAAGGGCTAAAACAGCTTGCCCGCGTGGGTTTTCCCGTTCGAGTGTAAAGTGGGTCTCTCCAACACCAGAATGAGTAGGTAAGCTTCTAAGTTAATGTGCTTTGCCACTTAACCTGCGTCACCACTTACAAGTGGAACGGTAGAATTAGGTAGCATATAAAGTAAAAAAAAAATTACGGCGGAAATAGGAAACGAGATTCTTCTCAACTTACCATCAATAACCATGTTCAAGTAAACCATTTCATTTTGCGCTTCATAAGTGCATAGGCCGTTGTGTTGAGCTAGTACTCGTTGCACCTCTTCTCTTGCTTTAATTTGAATGTGAGGGTTCCGAGCTAGCTCGTAGGCTGCAAACTGACCTGTGGTCGCAGACGTCTCATATCCAGCGAATAAATAAAGCACTGTGTTAGCAGCTATGTCGGTCATTGAGAAGTTGAACTCTCTCAGCGATTCCTGTCCTTCAGCTAGAAATGCTAGAATAAGGCTCAAGTTTAAAATCAACGTCATTATTGCTTATTATAGGGGACAGAAAATTAAAATGGTTATTCACTTGGTCCTAAAATTAAATTCCTCGTCAATATTTATTCATGTTATGAGGCATTCTAGAAACATAAAAAATGGCAAGTTACAAACAATAATCAATATGCCAATTTACCCTTTGATCTACGTAGCATGTAGTATGTACCAAATATTCGGGTAGGAATTAGGATTATGTTCGAAAGTAAATTTTAATCTTATATCTAAAATACTTAAAACCTTAATTTGCACGACTCTAACTAAATCCCAAGGCTCTTAAAATGATTTAGAATTCAATTAATTAGTTTAAGGTAAGCTTCTTTTGTGACAATAAAAAGCACCTAAAGATACTGTTAGGAACGTAACTTTATTATACTGATAATAAAATAGTAGCATAGCAACTAAAACCAAACACGGTAACTACAAAAAATAAAAAAGTTTTGTGTTTAATGTTTGTCATTTTTTTCAAGTTTTTTTGGGCAACCGTGATGCACCAGAGTGTACCTATTAAAAACATTATTTCTTACGTAAGTCCATTAGAGATTACCTCCAAATTTATTTATTTGTTTGTTTGTTTATAAGTATTAACTCCATTAAGTTCATTACAAGGGCGAAACTTGCCCTATGACCTTTGACATCCTATGGCAGTTTGGTGTGCAAGGCACAGTGTAAGTCCAAAATATTAATAAAAAAAATAATATATTGTAAAAATTTAAACGCAAAAAACGAATATTTACCTTGGTCATTAATTAATTTTCCATTTTTCAACTCAATAAGCGTCTGTAAAAAATCACTTCGCTCATAATTATTAGATACCCGGTACTGTACCGTCTCTTTAACCAATTTGTTGAAAAAGCTAATAGTATCGGGATTTATACGGCTAATTCCTAGTTTGTCAAAGAAATTTGGCATGAAAAATGACAAACTTCGGATAACAGTCCTGAAAAGAATTAGTAAAAGATCTTAGACCAAAAGATTGCATTAAAATTGACCTACAGCGTACAACCATCCAAAAAATTCATATTCCTAAGAATGAAGGATTTAATACATAAAGCTTTTTGGGTGTACCTCAACCCATTAATGGCCCAATACTGGTCTCTCCTCATATCTGAGGAGGCTTAGAGCATACTCCACCACTCGAGAATCGTAAGTTTTTATGCCGCCTGAAATCCTCTAACACGGCACAATGACTGTGATTCAATTATAATTACCGGGATCACCGGCTTAATGTGTCCTCTGAAGCACGGAAACGCTCAAGCAACTTTGACACTTGCGGTCACCTTTCTACATTCGTGTAGTATGTTATTCCTACAAAAAAATAGATTTATTCACTTACCAGTACAAAGACTGCGGCTCAAAATACTCGTGACCACGCAAATAAAATTCAGAGCCGGGGTTTTTAAAACCATTGCATTCTACGCCAAAACCGACACTTCCAACAATTTCCATGGCGTATTTTGCGTAGAAGTCAGTAAAATTCATAACTTCATCATTGGAATACACTAGATCGGCATACTGGAGCCCTTCATTGGCTATGTTATGAACTAAAGGATACATTGCTTTGAGTTTTCCCGGGGAAAACGCTGGTGACATCTTATTCCGCAAAGTTCTCCAAGCTTTCCCATGTAAATTAAATAAATGACCCGCTAGTGGGTCTCCAGCTCCCCCAGAATACAATCCATGTGAAGAGAAATAGTCAAAATCCTTTACAATAACTAACTTTGCTATATCCGGATCGTTTATTGAAAGCACTGGTTGATTAAAGGAATACATTCCGACGTACGGCAACTGTTTGTATTCATAATAATAGTCACAATATGGTTGGAAAAACTGTTTTTTTCGCCGGATCACATCACGTATATTACCAAACGGAAACACTGGAGTCGGTCCTATCACTCCTTTTTTCGACCAATACGTATATTTATATTGGAACCATACATAAGTCATTAGGAATACCGAAAATAATAAAACTATAAGTTCATTTGTTAAAAACTGCACTGTTTGAATTATTATCGACATTGTCCGTAACTTATTTCATAGATCACTTCCTGATTTAAACACAGTTTTTTTTTAAATATTAATACAAAAGTTTCTCAAAGAACACGCATTTATCTGAGACTGCAGCACCAACTAATGGCTGAAGGTTGTATACCGCTTGCTCAGTGGGCTCGTCCATTTCAAAATATACAGCTTAAGGTCGTACAACTTTTATATAATCCATTTAAACGAATAAACAACTATGAATGTGACGCCAAAATAACGGATGATATAACTAATCAATTAGTGGTTATGGATGCAGTATTAATTTGTAACTGTATGGTCATTGATATTTTCTTAAAAGGTCAGAATTAAAATCTTCGTTACATCTTTGTAAGGATCAAGGGTATTGGTAAATCCTTTGGCTGTGGTAAAATTTTTTTACCACAGTCTAGCCTTAAAAAAGAATTTTTACCCAATTTATCAATACTCACATGGTCAATAACTCGTAGAACAGATAGAAACAAGAATTGCACATGACTTACTTCATTTGTAGTCAAGATTAGTAGCAGTATCGTGAATGATGAGAATTACAGAACAACAGGAAATCGTTGAAAACGGGTTAATAGAATACTACACAATCTTTCTAATTTTATTTATTTCAAAACCATATTTCTCTATATACGAGTACGTCTGATACACTTATGACATATAGTGTAAGAATATATTTATTGAATACATTTTAATCAATAAATTAAGCAATGCAATGTTTAGAAACACATACGAAAATAGTTTTAGTACAAAAATATTAATCAGTTTTAAACAAACCTTATTTTAAATTACCAACACGTGAACGGGTTATTTTGTTAGTTTATAAAATACCTATGATTTTAAAAAATCGTATTGAAATAAACCTCATCATTCAAACGAAACTTTCATTCTTATGGCTATTAGCTTGTATCACTTGTTTCCGTAATTGTACTAGGTGCTGTAGATATTCTGTGGGTGTTCTCGTTCGCAATTCTTTCCTATCTGGTATAAACTTATTTTCTTTATAATCATTTAGATAATCTTTATATCTATCTGCACACATCTCTAACTTGTTACAAGAATTGAAAATCTTCCGTTCAATGTTACTAAAAGTATCGCGTTGAGGGTAGTAACCGAGGCTAAGTTTATTTTCGAAAAATTGTCTTCTTTGTTTAAAAGTATCTTGTGAGCCTTTAATGTAATCATCCCCTATATCACTGGAGGTGTACTCCAATTTGTCGGATGAACATTTTGGACATTTCTTTTCTAACTGTAGATCTTTTTCTAATCCTAAAAATTCTTTGTATAATTTTGCTCTCGCTATTTTATGCTTTATGTTGCTTTTTGGGACGGACAAATATTTTTTCTTCAAGGAACTACTCGTGTTAGTTGATTGGTTTGTTGATCTAGGTTTTCTCCAACTAAATGTATCGGATTCTAATTTACTGGAAGAACTACAATCCGAATATAGTCTCTCGCGTGAATCTTCATAACTAACCCAGTCTGTCTTGCTGTAATTACAATCTGAATTATCAGTAATGTTCATTTTACAACATTCTTCAGGAGTAACATCAATTTCTTTAAACCTGATTATTTTTCTTGTTTCTTCTCTTTGTTTGGTAGGAGAAAGTAAAATATTGTAGGGATATGTGTTAAGGCTACGTCCTAGTATCATGTCTTTTATTTCCAAAGGATCATTTGAAGGAGACACAACTACGCGCGGCAGTACATTATCCTCTATATCAGGGAAATCATCAACAGATATCGTTGGTATTTGAGAAGCTTCTCTGTCATCGAAAATTAAAATGCTTTCATCCGTGTCTTCTACACTTGTGTCAAAATGTTTGACAGATTTACTTTTGTCATTTTTATTTTTATTCTCAATATTGCTGTGATTGGTTAGTAAATCGGGAGTTAATGTCGACTTGGCGGTATTGACGTTCTTTTTAATGAGTCTCCTATTGTCTTGATTATCTCCTGATGATTCAGAATCGTCTTGATATGATGGTGATATATTAATATGAATAATTGGAGAAGCAGGAACTTCATCTACAGCATTTCTATTATTTTCAATTTTCTTTAAGAGCCTGGAAAAAATTGTAGGTCGCTTTTTTCTTCTGATAGGTTGCAGAACTGGTGTCTGTGTACTAAAATCCCGTTTTTTCACAATGTCAGTCATTATTATGGAATTCTTTTTAGACACTTTTTTATGTTCCGTGTTGGTAGATTTATCACAAAGGTATAAGGATCCAAACGATGGCCCTACACCTACCTCTTTATAACGCGGTGTCATTGAAATAGTTTCGGTACTGACGTCACGATACAATGCAAAAGAACGCTTTTTATTGATTACATACGATTCCAGATCAGTTTGCACATCGATTGCTTGATTTTTTACCCGAATCACATTTTTTCTCGTTTGTGTATGGGCAGGTATACCTATCCTCCTTTTATTTCTCAAAGCTTTCTGACTCAATTCTACTAGTCGTTGTCGAGCATTTGTACAAATTCTTAATTCACTCAAAGGTTGTTGAACTTTTTTGTCCGCTACTGATTCGACTTTGGGCATTGGTAGTTCTTTCTTTTTAAGTTTCGAATATAGCCTTTCGGTTACAGCAGCAACAATATCAGCTCTATTGCTAGTATCATATACAATGGGAACAGGACAAGTTTTATCATCGTCTGTACTTTGGGTTTCATCAATATTTACTTCACTCAGGCTTTGCGTAACATCATTCAGACGTGAACTATGACCCAACTGAAAAGTTTTATCTATTGGCAATTCTTGGGACTTGTACTGTCTTTGAGTATTCTTTTCAGGTCCAATCATCTTCAAATCACTGCCACTTCTCGTTCTTTCTAAAGTCGGTCCAAATATTTTATCGACTTCTTTACTTATTGCCTCACTTAAATCTATGTTTTTATCCATTGTATTTAAAACTTCAGAACTACCACTAGCCACTGAAGAAGTAGTAGATTCTGAATTATGGACGTCGGATTTGGGATACGATATACTCATTATATTCCCTATCTTTAATTCTGTATTTTGTCCTTTATCGTCTTTAATATTTTCTTTATTGACTAACGTCCAATGACCGTCATCATAACTAATTTTTCCTGTCTCTGGAACCTGCAAAACATAAATTAATCATAAATGTATGTAGCCTTTAGCGTCCACTTATTACTTCATCAAACAATAATATTATGATAGTAAGCGGCCTTGAACTGAAACCGCGTGTGCATTTTAAAATTAAGAAAGTGATCTGCAGTGACTTCAAAATTGAACTTTATTTTAAGAAACACGTGTAATTTTAAAAAGTCGTCACATCATTATCATCATTACGTTGCGTCATAAATAGTGATTCAAGTGAACATACTTTTGTAAAACTCTTGTAGTTCTTTGGCATTCTTACATAATTAACTTTAAAAGTTATAATTTGTGTTCTGTTTAACCTTTCATCAAGTAGGCACTAAGAATAAAAAAAAAATATGGTTGTATGAGATGTATCACACAATCGTAATAGTTGAGTTAAAATATAAAATTAGTTGCAATATACATATTTTTAATACATATATTTCAATGGAACAAGCTAAGTATTTTGTGACGACGATTTGTTGTGTATGAAAAACCAATAGGTGCAAATTTTGGTTTGGTTGAGTCAGTAGGTATAATTTAATTACATTAGCCCAATTTATCAGCGAATATTTGGTCAAGGTTGAGCTTTATTATGCTTAAAGATACCGCACAATGTCATTCACAGTTTCGCAGAAAGAATGTAACAGGTTCGTACCTTACGAAATGAAAGGACGTCATTAAACACTTACGTATTTTATGTAGTGGTTAGCAAGTTCTGTGAGCAGTTGATTGAACTGCGCTTGAAGGGCCGCTCGAGATGGGGTGATGGAGGAGTTACTAGAACGAGATAGAGGCAGCTGTCTCGCTCGCTCTGCCCAACGTAGCGTGGAAGCGGATTCGCCGTAACAGGAGATACTTGGAGATACAGCTGAAATTAGGAAACTGTTTTTAAGTTTTAGATTAAATTCTGATAGACTGTAGCTGAGCGTTGCCAAGTTTGTTCGCGTTGTGAGGAAACTACTTGATAGGGTATGAAGTGATAGGGATACTTTCTTTAAGATTACGCTGTCCCCTGGTTATTGGTGCCTTAATTAACGTGGATGAAGTAACACAAATAATGAAAGAAAGAATTTTAATCAAGTTTCTTTCTTTCTTCTTTTTTCGAGAAATGCCTCGGCGATACATGTGGACAAATTTAGTATCCAGGGAATGCTGATCAAACGTTTGTTTGATACAATAACAACAAATCTGAGTTTTTATCTTCTATTTTGTATTCAGGGACGGTAAAAAGAGTGTCGGCAGCCTTCATGAAATATCTTCCTACATTAAGGTTATTAGGTAGATTTTGAAGATAGACCCCAATCAGAAAAGTGTCAGTAGGTTCTTACTCGCTATGATAAACGTCAGAGCACCGCCTGTGAAGCAATCCTTCAGAAGCCACGTCAGCGCAGAGTCCCGATACGGCACGTACCGGCCGCGAGCGCCGCGCCCACCGCTCACTATCAACATTCATCAGGTAGTTACCATCACGTCTTAGAATATAATCTATGTGAAGGGTTCTATCTTTCTTTTTTCCTACTTTCGGTACATGTTTGAGGATATTGCTGCCTGCATGTACGAGTTTGGGATTTTACGTGGTTTAAGTTTACATGATGAAGAAGTGCAAAAAGCTAAAGCAAAATTCATAGTCACACTTTTATTAACATAGCTCACAGTCACAAGACGACTGGCTTCTTTGATAGACACTTGACGTTAACATTGTCATGTTCCAGAACTAAAGAACTATAGTTCTATAGAGCACCTTATAAAATCAGTCCAATGCTTTATTTGACATAATGAGTCATGGTCGAATTTCGACCACAGGGCCCTCTTTTTATAATCTTAAGATGCGTAATGAAATGTCAAAACGGCGATACAGCCGTATTATCAGGACGTTACTATCCCATTTTGTACAGACATTTTAGTGATAATAACATTGAAATAGCGTAGTATTAAAAAGTTTTATCATCAGCTGGCAATAACCAAGTAGTAACCCACCAGGTTATAGTTAACCACATCACGTTTTGCACGACAACTTGCATAAATCTATGTGACGAATGATACAACAAAGTCGCATACCTATTCATGTTCAGTTACAATAGAATCTATGATTTCCATACATTGCTTCCATGAAATAAATCTTATACAATTACTTCCTCTATTTTACCATTTTCTATTAAATAAATCTAGTTAACGTACCTATTACGTTCTGTAATTTATCAAAACTTTAGCACTTTAACTTTTACAGGCTAGTAGTTTGTTAGGAGTCATTAAGAAACAAGCTATTATAAACTCAAATCAGTTGACAAAAGAATGGATATTAGTAAGTAAAAATATGTTCGTATCATTGCATAAATTAATGATTACTGACTCGAATTAATTAAATGATTGACATTAAAAATGTTCATAGTATAACTATAATAAACTTGCCTAGAGCGGAAATTACGTTGCTGAGTGCCACCAAAGACTTATTGATATTGGCACCTTCTTTCTGTCTGCCGCCACCGCAGCCTTCCCAGCTTGCTTTTTCACTGTACAAAGCACAAATAAAAGGTAGTGTAAATCAAACATATAAATATCTTACCTAGCAATCGCATCAAATCTAAAAAAGCATGCATTATCACAAAAAAAGTTCAGTAAACTATTCTTTAAGTCGCGGTGTTGATAATTTGATATCATTATGAAATGAAAAATTCTGTAAAACATCTGTATTTTTTTACCTAATAACTTATCAATACCTGAAGGGCTGACACCTTGGGATTAGGAAAAGTAATTTTATACATAAATAGCTGACAAACGACCAGGCAAGCAACCTGACATCAATTGGTTTAACTTAGTCAATAACATTAACTTCAACAAAGCTCCATTGCCGTAGCGGTCAATAAAGGGAACTCTATGAGGGAACTATACAGTAGTATTTAGCAACATACTTTATTCATCATAATTTTATATTACGCTCTACCTTCCAGCAAGATCAGCGAGATGTAGAGTAGCGCGCGGGGTGGCTAGCTCAAGTAGAGCGTGGGACCGCGACGAGGTAGAGTTCCGCCGCGTGGCCGCAGTGCGCCGACGACGAGCACCTTCCGAGACCAACGACAGTAGAGACTGTACGTCGTGGACAGCTACACGACGAAGATCTGACGAAGATTTTAATGACAAACTATAAAATGTAATTTTATTCAGAAATATGAGATAGTACTATATTAACAAATTGATAATGATCTTATTTATTTAATGTACGTAATTGTGTAGCGTAAGCGTATGTTTTGTTTTTTTTTCTTTTTTGATGCAAATTAATATTTGTACGCCGTGTTAACGGCATAGTATAATGGATCACTATGTAATATTAAAATCTAATAAGTACCTGTACTATGACAAATAAATTCATTCATTCATTCATTCATTTATTCATTCATTCTGGACATAATTTATACATTCATAGCCTTGTTCCACCTTCAAATTACAAATGTGGGGAAAAAAAGAATAGGCGTTTGCGTTTACTAAAGTAACCATCCTGGACTATAGTCCGTTTTTTTTAACTTAAAACATTCATTTTTAAAGCAAATGTGAAGGGATTAAATCACCATGTGATATTGGAGGGATTCAATCATTGAAACTGGAAACGTGTGAATAACATGAAAATATGTATGTGATTTCCATTACAAAACTGTTACCGTATATTGCTACTTACTATCACGCGATATCGAGTTCAAACTTTAACTTAAGATACATTATTAATTGAATCCTGAATACTAAACTAAATCCGTAGGTAGGTACCTACCTACTTTAAAAGTTCACGACACTTAGTTGTGTTCAAAGGTACCTACATACATAATGACTATCAGTGATGTAAACCCTACATAATCTGATTACAGCAATGCGATTTCTTCTCAGCGCATATCATTGCACCATTACGTAATTCTGACCCCGAACAATTTTTGCTCGCCCTATTAAACATTACTACTTACCTAAGTAGTAAACTAATTTATAATACGAGTGCCTACACTTAACCTATACATAATTAATTAATTTAAATTATCACCTTGACCTTTGAAAGAAAAAATTAACAAAACTACATTTCTTACGACCTCTTAGAATTGCATAGTCTGTCTGTATCCGTATTGTGTCCTCGCTAAATTAAAATTCCATGTTAAGGTAACGAGGACAGTGCTTAGTCAATCGCCTGAGCAATCTTACGTGTCTGCGAGGCGTTGGTTCAACAACTAAATAAACACTATAGAGATCTTGACTAATGCAGGTACCTTCCACTTGAGGTGCATGCGTTTTTCAATTTACTTTTTCCACATTTACTTTTAATAGTTTTAATCCATTATAGACCACATTAAGGCATGTAGCATCAGGTAATAACACTCAGGATGATACACTATAGTTGATCCTTACGTACTGTGAAAACTGTCCCCGAATGAAATATCCATTGGAAATAGAATCATATATTTCTTTAGAAGTAAATCTCAGCACAAAAATAGTGAACACCACACCATACCTATTGCGAAGGATTCCAACCTTTAGATTCTTATATTCAAGGAAAATTTACCTTAAATCCCGGGGCAAAAGTTGAAATAATCTTAATAATAAAAAAACACAGTGTGTGTTTGTCACTGAACTCCTCTTAAATGGCTGGACCGATTTTAATGAAAAAAATGTGACAGATTTTAGAAGTACCTAGTATGGTTTCGAGTCACAGTTGGACCCGGTAGATGGTGCTGATGTCAAGATACTTCAAGGTACCAGGCAAACTGTTAGAGTTATTGAAACGCCGCCAAAGCAAAAGTTGTCCTAAATGATATGCATTTTTTAAAGATACATGTAAATTTAATGTCAGGAGTACCTGATATCGAAAACTAAGTGTGAAAAAATGATGTGGCCGAACACCGCTATCTGCCATTTTGAATATAGGTACTTACTCTGTACATATGGTCCTCTAGTGGGGTGTTCGCGCACACGAAGGTCTTTGCGCGCGTTGCCTCTGCGCCGGGGCAGGGATTGGCAGGTCGAGGTCACCGGTTCACCCACCAACAAGTCGTGCACTCGCTCGTTGTAGATCTCTAAGAAACTGAGAAAACCACAGGAAAAAAAAATAAAAAAAAAATTGATAGAGTTGATCGATTTTAATTAAATATACGCGAAATATTGCGTAAAACTCTTTTTGTTTTTATTCCTTCGATCTATTGCATTTAAATTCAGTACTCAGTAGGTAGGTACCTTAATTATATTTTTGAGCAAAAATAAGGTGTTTTTTTACATAGCCAATTCTATTACTAAAGTGAATTAGCTATCTTATTTTTTTACAAAAATATCCGATACCACATGTAGGCACGCAAAATTCTCATTTTTATTATTTATAAATAAATCGATTTTAATTGAATGCAGAAATATACATAAGACGATATTGCGAAACATTGTCTCAAGTTGAGTGTACTCCTATTTATTTGAGGTTGTTCGATGACCATGGGCTAATACCAGTTTGCTATTTCCATATCTATATTTATAATCTGTAAACACTAAACAGTATATTAGTCACTTTTACGGTCTGTATGTCCTATTTCTACATTAATGGGTCTCTTTATCTATGTACTACATTTTTGGTGTAGTTTTTAAAATTCATGTAAATCTCAAACTTACCTACTCGTATGAGACTTAATGCACAAATTATCAGTAATTACAGAGGATCACCGTACATATTTTTTCTAAATTTATCTACCAAGCTTGCAAACAAACATTTTATGGATACATAAAAAAATATTATCTAATAATGGAATCAAAATTTCCAAAAACAATAAATTCTTCATTCAAATATTTTCTACTTTTTCTTGCTTTTGTGCCAATATTTTCTTTTTTACTTTATAATTATAAAAGCCCTAATGTCTCGAGGATATGAGACACATTATAACTTTGTGTTTGTAAAGTAACTTTCAATGCCAGCATTTGTTTTTGATCATTATCAGTAATGACACCTTGCAAGTCTAATTAGAAAACGATTATCTTGTAGTTAACGACATTAATGAATTAACAAAAGTTGGATTTCCTTTGTAATAGTGAAATAAACAGTAGATCGCATGTTTTGCATATTTTACCCCTACTGCACAAGAAGGAGGGTAAAATTTTTGAAACGTATGTAGGTAAGGTATGCATATCAACTTTTTTTGGTAGGCTCTAAAGCCTAAAGAAATTGACTGATTTCAACATGTGACGTCATCTGACAGACCTGCTAATTAGATAGCATGTAGAGACTTATACGCGTATTTAATTTGAAAAAAGTAGACAAACAGTAGATACTTATCTATCTATTTGCAGAGTAGACAAAATTGCTTTCAAAATAAACGAATAAATGTGATTGCCGAGCCAATACAAACTTGTCCATCGAACTTTATCTATTACGAGTGTAATTAGGTAGCTTCATAGATAGTATAACTCGAGACAGTTCGTGTGAACGCTATTACGAATTGAATTGAAATGTAGTTCGAAAACAAAAAGCGATTATTCTGATGGTGACGCGACGGAGTGTTACCGAGGTGTCTGCGCGCTAACAGCGGCAATAAAACCACCAACTATGATACTGGGGTTATTTACTACACTACTATACCATCGAAAAATTCCATACATCTATAATTTTCATATGAATTAACCTTTCCTATTATGACAAGGTCTATCCGCAACAAACTTTAAATTAAATAGTTTAGTTAGGTTGAATATAAGCACATGATTTTAAACTTTGTCTTCGCAATGTTTCTATCTAGACTCTTTAAGAACCAGAACTCTTTTACTCGGCAAGCAAATTCACTTCAGCACCTATAAAGAAGGTACATTATTAATATTATTAATTTAAATCACAACACCAAACATTTTGTCGGTTAAAAGAACCAAACATTTTGGTCTACCTACAAGTATCATTATTACACTTAACTAAATTCAGGCCGGCCAATAAAATATCCGGACTGAAAAACACTATAAGTAACATAATTTTTCACACAAACAAAAGATAATTCTGCAATGTTCTTATCAAAGAATTCTACGAGTAATGCTCACCTCACGAATTATTTTCCTATTAACAAATTATTGTGAACCGTCTATCAGTTTAGCGGCATGAGGAGTTCGCCAGGGCGGCCAGGGCGGCTAGGGCGGGCGGCAGGCGGCAGGGCGGGCGGCTAGAGGCTTTAATCCGAGGGCGCGCGAAACCTTACTAACGCTAGGCGTCGCCACACTCTCTTATTGTGTATTAGGGTACCGCGGGATATAAACAGTTACGTTATTTTTACGTTAAATATATTTTCTTAATTTTTTTTCAGAAGTAATAAGATAAATATAATATAATAAACGCATTAATTTACTCTGAACGCAACTTTTTTTAATAGATTACATTTATTCAGCAAAACTTTTTGTTATAGTTTTAATTGGTGGGTATTGCAACATAATATACTGTTATTTATTATTATTATAATAATTATAATTTAATTTAAATTGTACTTAATTGTATTCTAAAACGATGATTTATTTAAGAAAGATAAAACTTAGTTATAAATAATTTAAGCTACAGTGACATCTCTAAAGATAGGCATCTAACACTAAATTAATTTGAAATAATTAATTAGAAAATATTTTAAATACTATTAATTGGAAAATTTATATTTTTATGAACTATTTAGATCCATGTCAGTTTAACTATACGGAACCAATGATTCAACTAATATTAACTCTTCAATATCAAACAGACCAAGTACCTACATTTGTAATTGTATATTATTGTCGTTAACATAACTAGAATTGATTTATCTATAAACATAAACACACCTTAAAATCACATTCTGAAGGGGTTCTGCACACGTCGGTATATTAACAATAATTAACTTAGCTATTACGATACGGCTTCCCTTCATAAAGCAGAAGAAAACAGTTTTCTTCTAGCTAGAGAACTGTTTTAATAATATAAAAATAATGTCAAGTCAAGAGACACCAACCTGCCAATTAAGATTACATTATTATGATAAAATGGTTGTAAAAATATTAGGTACCTACACTTTGACCTACATAATCTTAGAAGTTTTTATAATTTTCAATATTCGTTTTCAATTAACAGTCCTTAAGTGTGAATCGGTAGTCTTCATATAGGTACCTTTGAGAACACTATAAAGAACTGTCGGGTGTTTAGGTTTTCTCAAGCTGTTACGATACTAAACAAACAATATGTAAAACTAAGACATTGCCACGGAAGCTAATAATATCAGTGCGTAACAGTAGGTATGTACTAACTTGCAGCCATTTCATATGTGTTTTAATCGGCGATAAATACGAACACATACAGGCCAGGGTGTGATATCAGAATACGCTAGCGGAGATAAAGCCTGATTACTGAAGGGTGTGTTGTTCGCGTGGCTCTGCAACCTTCGCGATATGCCGCCTTTTTATTGCCACACCAACTTAATCGAATATACCTACACAGTATGACCAACTGTAGGAGTGGACTAGTGATGCTATATAATCTCATTTATGTTATAACCAGCTTCCGTTTTCAAACTTGTGCAGGGATTATTGGATTTAATAATAAATCTCGTACGTAACAGTGCGCTTATGTTGTGTAACAAAAACAATGTTAATGGAAATTAATTAACCTATAACGAGGTAGGTAACCTCGTTCTTTTCGTCGTGATTTAAAAAGTAAACAATCTTGGCACTACTTTTATTTATTTCATTAATTTAAAAAAATATTTAGAAGTAGGTATACAGAAATTTAATGTTTATTCTATAATGTTAGAACTACCTCAAGTAATAAATCAAGGTTTTCCTAAAGAACAGCTGTTAGTAAAATTGAATTCTACAGGTCTTCCGCTAAAAGAACTAAGTATTGTATATCATTAGACTTGTCTTTTTCACGATAAACATGAACAATACGATCTACCTAATAATACAGTAGGTACGGAATTGCTTTCAGAGTTAGCATTAGCGCTGAAATTGAATGTCGCTCAATTTTCGGCATAACAAAAGGTAATTCTGGTGTTCGGAAGCAAATTGTTTCAGTATCATTTACGATTTCCGTGCGAGAGATATATGGCAAGGGATTTCCGACACACGCGATTCTACTTCTTTTTAGTGTACCTATTTTATTACACTTTTACACTACACTACTTACCTATACACCTTTTAAGAAGGTGACACAAATATCAATCTAATTTTTTTCATAATATAAAAAAAATAATGATGAAATTAAAAACACTCTACATTTATTGATTTCTTTTTTTTAGTTTTTACTTACCCGACAGTGACGTCAAAGGGTTGTTCTTCAGCCAACGCTCTACAAATACGAGGAATAAGCCCCGGCTGCGCTTCTGTACCCATCATTGTATGAGTTTTACCAGTGGCGCTCTGCCCATACGCTAACACGCAAGCAGACGAACCACCGGATATACTTGCCAAAACTTGA
>LGAG01000231.1:529211-541789 GCA_001278395.1 Lerema accius
GGTTATTTCAAAAAAATATGTAAATCGAATTTATTTCCTCGTTAATAAGTTGGTAATTAGGTATTTAAGATAACTGTAAACACGTTTATTGAAATTAGATACCTCAGACTTACCCAAAAAACCTTGCAGGATTTGATCAGTAACTAGAGGCCAACTGTTACCACTTACCATGTTGGATTGCCGTTCAAAAGGTCTTGAGTTCGATTTTTAACGAGGCCAAAAAAAATAGTTTCTAATGTTTTCGGTTGGTATTCAAGTATGGCTTTGTAAGCTATTAATCAATGTCTTATACGATGCTATAAGTTTGTAGCGTTATTCATTTATTTGCTGATGTTAAAATATTTACAGGTCTTTCAACTTCCATATTCGGTTTTCAAACGAACCCTATTATAGTGAAAGATTTTTCAGTCTTAATAGATGTTTTTCCACTGAGATTCCATTTAGCTTGGAAATAAGAAGTAGTAGAACAATTTATTTGTTTGACTTTTTAAAATAGGTATCCTATTAAATAGGAAGAAATTTTCTTCCTAAACAATAATTGTATATATCTGTCGTGTCGTAAGTTCGTGACCATACGCATTTGCCATAGGCATATACACAGAGTTACATGAACGTGATGCGAACTCAAGATACTCAAATACGCGCGAATCACCGCAGTTATCAGAGGCGTGTTTGAAAAGCCCTAAATGATAATTAATTAGTTTTTAACAAAGTAAATTGACATAATTTGTTCTATGAGATCATTAAAATGATTGAAGAAAGTAAATACTTAAAATATTACATTTAATGTATAAAAGTATAAAAAAATATTTTAACAATAATAAAACTTTTTTAGGATCCTAAGAACTTCCGTTTCCGATCGGTCTAGTAGACCGCGGCCGCTGCAAAAACCATAGACAGCGGTCGGGTCCAGACTCCAGACATTTGTCGCTAATAATACCAACATTCCAATACAAACGTCACAATGACAATTTTGTCATTTGCTAAGCTGTCACGATTGTCACGTTGATTGACAATTTGTTTGTTTGACACTGACAGCTGACAGCAAACTACCAATTTTCAATGTGATGTGAATTGTGATCGTATTTGTCACTATTTGTGATCCTAAATAACTTGTGATGTACACAATATTATTTAATATTAATAAATAATGTGTAGTTAATGGCAATTAAGAATGATTTATTATTGCGTAACCAAATAAATTAAAAAAATTAAAAGGTCACTTAAAATTTATAATTTTTTTGCAATTTATTGTACTGTATTTCTTCTGAAAGGTATGTATGATTTAAAGCTTTAAAATTATAATATATTGTCCTGTATCTATATTAATACGGAGATATAATTCGTTTTAAATAAATTCTCTGGCTAGTTGATACCTTGCTTTGTGCCGAGAAAGTAGAGGTAGCTTCCGTCTACTTTTTGATTCTTGTTATCGTCATTCTTATATCATTATTACGTACCTTATGATAAAAAAATTGACTTTGTTTTATCGTCATGAAAATACAGTTACTGTGTTACTTACATGACAATAATTTGTCCATAAAAGTTTAATATAATAAGCAATGTGTTGATAATTACACAGGTTAAAATTTAACTAGACCCTTTTAATATGTTTTGTTTATGAAATAGATGCAAAAACGGATCGATGCCTTATTTTAGTACCTATTTAAATGTAAAATATTCCATTTAAGCCTTACAATGCATTATTAATCTATATCTGATTATCAACACATGTTTGACTCGGTATTGTTATGTTAAATAGGTTTTTTGTTGTTGTTTAACCACTCTGCTGTGAAGCCTGCTACAAGATGCTGGTGAGACGTTTAACCAGGCCGCTATGGAACTCCATACGCATGGACCGGAGATTCCTGGCGTCAGACCCAAGTAAATCGGAGCCAGAAATTTACGATGGTATTGATCCTGCACAGGTATAGAGTAATCAATATTATAATCTATAAATTGTATTTTTTTCTACACAACTCATTTTAAATTTAAATTGTTGACACCTACCTATATTCATTACATTTTCCTACCATCTATACTGAAATACTTTTTTCTGTGTAGGCTGAACATTTGGATAAGGACATTTGCCTCCTAGTAGATGAGAAAGATAACTTCATAGGAACAGCAACTAAAAGGGATTGCCACAAGGTAGCATCAGATGGTAGTGTCCTATTGCACAGAGCCTTCAGTGTATTCCTGTTCAACAAACGAGGTGACATGCTGATACAGAGAAGATCTAGCCAAAAAGTAAGAAATATAATGTTACTTATTAAATGACTTAGCTGCTAAGTGTTTTGCTCCATTACTTGAAATAAAAATATAGCGAGATTCATGGTAAAAACATTGGGTTTTTTGATAAGAATAATTCCAAAATATGTGTTAAAGAATTGGAACTAACAAAAGAGCCTCTGGTACACTATTTGATGATGAATTAGATAGATAATTTGGTGAAAATAGTACATACTAAATATTTTAATATATTTCTTATGATTCAGGTAACATATCCAGATTACTATACGAATGCTTGCTGCAGTCATCCTCTGTACCTAGATGAGAAGCCTGAGGACATTGTGGCGGCTGCCCGACGCAGACTCAACTTTGAACTTGGAATACCTTTGGAACAGGTTACAATAATTCATTTACAAGTTACATTTATAACAGCAGTTATATCAATGTTTTTGAGTACACCTTATGTCAACATAAGCTGTATAATCTTATCAGAAAATCTCATGTAATTATGATAGTTATTTGAATGTATTTGGCTATAAACATTAAAACAATTGCAGATGGATCCCGAACTATTCACTTACCTAACCCGGATTCATTACCACGACCCTGGTGATGGAGTGTGGGGCGAGCATGAGATAGACCATGTGCTGTTCTTCCAGAATGACGTCAAGGTCAAACCTAACGCCAACGAGATATCAGAGTATTGCTATATACCCAAGAACGAGTTCAATGCGTAAGTATCAATACAATTAAATATCCCACAGCTGGGCTGAGGCTGGTCTGGGCATGTCAACAATGACACATTTGGCTTCATGGTTACCAAGCTGAACTGTCGCTCATTAATTCTTGGGTTCGTTCCCAGCAAGGCTGATTTGAATGATGATAAAATTTCAGTTTTCAATATGGAACCTTGAGCACAGGGAATCCTTGAATGTTTACGCCTGTTAATGTTTAGGGTTAATAATAACTAACCTTTACATTGCCTGGTATAATTCCCATATACCATAGATAACTGTCATCCTATATACTATAGATTAGATAGATAGACTCCATAATTCCTATGGTATATACTATCAAGAGATTATGCATAAGTTATCCTTATCATAGAACAAAATAAGCTTGAATTTCAGTCTTTATTAAATTGTTAATTCATTTATTATGATAAATATATTGCAGTACATCTTACAACACGTGCCACTAACGTACCTACGTAGTGACGCTAATCAACACGTGACATCGTAAGGGACCCCCAATCAATATCAATCAAATCAGTTTACTATATTTGTGATAATGTTCTCAAGACCAACTAATTAAAAATGATGTATCTTAGCGAAACTCAAACCAAAAAATACAATATTCTTTCAAACAAAAAGCGTAGTCGAAATAGTAAGAAAGTAAAATATTACGTTTTTTGGCCAAATTAAATACTGAAGTTGATGAATTTAATTAATATGCGTACCTACGTAATTAATATACAATGATAATCATTTTCAAATTGTTTATTTTAAATCATAATATAAAAATAACTAAGGAAAGCAAATGATAAACACACAATCCATTCTTTAATATAATTATTATGTACACAGTCACACACAATACTCCACTCTATTGATAAATAATTAGTTTCTCACATGCATACAACTTCGAAAATCAGAGGTGCATGCCGGGGTTCGAACCTAGGAACTCTGGTTCGAGAGACCTACGATCCAACCACTAGGCTATCACTGCCTTAAGTTGATAATGTTGTATTATAATGTTAATTATCTGTTGTAGATTCATCCCTACGTTGGAGGGGCCATTGACCCCGTGGTTCAACATAGTGCGTCGTCACAGACTGAAGTTATGGTGGGACAATCTCCACCGCATCAAGGAACTCGCCGAGCCAAACAAAATACATAAGTTTATTGAAAATAAATAAAAAGTTATATTACAATATTAACTATTGTCTATGACGACCAGAAGGCTTTTATGAATCATTACTTTTATTTATTCCTTCGATTGTAGTTGTTTTCTTTCTATACTATCATTTCTAATTATTAATGCCTATTTTAAAGGTTTAAAGTCCTGCGCGCTTTTAATATCATAGGCGTTAAGCATTTCTTATATAATAACTGTACCTTATTATAATGCGATTTATTCAATTGTTTGTGGTATTTCTTCATTACATTAGGATTATTGATTATAATTTACAAGCATTATGTCTGTAAGAGTATCTATTTTTCTTTTAAATAAATGATAGTAGGTACCTAAATAAAAATGATTTTATTGTAATGTAAAAACGGGTGCTTTGATTAAATATGTATATTAATAAATTATTTGTTTTCTTCAAATTATTTAACTATGTTAAGTAACATAAAAACATTATACCATTCAGTATAAAATTATGGTTTTAAGTTTTAACTAACAAATAGTTTATGACATATAAATAACTCATTAACTATCTACAAAGAACAGTAAACGGATAGACGCCGTCGTGGTTATTTATAGTAGACGGATTTTTTTTGGAAAACCAGTGCTTTTCTCCTTCAATCTTAAATATTCGATTTTTTAAACGTCAGTCTGCGTATTAGAGACAAACTACGAACTAGATAAAAGAACCAAAAAGTAAATCAGGGAATTAATTTTTTTCATGGTATCTATAAATTTTGGAATCTGTCCTATTATAAAAACCGTAGTTAAATCAATTGATATTAAAGAGTAAATAATCACAAACCCGTAAAATTAAAGTTTATTAAATAGAAGCGGAGACCTAATCTATTAATACATGTACGTAATAGCCATTATTTTTCAAACCTCTATTCATATATCGGCTTTAATAGAAGTTCATCAGAACTATTAACATCTGACGCCGAAGAGTTCCTTATTTCGGGCCCATAGGTAGCAGTAACCCACTGCAGTGTTCGCGATTGTCGGAACTTTCTCCTACGTAGTACATTCCTGCCAGTTGACGCGTGTATCTTCGTATCCGTTTCCGACCGAAGCAAGTAAGCGTTACACGGAGTACGATTACCCACATGAAGCCCGTTTCTATATGCCGTATGAAGGTACCGAGCGGCTATCACTTGCAGGATCTGAATAATTTGTAAGATAAACGTTGGGTGTGGTAGCTATGACTTATTCACTTAGGTCATAAGTCAAGCACACGTGAGGAATATTATTATCTAGTACCTAAAGAAATATTAGAGGTATACTAGTACTACTCACTATCACGAGTCAGTCAATCCTAGGTGATCGTTGAAGTTAAGTATATGCGGGCGCGGTTGGCTAGTGAATTGATGACCGCTAATGGCAAAAAATTCTTGAGCGATTCTGATCGGAGGACATCGCCAGCGTTATTCTCGGTTGTTATCGAATATCGATAAATGATAGGTAGATTTTAAGCCATGCTGGTCTTCGGGTGGCATAAAAAAACTACCAACACTGAGAAATGTAGGCAAGTAGGTGCTGCATCCACAGATACTTATAAGAGTGTTTTGAGCAACTATGCATCTCGTGTAACCCTATCAATTCAGTACCAAGATTCACGCTCACCATAGCAATAATTATTAGAGCCATCACTGTGTTAAATTGCCGCGAGACCAACATCATCTCACTTATCAACTTTTCTTCGCAGCCATCATTCCATATTGTAATTTGCTTCTGAAATCAAATGACGCTGAAAAAAACCACCTGCCTAATTCCTAGCTATTACTCTTAAGTCACTCAATCTATTAAGACCGACCGCGAAAATGAGGCTAATTAATCGTTGGTAGGTTTTAGGATTTTGTAGAACAACCATTATTATCTTATCATTCCATTAAACTCAGCCTATGCCCTTTTAGCTTTATTAAGCGGCCTTGTGAGTAAAAACACAGATGACCTTTTTGCTGCCTTCCTAATCATGAGCCTAGATCTAGGCAAGATGGATCCAAAGTGATATACAATAAAATTGAGGCTAATAACAAAAAAGTTGAGTATAGCTGATGAAGACCGAAATCACATACTGCGTGTGGCTATGTTGGTTGGTTTAGAAAAACGATAACGATTTTATTCTTGATCTACGCACCGTCGGATCATATTTATAAATAGCACCGTTTTGTCGGATCCCGTGGTGAATACAAGGCCATAACACCTCCATAGAACAACAACTGTAGGGTACACTGTCCGATATAAAATTGGGAAGAGAGCTGCAAAAAAAAAAGCAAATGGGTGTATTTTTCGGTAATCGTAGATACTTATTTATTAAACAATATTCTATTTAAATAATTTGTTGACTAAAAATAGTCTAGTTGACTCTACTAAACATGTAGGTATGTTTGGTTCATGTGATGGACTATTACGAGTAGGTAGGTATTTATCTTAAAGGAAAGATTCTAATAGGTTCGATCTCGATTGATAAGTAGGTAGCTCATAAAGACCTGTAATTCGGTAATAGCTTTTTATGATGTTTTATTGTGTGTATGAATTTTCTTTATTTGTTAAGGTAAGGGGTACTTTACAAGGTTCACGAAGAACTTAGGGTTAAAAAAAAGTATTAATTAATTAGGGTTAAAAAAAAAGTATTAAGGTAAAAAAATATTGAAGAAAGTAACTTGTAGGTATTGTTTGTTTTCATAACATTTAAAGACGGGGTAAGTTTTCCTCAAACGCCACAGTGATAACGATATTGAAAAAGTTATGGACCACTGGTTTAGTGTCATGACAAAGCATAAATAGCTATAAGGCACATTATAATATTCTCTAACTACTATAAGTTTGATTCCTCACAACAAATCGTTGGCTTCCTCATCTTTACCAGTAGTCAACCAGGGTATGTAGAACCATTCTTCATAGTTGACCCGGCCGCAGCAACGGAAGCGTGTCTGTAGCCTGTCTATGGCAACCTTTGACGGTAGATGACTTGCGTATCTAATCATCGCCTTCGTGATTCCGCCTTTGATTTTTGCTTAGATTACATAATTCAATTAAATAAAGAATAACAAAATCATAATAAATCCGTAAAAGTAATAGGGCCTACATATCTGCCTACTTTAGATGTAATAGATAAAGAACTTATGACTTCACAACTCCATACTGCTCTTTGTATTACGTAGACTTGAAAATATTTAGTTAATATTTGGTCATTAATTTGCTACTAAGGACTTATCTAATTGACGGTACCTGCCGCTAGTAATTGCAGACAACAAAACATAAAATTTATCATCAATCTATCGGCTTTATGAAACTGTTTTAAGTTTTTGTGTACGTAAAAAATAGTAGGTAGGCAATGTACTTTATAAATATAATAAATAATAAATTAACATCTTCATTAAATCATTTACCTATTAGGTAGTAATAGGTACTTACCTCGAATAATGGTTGACTGTAAGCCAGAATAGAACATAATGGCCAGAAATATAATTATCATAATAATTAATGCCCATACGTAATAGTAAAGTCCGTTAGTAACATTGTACTCCGTCCTTGGCAATCCCGCTTTGAATAATTGATACAGTCCATACAACTAATAACAATATTTTTTGGTTTAATACAAGTACCTTGTATTACCTAACCCTACATAAATATTATTCTCTTTTTTCTACACATTGGTAGGTACCAATGAGTATAATATTATGGAGGGTAGGTACATTTCTTTTCTATCGTTTTGTAAATCATCACTTTTGTGCTACCTACCTCAACTTTCCAAAAAACTTATATTTATTCGGTTAAAAGTACCAACCTAATCATTTTTATCTCAAAACCTGATAGGCACTGGACTTCATAAATATAGCATAAATTATGATTTGGTTGAGATATTCCATTAAACATAATAAAAAATATTGGTTACATTTAATAACCTCAATGACGACTGCGATTAAAGCTCCAAGTGCTATTACCACTGGAATAGCATTTCCATCCGGCCAACACACAAGATCGAGTAGCGATCCTTCTTCACTTCTTATCCCTTCAGATGTATTGATTAACCAAATAAGATAAAATATTACAATCGGCATGCAAGCCATTAATAGCATCCTTGTATTGTTAAATGTAGCCCACGTAAGATACATGACTGATTTTAGAATAAGTCCATAAAATATTAATAAATAATACTTTGTGGATGGACAAAGCAAGACTTGACTTGTTAATGTTTGTTTATATATTGATCAAAAGCATTGATTGCTGTTGTTACGTCACAAAATATTTTTTTAATACATAATATTTTAACGGCGCCGTTTCCTGGCATCACTATAGACAAATTCTATAACTACCCTATAACAAAAAAGAAAAGGCAGAATGGAATTTGTTCCGTTGTTTAAAATAAACCATAAAGATTTATAAAAAACATTGATTTTGACGCTGATATTTTGTGACATTGACATTGACATATTCACAATAATATTGAAATAATGTCAAATTTTAAAATTATCTATTTTCGTAAACAATGTCAATAAATAATTTTTATCATTTATCGTTTTTATCTTTCAATTTTATTTTACTAGAGTTACAATAAGTAAGAATCAGAAGTGTTGTTTTTATTTAAATCTTCCTAGCTGAAGGATACCCATTCATGAATATTATGAGAGAGAAATATAGTCTAAAATTATGGGTCGTAAAGTTTTGCTTAAAACTTGTGTATCCGAAGTTCAATTATTACGCCTTTCTCGTGTTTCTCGCAATAAAGTATCGATATTATTACAATAAAGGACTCTTCTACAATAAAGGAAACATGAAGCACTTTGAAATGAAAACGGCCCCAAAGGACATAGTCAAGGTTCTGGCAAAAGACCTTTCAGATAATAACGTAACCGTTTTATTAGAAAAATGTATTGTTATACCCAAAAAATATTTCATCGAGTTGACTATGAACAATTTATTCTACCAAGATAATGGAGTTTTATGGGTTGTACTAAAGTTAGCTTCAAAAACAAGGAGAAAACTTGAAGAAAAACAGATTAATGAAAACAAATATAGTAAAACCTTTAAATACAATTTAAATTTCGTTACTGAAGAGATACATAAAAGACTATGGAACACTGTCAATTTAAGGAGCTATGAGTGTGAGAGAATAGTACCAGTGACAGGATCAAGCTTAGTTCAAGACAATACTTGTATAACTACAGAAGATGAGCTCCAAAACATTACCTCCTTATTTGGGTTGTATATCCACGACTGTGTTGAAGTCACATTCCATCCTCTACCATCTTTTGAAAATTCACCAAAAATAGCAACATTAGCAGAGGCAAGCTTAATAGTTAACGATTATGACCTATCAAATGAGTTCCTTAAAGAAGTATTAAGTAATCATTTTGAACTACCAAAATTAGTGAGTACAAATGACATAATAAGTATAAACTTAGATCCCAAAGTCTCTGCCAAATATCATTATAAGTACTTAGACTTAATTGAAGCTGTAGGAAAATTGTACTTTAAGTTTAAAAAGCTCACAAGTACTACCACCACAGAGAAGCCAGATAAAATAATTGAAGCATTTTATATTGTGAAAGGAGTGACACAGTTAAGCTTAGGGGAAAACACTCATGAAATAAAACCAAAGAATGAATTTTTCAACCTGCCAGAATGTAATGATAATTTGAACATAATCCGGCTCTGCCCTACTGGATTACGAGAGAAGTTTCAACAAATGCAAGAAACAATAAGCCCATTTTTGACTGGAGAAATGAGTAAATATAAACTTGTTATTAATTATTATTTGCTTTACTTATATTTTACAATTGCAGTTCTATAGTACAATTTAATTAAATCAATTGAATAAGACAACTATGTAACTAGCTAGCTACAATAATTCTTTTAATATGTAACAGTAAAGAAGGAATTATTCTGGGTGTTAAAAAGCTAGACTAGTGTCAACTGCCCACTCATTTTTCAGTATGATGTAAAGGCACAGAAGATTGAAATAGACTCGAAAAAGCCCTAACACAACTAAAATGGTTACAACTCTTCTATTTCAGATGCAATATCTTCATCAATGTCGAGCCCGATTATACCCATGCTATTACTCACTGGATCACTTGGCTCTGGTAGACATCTCCTTGTGAAGAGTTTAGCTAAATACAATGGTGAGTAATATTTATAATATGTAACTACAGAAGGTCTATGGGTAATCAACCCTAACTTATTATGTTTAAGGATTACTTTACATTAACATTATTGACTGATTTAATTTCTTTCTTATATATTAGTAACTTATTCATACATTAAGGTATGTAAAATTTAGCTTTCTGCACTTTTACATGTAATTTTCAGTGCTTCAAATCTTATACTCGTATGTGTGTACATTATATTTAAGAGCTATAATTATCTTTCCATATTAATATATAAATGGACTTGTATCTTCACTATATACTTAATGTTACAATTTACAGGATTAAACTGCTTACAAGCAGACTGCAATGCTTTACAAAGTTCAACAGCTAAACAAACTGAGAGCAAAATAAACTCAACTATACAGAAGGCAAAAGCTGCTTCCCCTGCCATTGTGGTACTAGACAATTTTGAAGTAAGTACTCAGCGTTAGTCTTGGGCCAAACCAGCTTTAAATCAATTTTTCATACAGTTTATACAAAGAATTTTCGAAATGCAAATGATAGATACTTTATTATTAATGTGCTGTATATTTTGGAAAACAAGGTACCTAATTATTAACCCTAATAAAATGTCTCCCATGCTGGCAATTTATATGTAAATAAATGCAATACATAATTAACCATGTTATAATTTATTACTGGCAGGTATTTGCAGTAGATCCAGAAAACAATGAGGACTACAGAGTAATGGAGTACTTTCTAAATTCAATAACAGACCTGTATGAAAACTACACCAAACATCCAATTATATTCATAGCAATCACAGAGAGAGCTAATCTTAAACCAAATATAATGAGAATATTTCTAGAAAAATTCCATATTCCAAAACTGAATGTTAAGCAAAGATATGAAATGCTCGAATGGTTCACATCAGTCATGCAGTTAAATGTTGGTGATGATTTCATAAAACATGAAAAAGTTAGTCTGGATGTAGAGACATGTCCACTCAGTGAGTACTCTATGGAAGTACTGCACAGAGTAGCTTCAAAAACAGAGACATTTGCATACGGAGATCTGGACACTCTTGTCCACTTTGCGATGAGAGAGTCTTATTTGAAACAACACAACAGTTACTTCCAACTGCCCAGGGATCCAAAACTACAGGATGTTAGAGAGGAGGACTTTGATGCTGCATTAGGTACTAGTATAGTTATTATAGTTATTGCGTATTATTTCTCTATTATTATCACAATTAATATACAATTATAGAATGAAATCCAATGAGTTTTGTAGGACATACATCATAGCTTTAGTTTGGCAATCAGTAGTCTCATAATTGTACGAAACTTAAATTTAACCATTTCCTACCTTCCTTTCTGCTTTTAATATATTTGCAAAAAAATCTCTCCTTTTAAATGTAACCATGTAATACTTATTATTTCAGAATCAATTAGAAGCCTCCAAAGTCAACATTTGGATGCTCCAAAAATACCTAAGGTGTACTGGGATGATATTGGAGGACTGGATAAACTTAAAAAAGAGTTGTTAAAGACGATCGAGTTTCCTATAAAGTTCCCACATCTGTTTAAGAATTCAACACTTAAAAGATCAGGTACAAAACAAATGAATATCTCATGATTGGTGTTTCTGAGTTGCAGATAATATATGCACATAAACTAGATACAGCAAATAGTTTAGTCTTGAACCAAACACTATTCTGTATATCTTTTTTACATAAAATAACTTAATCCTTGACTTCAATCCTGCCTTGATAGATTGTAAGTGGCGATATTATGGTCTTAGGTGATAAGGGGCACTAAGAAGTAACCTAATTACTGTTGTCTTGAACACATTCACATATTACTCCAAGAGGAACACTGACGCCTACAATAAGTTATTTTTTATATCTTCGGGTAAATGTGAAAAAAAAATGTTTTTTTCAGACAAATGTTACACTTGTACACTGGATTGCAAGACCTACAAAACTTTTTTATTCCTTACAATTTCTTTAATCTCCAATTACTTATTATGCGTTCAATATTGTTCATTCCTTATATTATTATGTTGTTCCTTGCAGTTTCCTAAAACTCAAATTACTTACTTATGTTATGCATTCAATACTGTTATTTCCTTATATCATGTTGTGTTATAAAAGAAAATTGTTTGTAGGAATATTATTATATGGGCCGCCTGGTTGTGGCAAGACTCTGGTGGCTAAGGCAGTGAGCACAGAACTCAATGTCAGCTTCTTGAGTGTAAAGGGGCCTGAACTACTTAATATGTATATTGGACAATCTGAAGAGAATGTTAGAAAAGGTATGTAATTAAAATTAAGCAATATTG
>LGAG01000231.1:544420-558213 GCA_001278395.1 Lerema accius
CAATTTCAAAAAAGTTAACTGAAAAGTACGAAATAACGGATTAGGGACATAGAATTTCTTTTGATAATTTTATTTATTTTTTACTTATAAATGTTAGTGCTTAACTACAATCCCACCTGAGTAAATGGCCATTTTCTCTTGGTTGGTAAAACGAATTTATTATAAACCCATTTAATCTTTACATTTACTCTTTTTATTTCTATAGATATGAGATCACTGCACTGACTATTTTATTAATTTGAAATTCGATTTTTTTTTAATTTCAGTTATAAACTTCGTCCCGAAGTAAATTTGGAGGATGTGGCTTCAGCGTTGCCGGAGTGTTGTACCGGCGCTGACCTACTGCAAGTGGTGTCCACAGCGCGCTCGGCTGCCATACGACAACTTGTTGGCAAGCTACAAAACGGTACGTTATATAAGGCGATTATCTATAATAATATCTATATGTACAACTAAACTATACACACTGTGAGAGGAGACCTGAGCCCAGTACGGGTTGTTGTGATAATGATGATGATGATGATACAACTAAATAAAATTGAACAATGATACAACTAAATTAATTTAAAAAGATGTGCGGAGTAGTTTATTTCCCCTTTCTTCTCCTCCATATTAAAGCACCTTCACGAAACGGGGGTAGATTAAAAAAAATTACGTGCAAAAAAAATTACGTGCGATGAATTAGTTACTTTGTATCGAGGCGTATAAATGCCGTTACAGTACTAATAAGAATAGGTTGTTATGTTAATCACACTTAGCCTTAATTATTTCGGCTAAAATGACGGTAAAATTTGTTCTTCACTTACTACAATTTCTGTGTATTTCAGGAGAACTAAAGGAAAGCGAGTTAAGTCCAGATTCAATTATTCTTGGTGTATCCGAGCTATTACAAGGAGTGGAAACGTTTCGGCCTTCCGTCACTGACGAAGAATTAACGTATTACGAATCGCTGCAAGCAATTATGTAAAGCTGTAACATTAATTCCGGTTTCTAGTCTAATAAAGTGGTTGAGTTTCATATTGTTTTATTTTATTTCGTAATTGCATATAACAATTTTGTTGACTGTTTTACCATAGATAATAGAGCTATTGGTTTATTATTATCTCATAGATTGTGATTTTCCTACACTTTTCTTTCTCAGTGACATTTAATTAAAATGACAGCAATTTATAATCCTATATAATCAGTGAAATAATGTAAAGCAAAATTTCTAAATTTATAGTTTTCCTGCAAATTATCAGAATCAGCAACATGGTTAGAATAAATGAACTCAAAATTAGTGTTGTAAGAAATAAAAAGAATATTCCTAACATACTGTATTATTCTTCAGGATGAGTCCGAATTGAATGAAGGAAGCCCTCACATTTTATCATTTAATGAAATAAAGCAAGCAGCAGAAAGGATTGAAGATGGAATAATACATACTCCCCTTTGTGTTTGTTGCTCTAAAACATTTATTTTTAACGTCTTATTTGATCTTCTATTCTGTCCAATTAATTGTAGTCATTAGTTCATTCAGTTGAAGACGGTTAGACGTAGGGTTTTTATTTTTAAACGTAATATCCCAAAAAGAATAAATTCCAGAGACACCTGCCCAAGTTGGTAGGATGTTTTTCCGACTAGCCATTAACATTGCCAACCACTGTTCTTTTACAATCAGTTGTATTGTTCATTGTATTTTACCACTAGGAGAGACTGTAATGAATGTAGGATTCTAGGGCAAACCCTCTTAATGAAGTGGTACTCTGTTGAATGAAATATCTATTTCTAATGTTTTTAGGAAGCAAAACTTAGCAAATACATGGACTACGACGTCTACTTAAAATGCGAAAATTTGCAATACACGGGCAGGTATGATGATACTAAATAATAATTACTTGATGTAGATATTATTTACACATTGGTTTGGATGGAATGCATAACTATGTATTATTACCAAATTCAAATCAACAATACATTCTACCGAGCGACTTTAATGGCACTCCTGTTACCTAGTCGGTAAACATTCAACGGAGCGAGGGGTTCCAGGCTCGATTCCCGGGCGTGAATATTTAACTAATACAATTATTAGATATACCTTTTCAAGCCATGTCATTGCCATTCCCTACTTAACGAATAAATAAGTTTGGTCCTGTTTGATTTTTTGACGAATCTAGTTGCGCAGAACGTGGTGTACGTAATGCGTTGATAGCGCGAGGAAATGAAATGGTGGAACGCGGAGTTATTGTACCTTCAACCGGAAATATGGCTTTGGGTGCCGCGTATCACGCTGGAGCCCTAGGAATATCGGTGAGCTTTTAATGCAACTAGATATGTAATGCGTAATCGATATATTATTAGATACCTACTGTAGTTACCAAGTTAGGTACTATATTGTACAATACTAACTAAACTATTCTATTTCTTATTTGGGGTTATTTTTAGATATTGAGTTGAGTTTTCACATAGGAAGAGAAATCTATGAAATAGATTTTTTTTATTTTCCTTTGCTGTTCAAATTCAAATCATATATTTCGTCTAAAGCTCATTTAACGTAACTTACTATTGTGCAGTATTAGCGTTGTATTCTCTGTATTATGAAGTAAACGTCCAGTTTATAATTGGTCTGTTAGAAAAGCTAAATTTGTTGTAGGCGACGGTGACTCTACCAGATAGTTCCCCGCCTGTTCTGGCACAACGATGTTCTGAGCTCGGCGCCGACGTCGTCCTGTGCGGCGACACATATGACGATGCCTACAATTATGCTAAAAAGGTGAACAGAGAAACCAGACAAGTTTTACTCAGGTGAGTTGTGAATACATTTTATTTATTATTGAATATTGAACAATCTTAGTCCAGACATTTGTCCAACTGTAATTTACGTACTCGTGTGATGTTGAGGTTTGTTTAATAAACTAAAAATGAACACTTAATTACTTTTTGTCATTCATAACGTAAGTAGGTACCTAGGTACATAAGTAGTACCTGACGACGAAATACAGAATTTCACGACCTATATGGTGCAACGGTTACCACGCCAAACCGCCATTCAATGGGTCTTAAGTTCGATTCCGAGCGAAAAGAAACTTGAATAATAAAATTAAATTTATACACTGTCTGGATGTATAACCTGTTAGCTATATTGTTCTTGGAAACCACAACTCGGGGAATTACAGTGTTGTACCATGAGTGTATTATGTATAAAAAGCAGAATAACGGTTTTTTTTTGCAGTTCGGATGATCCATTGATAATGGCGGGTCTGGGCACAGTGGGCGTGGAGATTATAACGCAGTTGCCGGAGGCCGACGCAGTGATCGTGCCCGTGGCAGCCGGCGGATTGTTGGCCGCCACGCTGGTAGCATGCAAGAAACTCAAGTGTTCTTGTCTAGTTTATGTGAGCGTTTAATGCCTGATTTGGTGCAGACATTTATTTATTTTAAAAGTGTGGTCTTTATAACAGAAACATACCGCAAGTGCCTTGTACATGTTCATACCTGAAGGTTGTTAAGAAATGTTCCACGACACTGCTTAAAAGCAGCACGTAACGGCTAAGCTTTCGGGACCTCCCTAAATTTTACTAAGCTGTGTACTATGTTTTTTCTCAAGGGCGCTGAGTGTGCGAAAGTACCGAAAATGATGAAAGCGCTTCAGGCAGGAAGACCAGTTTCTGTTCCAGTGGTGCCGAACTTGGCCCACGGTCTTAACGCTTCTATCGTGGGGAATAACGCATTTGCTACTATAAAAGGAAGATTAGATCGAATGGTAAATTATATAAATAGGAAAACCTAACTTAATTCATTACATAAATTGAAGATTTTTCAGTTATGCATACCTAAGTATTAATACCGAAAAAAATATACTTACATAAGTAAATAAAATTAATCTCATAGTTTTAACTTACCTTATACTGAATACTATACTACTACTGAATATTATACTGAAAATTGTGATTTTGTGTCATTTTTGGATTATACCTGTACGTATAAAGTATAAATATTGCAGTTATTAGTGGACGAAACGTACATAGCTCGAGCTACTATCAATATGTTGGAACGCGAGCGGCTGGTAGCCGACGGCGCTGGAGTTTGCTCCCTCGCCGCGGTCATGCAAGGCCTAGTACCAGAACTCAGAGGGAAACGGTAACGTGAACTATAAATAAAATAGCAGCTCGCCAAACTTTTGTACAACTTGGGATTAATCATTAGTATATTATAGCTACCTACAGAATATATCAATAAAATAAAACAGAAGCAAACAATTGATTTGCAGTCATAAAATTAAATATGGTGCCCGATAATTTCTGGTTTAGCAATGTAATTCGAATTGGAAAAGTAGTTCAAATCTCGACTGGGGTAACTAAGTAAACATTTTTGAATCCTTGGTTCCAGAGTTCAAGCTTAAAGTAATACTAGTAGATTCTAATGTTTATTCCTTATTATTTTTACAAGCTTTTATTTAGTTTCACCTGTCCCGGTGTTTGTAATCAAATCTTGAAAGCTAAATTTCACCCACTTCCCGGTGTCCGATTGAGCTAAAATTTTAGACACTGGTCCAGTCCTGATGACAATGCACGTTTATATTAAGCATGATGTGATAGGTACTGCTACCAGGAGTGGCTCCAGACGATTAAACTCCGGTAACTGATAACGGTAAAAAGCTGGTTTTAAAAAAATGTTTTTAATTTTTTGCTATTTAGTGCGGTGTGCGTGATAAGCGGTGGAAATATAGACTCGGGCCGTCTAGCGCGTACTATCCAACGAGGGCTGGGCGCGAGCGGGCGACTGCTGCGGTTCGCGGTCGCCGTGCCGGACCACCGCGGCGGGCTCGAACACCTCGCCAAGACTATCAGCGACGAACATGCAGTCTTGAAAAGTCTGGTCACTGAGCAGATGTGGGTGCATAGCGATGTCGCGGCCACTTGGGTAGTTTATTCATATTTTATACATTGTACTAAGTAATTAATCTAATAGTTACAGGATTTTGTAAAGCGCTGACAACGCGCGCGCGTTTATCAATAGAAATTAATTACGTATGACAAGTGACCATCATGTTTGAGTGCTTTTATGTTTGCAACTAAACCTACAATGGTATAAATTGTATTAATAATTTTCAGGCTAATGTTGTTGTGGAAACTGCCAATGAAGACCATGCTGTAGGCTTCAAAGACCGTTTACGTGAACTCTACCCATCTGCAAGATTTGCTGTAATAGATTATGATGATAAACATAAAATTGGAATTCGATAATTGCTAATATTCAGTACAGTGATACTGCTTACGCAATGAAAAATATGATTTTTAAATTTAAACATGACTTGGAATAAAACTGCTATCTGGGATTTTTTTGTTTATTTTACAACTTAGCCATAATGTTACGCAACTGGATCGTCTCCCTTAGTTGCTCTCGTGTAGATTACTTGTCCATGGTGCTGAACAACCTGTTTGATCAAACCTGAAACAAATATTTATTCGAATTAATATCCTGGTTTATACAAGTCTGTATTTAATCTGTGACAATAATATCAGACTCAATATATCAGTGTTTTAACTGTCATGGTATTTCCAGAAAAAATGTTCATCATTAAAAAGATTATGCCTACAAAAATACTTTTATCAATATGAGAAAAATTACAAACAAAAGATAGTCTGAAATATAAGGTTGCACATGCATGCATTGATTGCATGTGGCCTAAGGCTAGCTTCAACTTACGTATGGGCATTGGATCTGACCTTAACCGCTCTTTTAATGAGAACAGACAACTGCTATAACTATTAAACCCCTAACAATTTATAACAAACCTTTTTCTCTCAGTTCAATGAGTGCTCGCCTTGCAAGGGAGCCACGGACCTTCAGCCTTTCAGAGACGACTGCGGGTGTGATCAGCTTGTACTGAGGCACTTCTTTGTACAGCTTCTCGTATGTGGGCTTGTCAAACAACACTTGATTGTTCAACTTGTCACGAACTTTTCCTTTGGACCACTTCTGCAAAATTAAATTTAATTCAAAATATTAAAAACGTGTTACGAAACGTTTTCACTTTTTTTCAGGTTGGGAATACCATCAGACTCAATATATCAGTTCACATTAACTTTCATAGACATCAAGAGTTAACAACTATAATCATATGGGTTTTGATTCTATTTAAGACATATTTAGGTACAATAATTGTCTTTAACACTGCATTATTATAATGTATAGTTTGTTTAGCACACTCATTAATTCATAAAAAATACAGGATCACAACTACGCGGCACATAACCTCACTATGTGGAAAGAATATGTTTACCTTCTTCTTGGCTTTGCCACCACTAGATCCCTCCTTCTTTTTCTGTGTTTTTTGCGGCTGCTTGGCAGAAGCCTTCGCGTCCTTCTTGGGCGGCTAAAATAAAATACCATTGTTAGAAAACACGCACCACGAGGTTATCGTGGCATAAGTTGCACGACACAGGTTACGAAGTACACAGTGGGTTTAAACTAAAAGCAAATGATTTATATAACTTAAATTTTGTATTGAATAGAACAAATTTATCGATCACAATTATATTTGTTGAATTATTTTCCTAAAAATGCTAGAACTCGTGCAAACACTCACCATCTTGAATTTGGAAAGAACCACAGACTAGAAAGATTTATAGAACAAACTGACATGAACATGTATCATAGAGTCAAAAACAGAAAAGGAGTAGATTAAATAATTATTTCAAGAATTCAAAATATTGAGTATTAATTTACTGTGATTTACTGAAGTTATCAACACAATATTATTATAGAGTTAGTCTCTCCATGTTATATTCATATAAATATATAGTGAACAATCATCAATAAATAAATTTAATACCGGTATTTCGCGTATTAATACTCAATGAAATACCGGTACTTAGAGTACCGATATCAATAAAGTACTAGTTTTTATTAACTTATAATTTAATTTTCAAATTAATCTAGATGAATTTTGAAAACATGTTCAAAACAACAGCATAAGTTAGCATTTGAAAAACTTTAATGAGTTGTTGCGATTGAGGTGCAGTCATCATTAATTTGTATAATTTAACTTGAACATTTGGTAAGTTATTATAATTGTTAAATCAATAAAACAAAAACACTGTTGTCTTAAAAATACAATTTAATGAAATATTTTAATTAATAGCTAACGCATCATTTTGAACCTCTTGAGCAAGTAGTACTTGCAGGTTTAGCAATTTATTCTTTAATACTACAATTCCCATAAGGACAATATTTTCAGGCTTTAACGCTCCAGAAGATTCCACATTATAGAAAAACTTATTCGGTTTAGCCTCCCAATTAAATTCAGCTTCATATTGATCCTCATCCAATTCTGTATGTTCACTTTTGGGCCATTCATCTGGTTTCGGATACAGAGTATGTCTCATTATATTGTCCGGGTCATATTCAAAGGAAACTCCAGCGGTTGGATTCCACTTAGCATGTTCTTTTCCAAATCCCTTCTTAGCATATGCACGAAGTTTTAATTCCTGGCCCTTCCGTAGTTTGATGATTAAAATCTCGTCAATTTCACCATAATCAGCTTGATCCTCGTCTCTGTGACGGGATGTCACTGGAACCACTCTAGGATCACTAGACTTTAGATCAGCAGTCGTCACATGTCTCGTTTGGTCATCTGTACATTTTACATCAAGGGTAAACTCCACACTGCACTCTGGACAAAAGTCGGCACACATGCAATCTCTAGAGTATCTGATCTTGTCTACGACGTCGTCGGATATGAGGGGAATCAAACCTATACGGTGTGCAAGAAACTCGTCACTTAAGACCGTAGAATTCGCTTCTAACTGTACCCAATCTATAGCCATGGTCGGTGTTTCAGCTATGAATACACGACGCATGCTGTTGGCTACGCTCAGCTCGGTATCTTCAACGACGAATTTCACATTGTCGTCGGTCAATTCGGTTATATGTACGGAAGGCTGGTTAGCATACGGCATTTTGAAATAATTTTATACTTTTCTAATGCTCTAAAGTTTGTAATATTAAAATTATTAATTCTTCAAGCACTTAACTATATTGTTTTTCATACAAAATCAAACGAAAGCGAACTGCTCGGTGCTTGACTTGATGTTTTTGATTTTGACAGCTTTGACATTTGACAGTTCTAAGTTTAGCTTTTAACACTGACAGCGCCACTATTCTAGATCACAGACTATAAAGAGCTGGTGATGAGTTAAAATCTTATAACTTTTATGTACTACTACTCTGATCTATGGTACTACTTACAAACATAATTATATTATGTATACAGAGTAGTATGTATATTATACATAGGTATTTAGCACAATATAGAGATCTATATCTATATTGTGGTATTACATTGAGCTCTTGAGAGTTGCAGAATATAGAAGCAACGCATTATAATGTACAAGTCCTATTGTAAGAAATTGTCACACTACATACATTTAGACATAATATAAAGTTCATGACTCTCTACTTTCATGGCTGGTAACACGTCTGTGATTACCCCTAGAGATGCTCATGTTTCGCCACCCATAAAATGTAACACTGGGGATGGCTCGTCTTGCTCAGTTTCCATTTCCTACAAAATAGGCATCTGGAACGAACATTAATTCAACTTTTATTAGTACTTCTAAGTACAATATAAATCTGTTTAAGTATAAAGTTTCTTTAAGTTTTTTTTTAAACAGAGTTTCCTAGGCTTCTGTGTTAAACATGAAATTATTCATGTAAGTATGTAGCTACTTAGTATGTTACGTTATCTTAAATTACGAGTAAGTAAAAGTTGCAAAACGATCAGTGCGCGTTTGTCTGGCTACGTTGATTGGCCTGAATCAAGTAAAAATATAATTTTAAGTCGTTCTTTTTAACTTAAATGGAAAACTATCAGAACTATCAACCGGTATGTAATCTATCTATCAAGGTACTTTACGATATAGTAAATAATTGTCCATCAACACAAACAAATATTGTTTGCACCCTTTGACCTAATGATAGATTAATAATAATGAATGCTTCATCAGTTTTCTGTTCAAATATTCCAATAGATTAATAAAGGTCTCAACCGTGTGCATACGCATCGTTTCATACCGTAGTTATATCTAGTAATGAAAAATTAGATTTAAATCGGAAGAATCCTAATAAAAATGGTGTTTCAGACGGTCGAATATGACCCCATGTGCGATAAGGACAACCCACAAAAGATCAGTTTTGAAGATGTTTCCGCAGCGGCTTTCAGAATACAAAATGGAATTGTTAAAACACCTTGCATTGTAAGTTAGGTACTATTAGCAACTACTATAAATTAATTAAGCATGTGTTTAATTGTAGATATTATTATAATAGTTTGAGCCGAGCTTTATTAAAATATTTATTTTTAGAAATCCCACATGTCCCTAATTTTTGGAATGGAAATCTATCTTAAAAATGACTTTCTACAGCACACAGGAAGGTAAGGCAATTAAATTTTTACTTTGCCCTATTGGTACTAGATAGGTAAAGCACTTACGATAAAATGAATATTAACTAAGCATGAAATCTCAAGAAATTCTACATCCATCGGCAGTTTGCGCTCTTCCGAACTGTATAACAAATCCTGTGAAAAAACCTAATTTCTGCATGAAAACTGAAGTAACATTATCTTTAAATTGTCTGTCAGTTTCAAAGAGAGAGGGGCGCGTAATGCCTTGCTCCTCCTATCTTCGGAGGCCAAGAAACGCGGCATTATTTCCGCGTCACTTGGAAACCACTCCCAGGCTCTTAGCTACCATGCAAACCAGCTGAATGTACCCGTGACTGTTGTGATGCCTAACGTGGCACCTATTATGAAGATACAGAAATGCCAGTCATATGGTGCCGATGTTGTGATACACGGGCATGATATGAAGGAAGCCAAATATCACGCCATGACTCTGGCCAAGGAAAGAGGACTTACATACATTAATGGGTAAGTTAAAGTTATTTATTCTTTTAGTACCCAAACAAAATGTAAGTCCACAATTTGTTTTTTTTTAATATTTTTTGTACGTTTCATTCAGGCCTACAGGCAATTCAGAACTTGAACCTTTGTATAGTATTTACGGAGCAATAAGTTATTAAAATTATTCACTTATGCACCTATAATCATAATTATAATTAATTCCATGTCCTAGATAAGCCATACATACCTCCGCTCATTTACATACCGTCATATAGGTTTTACGCAATACCTTTGCCGAAGGAAAATGTCGAACGATTTTATTCTTTCTCTATGTATGGCTACTTGTATATCATGATAATACATGATCTTTTGACCTAAACAGGTATGACCATCCGCATATAATGGCAGGTCAAGGTACAGTAGGCCTGGAGATATTGGAGCAGGTACCGGATGTAGACGCAGTGTTGGTCCCTGTAGGGGGTGGTGGCCTTCTAGCAGGAGTCGTGACCGCTATCAAACACCTTAAACCTCAGGTGCTTATTTATGTGAGTACCAAAGTGTCTGTTATTAAGTAGGTACTAAAATTGTAGGAAATAAACTCGTCGTTACTTCTGAAGTTTAACTTCAATGACTAGCAACTAGCAATAGAATTACTTGACTAGCAATTGAATTGCTAGATTATTTACATTAATTAGTTATTTATTATTGATTACTCTATCTCTGTAACCCGGCAAGACAGCTTGCGTTGATCCTGCATTAGTCGAGCTAAGTAACATCGTAGGCGATAATTATACTAACACTTATCTTTATCAAGTCTTACGTTGTTAAGCTAATTTGTTTAATGATGAAATAATAACATAAATTATAATCAAGTCAAGTAAAATTGACCAATGTGGAAATCATACGCGCCATGACAATTTTTTTATCGTTAACTTTTTATGGGTCATAAAATTGAGCAACAGTTCGATAAAGAAAGCCGATGACCTTTATAATCTTCTGAAATACGAGATAAAATTTATTAAATTTAAATTAAAAAGAATTGGGTATCACACACTAAATTTAGAAAAAACCTAAATACCTACCTAATACTTGGCCAGGCGATTGAACTTAGTGAAGTGATTAGCTCAAATTTTTTTAAACAGGGTGTAGAGTCGGAGAAGTGTCCTAGCATGAAGTTTGCGATTCAAAACGACGAACCAGTCAGCGTGGAAATCAGATCAACCCTGGCTGATGGGTTGGCAGTGCCCACTGTTGGGTACAACGCCTACGTTACCGCGCAAAAAACTATGGATAAAATGGTAAGGTCAACACGTAAATCTACCAGTTATTGACTCTTCCTCCAAAAATACCTTTAAAAAGTTTCAGTCCAACGCCCTTTTTTTGAACTTTTAGGACCTTTATTACTGTTACTAAGTAACTAATATAGGTCTAGCTAAATTAAAACCTAAATTTTTCATTAATAACGGTTTTTTTGCGCAGCAAGAATAAAGTTATTCTTTGCATAAAATGATAGTAAAATTAGGTGCCTTTCAAATATTTAACTTGTCAGATAGAGTGATCGACCTTGTTAGTTAATAATAAATATTTGAAGATCCCAAAATAGCGTAATCTTCAGCAAAAATGATCATTGATTAATCATCAAATAATCACGCAACAGGTCAACCAATTAACATTTAATAATACATACCTACTTATGAGGAGTTTTAGGCCTTTAAAAACATAAAACAGAGATTTTTACAGTTCAATTTATAAGTCTGTAATTCAATGTTGAAAGATCATTATTTCAATAATTATTAATTTTACGTTAAAAGTGCCTACTTTTATGATCTATACCTTACCTAATAGTAACTGTATAGGTACTTACATAGCAAAATTGGCCTAGTATCGTTACAGAAGAAACAATATCTAACTAACTTTTCATCTCTCTCTCTCTGTGTGTGTGTCATTTTCCTCAGTTCAGAGTGTCGTGACCCCCACTACGCTTCCCTATGCTTCTATGCTTCCCATAGATTCTAATAGACTAACTTTTTATAGATAACTGTGAATGAGGACTGGATCGCGCGTGCAATCCTGCACCTGGCGGAACAGGAGAAGTACGTGGTGGAGGGCGGCGGGGCGGTCGGAGTGGCTGCTATCATGGCCGGCCTGGTGCCAGAATTGGCTACCAAGAAGTACGGAGCTTGCATGCTTTATAAACCTATAGATCCCAGTCTTAAATAAGGCTAATACAGTGTTACATACATTTAAATCAAAACTACTTCAAGGGACCCCAGTCTTCCATAGTAACATTCACCTTAAACAGAAGCTCCTAAACTTTTTTTTCTCATAGACCACTTTCATAATTTAGCTGGTACCAGCACAACCCCTAGTGAACCACTACACAACACCCCCTCGACACCCTTCCCCCATGGGATTTATGAGTAACCGTCCTTGACCTTTTAAAACATTGGTAGGTAAAGTCAAGCCAACATTTTAGTTCTACTTTCTACACTATCGAAATCTTCATGGACCCCCAATTACCTACAAATTGTGAATACTTGAATAGATACGCGTGGACGATTATTAATACATCGTTTCTCACGTCAGAGTGGTATGCATTCTATCTGGCGGTAACATCGACACGACGATCCTGGGTCGGTGCCTGGAGCGCGGGCTGGCGGCCGAGCAGCGGCTCGTCAAGTTCAAGGTGACGGTGAGCGACCGGCCCGGCGGCATCGCTGAACTCTGCAAGCTCATTGCCTCCATCGGAGTCTCCATCAAGGACATCATGCAGGAGAGAGCCTGGGTCTACGGCGATATCTTCAGTGTTCGCGTAAGTTAAAATTCGCCTAACATGTGCTCTTTAAAATGTTCACCGATCGCCTTGGGAGTTAAGGAAAATTCAAAGTTCTTAAGTGAAGTTCGTTTAATTTCTAATTATGTTATAGTAGGTACCGTCGATGCAGCGTAGTCTCTATCTGTTACTTCCTACAAGGTTAGGTTAGGTTATCTCACTCGGAAGTCGATTAGTCAATTATTATATCGGCTTTATTGCGTATTAAAATAAAGTACTAGTACGTCAGCAGCCCAGTTTCTCGTGTAGAGCGAAATTTTTACGTAATCATTTCTTCATGACAATCACATTATAGGTCATCTCGTAACATTGAACGACTTATAATAAAACCCACATAAACATGTTTTATTTATAAGTAGATAAAATTAACGTGTTTCAGGTTAAAGTAGTGTGCGAAACCCGAGGGCCGGAGCACCTCGACCAGCTACGGAGTCTCATAGCCAGCTCGTATCGAGAGTGGTACTTCGCCCGCGAGTGGGATGACTACCGAAGACCGAGTACCAACTCTCTTGACGAAGCCTCACACTAGTAAAGAAAACACCATTTTATTTACTAAGTTCTACGCTAAGTACTCAAATACTCACGTACCTATAATTGTATTATACGATTTATCGTGTATTATATCTAACTACATTACCGCGTTATACTTTATAGTATCTAATATCGTACCATTGTGAAAATAAAATTACCATTTGAAACTTAAATATCTAAGTATTGTAGGTATTTTTTAATGGATTCAGTACCTACCCACCTACCTAAAGTTTCAATAAACATCAATCTCTTGTCTGCCCTGATGTTAGATCAGATGTATTATAAAAACTCATAATATATTAATTAAGTACCTAATATTTTGTCTTTAATGTTATTAAGGTTCATAATCAATTTAGTTTTAACTTTTAAGTGTGCGTTATAGAAATGGATAATAAAATTTAATACAAATTTATTTTGGTGCTATTATTCAGTAGTCCCTCCCAACTTGTTAGGGAGTAAATAACGAGGTTACAACTGATAGGAGTAAATGGATAATAGGGACATGTTGCGCCGACCGCCAACCCCAAATACAATTGGCAAAAT
>LGAG01000231.1:558694-585873 GCA_001278395.1 Lerema accius
TATATAAGTTATGGAAGTAAATAATGAGGTTACAACTGATAGGAATAAATGGATGATAGGGACATGTTGCGCCGACCGACAACACCAAATACAATTGTCAAATGGGCTGGAGAATGAATAAGAAGATTCAGTAGTCCCACCACGATTATCAACTTAATACCTATTCTAATACATTATTAAAATTAATTTGTTGGGCTTAAATAAGTAGCGTTAAGACTGCCATAATCATAAATATCATCATAAAGATCTTAATATTATAAAAACACAGTGTAGGTACTTATGTGTGTTTGTCACTGAACTCCTCCTAAACGGCTGGAACAATGATAACAAAAATGTTATAAGCTATTTTATAGGAACCGAGTATGGTTTCGAACCACAGTTGGACCCGGCAGTTGGTGCTGATGTCGAGATACTATAAGGGAACGGCCAAACTATAAGAGTTATTGAAATGCTGCCATAGGAAATGGTGTCCGATATGATGAGTATTTACTAAAAGGACAATAGTCGGGAGTACCCGACGTCCAAAATTAAGTACAAGACAAAATATGTGGCAGAACAACGCTTGTCCGGTCTTCTAGTACTTGATAAAAATGTTGAAAATTGACTGGTACGCTATAGCATATGCCGCAAGAACTAAAAGCCTTTGGGGTCGAAGCCAATAAAAAAACCTCTTTAATTTTTTTTTAAATCACCAAAAATGCGGTTTGGCTGTAATATTAAAATAAAAAAGAAAGTGACAATCAATCGTGTCATTCAAATTAAGGCAGTTCATACTTTCAAAGATCAAAAACAATTTAACAAAATGATAATTTGTTACTAATAAAATAAGGACCTGAGCAAAACTCTCAAAAATCAAAATGCAGACAGTAAGTTCATATAATAAACCCAAATTTAGATTAATTGCAATAGTTTTAAATAAATGAACTAGTGGCCCGCCATCGCTTCGCTTTAGTAGACCTTAAACAGTTGTCCGCAGAAACAAAACAGTTTCCCGAGATAAAAAAAGACTAGATTAGGCCCCAATATATAAGTTAAAACATTTGAAGGTTGCGAAAAAGGAACCGTTTTACAATTATGTAGGTACGGCACTGTAGTACGTAGGTACATTATTTATATTTTCATATAAGTAAGGTTTAGGCAGCAAGAAATCTTTAAATTTCCTCGTATTCTTATACACGTATTATAGATACAAACCTTCTCCTTTAATTAGGTACTCTATCTATTAGCGTATATCGCATTTAATCGGTTGGATAGTTTGGAAGATCTAAGCAGCGAAAATCAACTTTATTTTTTACTAAGTAAAGACGAAGATTTATTGCAGGATGTAGAGTTCGACGAGAACTGTGATCCTAATAATCCCCGAAAAATAAAATATGACGACATCTTGGCTGCTTCGAGGCGAATAGTTGGCTCCGTGGTTAAAACACCATGCACGGTATTGTACGGTTTAATAAAAATAGGTTTATTCGACTTACTTATATAAATAAGAGGTCGTTAGACTATTACGGAGTAATGTTATTTTCCAGAAAGCCCACTTGTCTGAAAAGCTCGGAGTGGAATTATACCTGAAACAAGAATTTCTGCAATATACAGGAAGGTAAAATTACAGTGTACTCCACGTAACTGATATTTATATGGACGTAGTAAAAAGTATTTATGTAATTTAAACTTAGCTTTAAATGGTTTTCTTTTGTAAAGTTTCAAGGAACGCGGCGTTCGCAACTGTCTGCTTCTGCTCACCGAAGAACAGAAGCGATATGGTGTGATTACGGCTTCTACGGGGAACCATGGCTTAGCGATGAGCTACCACAGCACCATACTCGGGATACCGTGCATGGTAGTCATGCCGGTGCATGCACCGATCAATAAAGCCACGAGATGTGAAATGTTTGGAGCGAAAACAATTCTCTTCGGCGCCTCCTTAGCTGAAGCCAAACATCAAGCTTTAACTATCAGTAAAGAAAAAAAGATGACGTATATAAATGGGTTAGTAAATATTTATCAAATATCTATGCCTATACCTTTGTATGATACGGTTTATGTAAAAAAATCCAAATTAAAGAGTTCGTCTTACATTTATTACTTGATGACAGCTTGACGTCGTTATAGTAGGTACCTACATCCAATTACTGTATATCCTATGTGAATTATAATTTCCTTGTCGTTTATTATCGGCAAATGCTGAAAAGGTTTTTAACATTTGGAATTTTGACCTACTCAGTGACACTAAAAACAGTGTTGGTATCTGCTACAGAGCTCACAGACGTTAAACACTTACAACAAATTACCTTAATTACCATTCTCATTTCACAATGAAGCTCTTACTTGTGTGTCAAGATAATAAAATGCAATTTTTTATCGATTAAACAGCTACGATCATCCGCACGTAGTAGAAGGGCAAGGATCTATCGGTATAGAGATCGTGGAGCAGGTTCCTGCGGCGGATGCTGTGCTAATCCCCGTCGGCGGCGGCAGTCTCATCACCGGAGTCGCTATAGCTGTCAAACATCTCAAACCTGACACTGAAATATACGTAAGTTAAATAGTCAGGGTCCGTAGTATACTTTTTCACTTATTTCGTACCTAAGCAAATTTTACGAGAGGTTTATTTCGTTCTGACGTCCAACTTCTTCTATGACAACGATTCTCAAATGTGGTAGATAAAAGAGTTAGGAAAGACAAGAAAATTTTATTTGTTACATCGTACTTATACAATTATTTTCCAAATAAATTATTTAGAAAAAAATCTCATAAGTACATTTTAATAAATAATTCTTAATCATGAAATTCTTTTTCCTCAACCTATTATTATTAGAAGCTGAAGACACCTACATGGCACGTATATCTGAACTAGTTACTTTGGCTACTGTTAAATAGTAATTGCAAAATGACGAAATATTCGCTCTCGTATAAAGTCTATCTCTAATTTAAGTTCCTGATTTTAACTATGTGCATGTGTTTCAGGGTATTCAGACCGAAAAAGCATGTGCCATGGTGGAATCTTTTAGAAAGAACGAAAGAGTTCGAGTAAATATAGACACGACCATCGCCGATGGACTAGCTGTCCCTTTAGTAGGAGTCAATACGTTCTACAGCATGAAAGGAGTTGTCGACAAAATGGTGACTATAATGCATGTAACCCGACACTTTACGAATATGTAGAGTTTTTTTTGCACATAATGTGACTGTTACTAAAGGCAATTTTTGGCCCATTTATCTGTAAATTATGCTCAATTTTTTTTTTCGTGAAATAGGTCGTGGTAAAAGAAGACTGGGTTGCTCGTGCCATTATGCATATCGTAGAAGGAGAAAGGTTTGTGGTAGAAGGGGCTGCAGCCGTGTGTATCGCCGCTATAATGGCCGGCCTGTTTCCAAACTTAAAAGGCAAAAAGTATGTATTCACAAAACTAATAAAAATATTTAATCTTAACACTAACTTAAGGTCTTAATAGGTGACAACACATTTTTTTGAGATCGGTTACAAACGAATTTCTTTCTCCATCTCCTCTATTTCAAAGCACCTTTACGATATGAAGGTAGACTTAAAAAATAGCGTGTTTAAGAATAAAAAAAAATGATTATACCTCAAAAATTATAATTTGACCTTTAGCCATTGCTCTTTTAGCATAGAGTATTAAAAAAAATAAAAGCACATTTTTTTATATTTGTCTGTGGACCAGGGTAGTTGCAATCCTCTCTGGAGGAAACATAGACACGACAGTGTTGGCGCGGTCTCTCGAACGAGGAATGGCCGCTGAAGGGCGGCTGGTAAAGTTCAAAGTGACGGTGAGCGACCGTCCCGGCGGCATGGCGGAGCTGTGTGGACTGCTGGCGAGCATGGGCGTCATGATGCGAGACTGCATCCCCGAGAGAGCGTGGGTCAAAGGAGATATCTTTAGCGTCGAGGTGAACACCTGTCTTTCTTGTCTAATGTCTCCTATCTTGTGAAGCAACATCGTCTGGTACTTCTACAAAATCATAGTAACAGATCCGAATATTTTTATAACTAGTACTTGAATAGTAGCCTGAAAAAAAACTAATACCTAAGTTATTTAAGTGTATAGTACATTGTCGGAATAAAAGCAAATATACTTATGCTTATGTACCTTACTTCCCTAATTTACCAGATTAAATTACATTTAATGTATCTAGCGCACGACGCAGCATCTCCTTGATACTATGGTAATATATTTGTTTCATAATTTTTTAGATGAAAATCATTGCTGAAACAAGAGGATGGGATCATACAAAGGAATTGATAGAACAAATTAAGAAAAATTACAAAGAATACTTTTTCCAAGAATTTCACGAACGCCAGGGACAGGACAAGGGTCCCGGGGCCAAGCGGGGACCTTGTCTCGCCCCCAACCCTGTCTGCATGCAGAAATAATCTTCCAGTTTCCAACTAATGTCATTATAACCACCAAAGTTTTAACTTATCACCGAAAATGTACCTAAATGAAAATAAAGCAACATTTTTAAATTACGCACCGTTTTTGATCTTCATTCTGCGGTGATTTGGGAAATTACTCTGCTATTGCTATCTATATCTTTATTTCAAATTACATTGGTTTATAACCGATTCCTTCGAAGATTCAGCATTTGGCACTTTTTCTTGGTCCATACCATAGGTCCTTGGTCTATACATAATGGATTTTAAATCGGCTTTAGTTTTAGATAATAATAATTATTATTAATTATTAATGTGGACGTCTTCAAGTCAAGACTCACCATCTAGGACAACATCGTCACTTACTACTTAGGTGGGATTGTTGTCATATAATATAAAAAAAAATTAAAACCATTGGTCAAACCTCCTTGGAGATAGCATTGTCATTGTCAACACTAACCAATAAGTGAACAGTCATTATTTTATTATCCATCAATCAAAACAAAATTTAATATGGTGCAATAATATACATTTTCCACGCCTAAATAATAGTATAATTATTATTCCACGTCATAACTATTTCCACCATATTTTAGTCCACTTGAAATATTTTGCAGCAAAATGTCACGTCGTTATGTAAGACAAAATTCAAATATTTTATATCACTACTCTTGTAGTTTGTTTGTTTGTTTTGAATCTGATAGATCGTTGCTGTTGGCCCTATTGGCCTTCACAGCTTCACGCGGTCAGAGAGGTACGTCCTTTGCACCGCTTCTCCCCAACTGTCAATTCAGAATCTGAATTCCTGATGGGATTGGACCGCTTGCGGCAAGCTTCAAGGGTTTGGAAAATCCCAAGGTCTTTATTTATAACCACCCTATAGGTATTGAAGATATCACTAATTGCCAGCAATGGGTCATAGCGTAGACTTCTTGTTGTTATAATTATGTAGGAATGACAGAAGCCACATGTCATGTTACCACCTCACATCATTTGCTTAATTGAGCTACGATTACGATTACGATTGAGCTAATGAACTACCTAATTATAGGAGGACTTTGATGAATTTTGTGATCCTGAAAATCCTAGAACTATATCAATTGAAGATGTCTTAGGCGCAGCTCAACGTATTAAACCACACATCCCGGTTACCCCAATCTTGGTAAGAATAACTTTTGATATCATCCGCTAAAATAACTGAAAACTGAAAAGTAAAGCCAAATATAATTTATTGGTTAAACGTGGAATTACGAAAAATCTCAAGGAATTCCTTAGAGTATTTAATCTCGGAAAAATTTGCTGCACTGCAGCTATGCGATTTGTGCTCGCATTTGTTTTTAAGGTCATAACTAAATCTATAGTGCAATAGAGAAATTGAATTACTAAAAAAGTATGGGCATTGTCTAGAAAATTTATATTTATTGTTATTATTCTCAATTCCAGCATTCACACTGGCAGCGAGAGTTTGCTATAAACTTGAGCTACAAATTAGAAACTGTCCAACCAACAGGAAGGTGTGTGCTACTGCCCGACTTTGACGTTTATATCTACCTGCAATTTTATAAAATTAAATCTATTGGTTTTGCTCACTTATTTCAGCTTTAAAGAAAGAGGAGCACTGAATGTACTAGAATTAATGCCTTTAGATAAAAAGAAAATTGGCGTGGTAGTCGCTTCCTTAGGAAATCAAGCTGTGGGGATTTGCTACTATGGATCGAAACTTGGCATTCCTGTGGTCGTCGTAATGCCAACTAGCGTACCAATAACTAAACTACACAGATGCCATAACCTCGGTGCTAAGGTGGTCGTGCAGGGGACCAACTTGCATGAAGCACAGAAATATGCGCGTGCTCTTGCAAGAGACAAGGGTCTCACTTATATTAATGGGTAGGTCCCGCTAAAAACTTACTTCTTAATAATAATTTTAACCTGTATAACAAATGTAAACCATGAGAATGATCTTTATTCTCCGTGTAAATTCCTTTATGTTTCACCTAATAACGAAACAAGGGCATCATATGGAATGAATGATGAGTCAGAGAAATGCAAGATGGTTGTCTAATGAGTTTTGTGCGCAATTAGTGCATTAGTAAGCGTATTAGTCGCCTTCCTTATTATTCAAGTCTAACATGAAAAAGATAGATAATTAATTGCAGTGGTTAACGAAGTATAATTCCCAAGATTTTTTTAATAGTGATATTGAGACTTTTTAAGAGTGCAGTAAGTACCTATAACGTTTCTAGACTGTCATTATGGTACATTCCAATCCGAACACATTGAACAACCAATCAATATTAAAATAAATACCTGATATATTTTTCTATGAACTCCAAATTACCTGTGTAGGGTTTGTATAATTACGAAACTAGCTGATGCTATACCAATGTTTCTAGAGATTATATTATATCCTTAAAACTTACAGACGGGACCACCCTCACATCTTAGCCGGATATGGTACAATGGCTCTAGAAATATTAACTCAGGTACCCAACGTAGACGCCGTGATAGTCCCCGTCGGGACTGGCGGTCTGGCTGCAGGCATCACCACAGTTATCAAGCACATGAAACCCAACTGTCTCGTTTACGTTAGTAAATTTCCATATACCTACATGCCCTTTGATATTATACAGATAAGTAAATAGATGTCATAAGCGTGCGTGAAGATTCGGAAAAAAAGCAAATTGAAATATTATTTCTTTAGAGTAGGAACGAGACCGCAACTTATTATGGTAGACTATAAGGAAACCTGCAATGTATCGCGATACACATTTTTTCTTTTGTGTCGAAACTACGTAACATGTAGGTAGGTACTCTGAAAGTGGTGCTGATGTCGAAATACTTAAGGGACCCGTAAAATTATTAGGAAATTTAAAACGTCGTCGTAGTAAAAATTGCCGAATTTGATTAATTACTAAAAGTAACATACCTATGTAAACAAAAATATAGGGTAAGGAGTGCCAGATGTGGCAACATCTAAGGATCAACTAAGAAATAAGAGAAAATGTATGTTAAGTTTTAATTACTCACAGGACATTCTTTTGTTGTGTGAAAGTACCTACCTATTTCATTATTAAAATACTAGTACATACATAATGGTTATTTTTGATATAATCCTACAGGGCGTTGAGGCAGAAAATATGCCTGTTCTCTTCAAGTCATTGGAGAGGGGCGATCCCGTAACCATCCCACCGCATGCATCGCTGGCTGAGAACATAGCTGTCACTTCAGTGGGCGTTAACTCTTTTCATATACTTAAACCTATTCTGGATAAAGTGGTAACTACTAAAATTAAGTTCAATTAAGCATTCTTTAATACGATATAAAGTCAAAAGAATTTTATTTCTCACAACCCGAATGTGCACCTAACCTACACAGGAATCTTTACAAACTTTAAATATCGGATTAGAATATACTAGAATAAGTAGGTACATTACAAAGATATTTTGAATAAGTTTAGTGGTAAATTATTATCATAACGAACCTGACAATATCGCTTATGTATTATTGATACTCCAAAAATCCTTACAGCTTCTTGTAACTGAGGATTGGATCGCTCGATCAATACTGCACTTGATTGAAAATGAACGAGTTGTCGCAGAAGGATCTGCCGCTTGCACTCTTGCTACTGTTCTTGGGAGCTTAGTGCCCGAATTGAAACTTAAAAAGTAAGCTGAACACGTGGTCAAAGATGACCAATGCAAGTAGATACTTTTGTGTCCGACTGCGCAGGGCGGGTAGTTAATGTTTTTCGAGTAGATGTATGTACGTCTTTATTGACATAGGCTATAATTATTTTGTAAGTAACCCCAAAATTGCAGCGGTCGGATTTTTCGTTTTCTTTTAATATTTACATAATAGATCAATTCAATATGTCTAGTAGTTAATTATTTCTAGATACTCGTAGGTACCTACTCTGTCTGATAACAAGTACAATTTCAGTTTTGGAATAATTAACACAACGGATCAGTGTAAAGTGCCTCGGTAGATATAGACAGAATTAAATAAATTAATAAGAATTTATTTTACAGAAAGTTATTGTACACGTGACTTACTCGTGAATATAGAGATTATTTTCAATGTTCATAGAATAATAATTCCAATCATAATCAATACCAACTATTGTTTGCGCGCAGTGTGGTTTGTATATTGACTGGGGGCAATATCGACACGACTCTGTTGGCGCGATGCGTGGACCGAGGACTCGCCGCCGAAGGCCGCCTCGTTAAATTCAAAGTAACTAGTAACATGCAGCTATTGTCTTTATCTAAGTACCTATTAGAAAAACCAATAAGTACCTATGTCGCAAATTATTGAAATTTTGCAGGTTGGAATAAAGGACTCGTCTGAAGCCAATGCACAACTGTTGAAACTTTTAGCTGACGCAGGGTATAATGTGAGACGACAGTTTCGGGATCACGTTTGGGTTGCAGATGAAATATATTCAGTTGAGGTAAATGTTGTAAAATAAGTATCGAAAATTTTGTGTGTAGGTACTCTAGGTACCTTCTATTATTTAAATATATTGTATAATATAAAATACACGGTGTCCCAGAACTTAACGTTAAGCCGAAAAGGGGCGATAGGAAAGGTGGAAACAATCATTAAAAAAAATTAGAAAAAAATCTATCCTTTGTATTTTTTTTAAATTATAGACATTAAAAAAATTTATTTTGTCCATACTGTTACTATTTTTCGGTTACTTTGGTAATGTTTAGTATTTTTGTTCATTTAATCTTATAATTTATAGGATATTTTCTGGGTTTCAGATAAAACTAGTATGCGAAACAAGAGGTCTCGAACACTCATTAGAACTAAAAAGGATTATAGAGCGCGCGTATCCCTGCACAGCTTTATTTGAAACGGAACCCTTCAATGACACAAAAACATGTCCATGTTTTGTCAGGAAATGCATGTAACAACTAATAATAATGACTCACAAAAACACTACAAATAATTTTCATCATAATGCGTAATTATTTTGATGGTCCTTCGAGCCTCACTGATCATAGCTATTATTTGCTACAAATACCAAGTATTGTGACAATCAATAAATTTAATATTTCAGTTATAGGTAGTTATTTCTCGCTAAACTATGTCAATGCAACTTACCTTTCACTTTTTTAATGTATTATTTGATTAGCTACTAAGCTTATTACATTCATAAATAAAGTATTGTAATGAATAACTTGTATTAACCAGGATAAAATGATTTAATTATGTAATGACATTTAAAATTACAGATAAGTTATATATTTATATAAATACAATTTTTGCCATGATATAAATCATTTAAATATTTTATCCATAAATGAAGCCATCTTTATATCTCTCTTGCTCAGCCCATTTACATCATGTGAGGACAGGGTCACCTGAAAAATATTCACAATGAATTTAAAATGATAACAAAATTCATGAATATAATTTTCAGCATTTCAATATTGTTTATAATTATTTAGAAAAAGAATAGCCATTGTAAAATAAAAAATGAATAAAAAAAAATGTCTTTTATATTGTGTAGGTACCTATCAGTTTCCAACTTTTCTCTGCATAAAACATTATAACAAAAACAAATAAAGTATGTTTTTACCTGGAGTTTGTTATAAACATTGAACCATTCTGGATGGTGATCCATTTTCTCGGCAAGTAAAGCTATCCTAGTCATGAAGGCAAAAGCCTCATTGAAGTTTTTAAACATGAATTCTTTTTCAATGGCATCTCGGTTAGTTTGTACTTTCCAACCAGACTCTAACAGTGGTTTAAGTTGGCCATCTCGTTCCTCAGGACTTAACTTGTCAGCCTGAAACAAAATGAATTAACAAGGATAACATAAGAAGTTCATAAATACATTACATCATGATAGGATAAGCTAAAAATATATAATATTTACCATTTTCCTGTTTTTTGGAGAAGCAGACAAGTTAGCAAAACCGGCAACTCTACAGGTAAAACTACTACTGGCATTGATCGCCGCCGCGGCGAGCGGTGCGCGACCCAATCTCGTGGGGTGAAAGTGTATCGCTACATTATAAGCGCTATATAAACTTCGTCCCAGAGGCATTACTCGGAAATTGTGACTTTATTGTTATATTATTAAAGTCAAATATATTTTTGTTTTCAGACAACAATAATAAAATTTATTCTTATTATTTAATTTCCCAGTTCATAACAAAACTGATAAAATTGATAAATATGACACAGAGTAGAGTAGGTATAAGAAAACCATTCCTTATCAAATCACAGATTAAATGAATTAGAGTATTGTACTGTTCATAGGTCTGTACCTGTGCCATAGGTCAAAGTAATACTAAGCTGCTTATTTATGTCTGTGGGAAAGCTCTATCTTTATATTTATCATCTTTATTTTTTATCTTAAATACTATAGTCTATGTATAGATGACATTACAATGACATCTAGTTTGTGAATGAGATTAATGTTTGTGTATTGATTGTATGTATTGTATTTATATTATTGTTATTATAATAATTATTTATTAAGTCAAATTCAAATGCTGCTTGTAGGATAAGTAACAGCTCTAAAGATTTGTGAATTTATTTAGGGTAAATTAATAAAAAATTATTTAGGTGATACTTTATGATTTAGTGCATCGCCCAAATATATTTATTTTTCTCAATTTTTCTCTTATCCAGAAAAGTAAATGAAGTAAGTAAATGGATCTTATGAGGGAAATACTGCCCCGGAAAATATATGAATCAATAGATAGAGCACAGATTTGTACTCCGAAAGAGCTACTGACTCTTTCTATGTGGGATATTAAGAAATTGACAGGATTGCCAACAAAAGACATAGAACTATTGAAATACATAGTAGCAAAGTATTTCAGTCACCTAAGTGTATCATGCTATACCCTACTTTATAACAAAAACGAAAAACTAAAAACAGGCTGTGTTGCTATTGATAATTTGTTAAATGGAGGATTTCGCAAAGGAGTGTTGATTGAAATTTATGGTGAGAGTGGTGCAGGTAAAACGCAACTGGGTATGCAACTTACAGCAAACAATGCATCTGATGGCTGCGTATACATTTGTACAGAGGATTTATTTCCAATAAAGAGATACAACCAAATACATGATAATATCAGTAAATGTACTGGACAAATAGGCAATAATGTTTTTATAGAACATGTTTATGAAATCCATGAAGTCATGTCATGCATTAGAATAAGACTTCCTAAGTTATTAGAGCAACATAAAATATCACTAGTCATAGTAGACTCAATTGCAGCACCATTCAGGTCAGAAACTAGCAATTATGTTCAAAGGGCAGAGGAGTTAAGAGAACTTGCCATTGTGTTAATAAGGATAGCACAAGAAAATAACTTAGTTGTTATATGTATTAATCAAGTAACAGCAAATTTTGATGATTCCTCAAGTAAACTTCTACCATCTCTTGGTCTGGCATGGTCTAACATGATATCATACAGACTATGCCTCAAAAAAATTGCAAATAATGAATTATCATATACAACGAATAAAATGGCAATGAGAGAACTAAAAACAGTTTTTGCTCCCGATTTACCAAATGACTCTTGTAATTTTATCGTCACAGCTAAAGGTATTGCAGATTTGTAAACTCAGTATAGTTGGTGAAAATAAAAATTATAATCTGTACGATTTATAAGAAATATATATTTTGTAATACATTACATAATGTATTTTTTTTATCAAAAATCCTTTCATTTAACAAGATATGGGATAGAATAAACAAACTATAATAATTTTATTATTCAAACATTTAATTTAAAAAAACCGGACGTCTATACATAAGCTATAATACTATACCAAACCACTGCTCTATGGTTTTTATGTAATTACTCTATCCATCCTATCAGTGTTGTCAGCTGTCAAATGTCAATTTTCTTGACAATGACATTAATTTAATATTTTTTGAGTTCAGTTATTTTTTTTTAATTCCATGCCGTTTCATCGAAATCAAATTAAGTTTTGTGTAAAGTAAAAATCTGATTATCGTATCGCCGGTCGAATCCAACATATTATAAATATTGAAATATGCTTCATAACACTCAGTGATACGTGTTCATTATGTACATTTTCCAATCCACATGTTTAAAGATACATCAGTTTTATAGTAAAGTATGTTTATTAATATTATATTAGAATTATTTTTTGCTATAAAAACACATATAAAATTTAACAAGCGTTAAAACAAGAACTCCAAATTAATTCTTTAGTATTTTAATGACTAATTTTGATGTTAGAATACAAAATCAAAATATTACAAAAATATAAACAAAAAGTCTCTGCTGCTAACCTTTTTCTGTATTCATAGTATCATAGTAGAATACTTTCCATTTTAAAACTTATCATATTTTTTAATTATATGTATTAATCAATCTTTTTTCTCTTAATAAGTAGGTGGCTTATCATGTTTAATGATTTTTGAGGCTTACAGTCAAGCCGTATTTAGAAAAGTTCCAACAAAAGTGAAACCAACAATGGAGTTACAGTGTCGTGAAAACCCTGTGGTTATAAAGCTTGAGACACCAGAATTCAAAGCCATTTTTACTCAGGAAGTTAATGATTTAAAGTCTGTATTTGACAAATATAAATATGAGATTCGAATTGCTGGTGGAGCAGTGAGGTTTGTATAACTAATAAATAAATAAATAAATGAAGAAAATAAAGGACTGCATTAATTATAGTAGAGCCATTACCTATAGTAAAATCATTATGGCCATAAGTATGCAATTAGCTTTTCTGTACTTTGCAAAATCATTCTTTTACTGAAAACTATCTCTTAACTTGAACAGTATAAAAAGTCATATTTCTAACAAAATTTAATATTGTTTAAAAAATAAATTTATGATTTATAGAGATATATTAATGGGGCAACAACCAAAAGATCTGGATTTTGCAACAACTGCTACCCCTCAAGAAATGAAAGACATGTTCACTGAAGAAAAGATTAGAATGATCAATATGAGTGGTGAAAAACATGGCACAATAACTCCAAGAATTAACAACAAAGAAAACTTTGAAATCACTACATTAAGAATTGATGTGGTCACAGATGGACGACATGCAGAAGTGGAATTTACTAAGGATTGGAAGTTAGATGCCAATAGGAGAGATCTCACTGTTAATTCTATGTTTTTAGGTATTTCCCATAACAATTTTTAAATATTTGATTATGTGGATACATAAGTAATCTTAATTTTCTAAAATTCTTGATTTTTAGGTTTTGATGGTTCTGTTTATGATTATTTTTATGGCTATGATGATCTACAAAAAAAACGAATTAGATTTGTTGGAAACGCTGATGTCAGAATAAAAGAAGATTATCTGAGAATAATGAGATATTTTCGCTTTTATGGAAGAATAGCTGAAGAACCTGACAAACATGATAAAAATACTCTTGAAACTATAAAAGAAAATGCAGAAGGTCTTCAAAATGTAGCAGGAGAGAGGATATGGATGGAATTGAAAAAAATGCTGCAAGGAAAATTTGCAGGCAGTTTGTTAAAATGCATAATGAATTTAAGTATTGGTAAATATATAGGTATGTAAAAATTGTGCAATCATCATGGATATAATATGCACTATACATTATCATACTATAAGAGCATTATTATTCTTAATTACAGGAATAGTAAATCCGAATCTTGAAGAACTAGATTGTTTAATAAATAGAAGTGAACACTTAGAACTACATCCTATGAGTTATTTGGCAGCATTGATGCACAACTTGGATGAAGTCACAGTGCTACATAGTAGGCTAAAATTTTCTGCATATGAACGGGACATGACCTATTTTATCGTAGAACATAGAGGTGATAAAGAAGGTTCAAGACCATTATTGTAAGTAGAATGTTAATTTTTACAACCTAAAAATACGTAACATTTTATTTCATGATAGTTATAAATTATTACTTCGCAGACCATATGAAAAATTAGTACTAAATAGTAACATGAAGCAAAAGGATGCTGTAGATTTTGTACGGGAAGTACTAAAATATAGAGGTAATGAAGAATTGTTAAATGAATTCAATGTGTGGAAAGTCCCTCAATTCCCTATTACTGGGAAAACATTGAAGAACCACAACATTCCACCAGGAAAGATGTACAGTCCTATCATTAACAAACTAAAAGAAATATGGATAGAAAAAGAGTACAACATATCTACGTCAGATTTAGAGTCACTGATACCAGGCGTTGTAGAAGAGTTGGTACGAAAAAAGATACAAAAATGATTTTGGTAGTAACAAAATATAATTTATTAAAAAAAATTACATATTTTATTTATGATTACTTAATATAATAATATAACCCTTAAAAATATTGATATACAGAATTTGGTCACTACATAAATATCACATACTTAATAAATAACTAACAAAAATGTTGAAAACTGACGGACAGATACGCTACAGCCTAAACAGGAAGACCTGGAAGCATGAAACTTGGTACAAAGCTTCCTTGTAAAGTGTAGGGGAACACTAAGAACGGATATTTGGATAAGAAGTGCGGATTTTTTCAATTTCGGAAAATCATCCTCCTAAAGGGGTGAAATGAGGGTTGAAAGTTTGTATGAAAATTAGAATTTTTCTTTCCATTAATTTGTCATAGTACTCATTCATCTGAGATGAAGGAATGCAAACATTAACGGATGGTTTTGGTAGCGTATCACTGTCGGAACTTATTAAAGAACTTGTATCACTCTTCCGTTTGAACATTTCATTATTTTCAACGCTTAAGGAGGCAAGTGCTTTTTAAACATATTTAGTGGTGACACACTTACCGTTATTAAACTCGTTATAAACAGATTCTGTTGGGTTTATGATAAAATCATTTGGTTTCGAAAGTTTAACTTCAGGTATTTCTTCAAAATTTTGATCTTGTAGATGGTGATAAAGTGTCATTTCTTGGGGTAAGTGCATGAGATTATTCCTTTTCTAACAAAGACATCAGAGCGGCATTTCATGGCGTTTTTTCTGTGGCTTTTTTCGAGGTTTGTATCAACATAGTTTGCTTCAGATTTAACGTCAATATTATTATTATCCTGCCCATTAACAGGCTTGTCAGTAGTCCCTCTACTTTTGACAGCCTTCTCTGTACCTTTGGGAACAAATTCATTGCTCAAAGGGTTGAACTTACTGATTTCCATCAATTTTTCTGTCATCTTCTGTCATCTTCGTCTTTAGTTTGGTCGCTTTCTTATTTCATTATAAAAATATATTATTAGCACAGATGGCAATCAAATACAGTGCATTGTGCAAAATAGCTTATCATTGCAAAAATAGGAAGTGCTTACACTCTGTAATAATTCTAGCTCGTAAATGTTTTTGGTGGACTGTAAGGTTCATATTTATCGCAACCATCATCTTCGTCCTTGTGTTCCATAAAGCAGCGTTTACAAAACAGGTATTTACACCCCAAACACCTCATCTTTGCATCCTCATTACATATCTCACAGAATGGTAACTCATCTAACCCTGGATCTACATCTTCACTTTCCATTCTTGATTCAGCCTTAGCCTAGAATCATATGGAAAAATAATTTTAACCAACAAAAACATCTATAGTACTCCATTATTGGTGTATACCAGGGAATATTATTTAAGCATAAGATAAAACAAATGTTTGAATTATAAAAAGTAGATTTTTGCACCCTTTAAGTCAATGCTCATCAAATTTATTGACATAGACTTACTTACCTTTTCAATAATCTTCTTAAAAATATCTTCCTCATTTTCTAAACTTATACTAGGTTTTGTTTCTGTATTACCAGAAGTTTCTGCATGATTTTTTAATTTTTGTAGTCTTACTTGAATATTATCAATAACTTCTTGAAAATCTTCCTGGTATTTACCATCTATTTTTGCATGCTCCAAATATTGTTTCATTAAATCTTCAACTTCTTCTTGCTCTGTTCTATTATCTGGCAGTATTGTAATTGGCTGTAATAAAGATTTTTAAACAGTTGCAATACATACAGAAAAAACAAAATTAAATTATGTTCTATTTTGTATATTGTTGATAAACATGTGCTAAGTGCAATTAATATTGTCTGTGGTTTGGTTGGTATTTGACAGAGATTATTCTTAAATATAAAAATATACTTGTCATGAATTCCGTTTATTATTCAGAAATGCATTTTCTATATGAAAATCAATTCAATTCAAATAGTAAAGTTAAATATTATATGTTCCTTTGAAACTTACATTACTTTGCACAGTAGTAACTGGAACCCCTCTTAAATTTGCTAATCGCATTTGCAATTCCTCATCAGAAGTGGAAGGTATATCCCCTTTAATTTTTTGTAAGCGATCAGCTATACCTTCAGTAGTAATTGGCATAGTTTTACCTTCTTTTAACTTCTGCAATCTGTTTGAAATTTCATCATCCTTTGAAGTTCCAGGAACAACATTTAAGTTTGTTAATTGGCTACCATTCTTTATTTGTAGTCCATCATCTAAAGCACCAATTCTCCTTTAAAAATTACAAAAATATTTAACTTACCCAAGAATATACAATTTCTAACGAATAAAAAGAAATAATCTTACTTGTAATAGGCATCTGGTGGTTCAACTTTTGGTTTTTCATCGGTTTTATTAGCTCTTTCACATTTCATACAAACCTAAAATAATATTAAGATTACATTCATCTCATCAGTTGGTAATAATTAAATAAAACTATATAGTCATGTGTCATTTTGTTTTTGAAAGATAACAATAGTAGCAGCGATAATATCTTTTAGCAAAACCTATTAAAATGTTTGCTAGTAACTATCGTCTCCTCGATGAGATGCCACAGAATTGTTTGTAAGCTGTTAAGTAACTTACCTTGGCTTCAGCATTGAGTTTTGGTACAAATAGTTTATATTTTAAACAACTTGAACAATAACTAAATCCACAAGATGGGCATCCTTTCTGCAAAAAGGAAAGCAAATTTTGATTCGTATCATTATTGTATAGCTAATACAAGTATTTCTTACATTAAGTAAGGATTTTTGTAATATTACCTCCTTTCTTAACAGTGAAAAGCCTTTGCTGCATGAATTACACGCCATATTTCAAGCTAAACAATGGGGCCGTCTAAAACTACCTACTAAATACTTCAATTATTAATTTATTAATATGCTATTAATCAATAATTTCGAGATAAAAACACAAATTACCTACGATCTATCTATGTTTATCACTTTGGGCCTGGGACTGGGAGTTTAGTTTGACATTGACATTATGTTTGTGACATGTATTGACATTTTTAGTACAGACTATACATAATAGGTTTCTACTATAAAGTACTGTGTAAAAAAAAACAAAACAAATTGCAATTTCGCACTTAACTGCTAGATATTTTAACAGCAATAAAAAAAAACTAAAAATGTTTTGAAGGCAATAAAGCATATTTTTACTGCTTTATAGTTTTAACCCAACTCCAATAGAGTATCTATATGCTGAACACTATTATTCCTAATGTACAGGTATGTATAAGAAATAAAATCAATATTTATTGCCCATACTTTATTGATTACAATGATGATGCGGTGGATTTAAGTAGTTACACTAGTGTCATTTACCACCCATAAGACTATTCATGCCACTTGAACCCTGCTGCAGTTGTCGCATCATATTATGAAGACCGGACATGCCTCCCATTTGCTGTAGAATACGAGGATCCATCATTTTAGCCATTTGTTGGTTGAGTTTTGCCATTTGAGTTTGGTTTACATTTTTGGCCATATCGCCGCCTTTGAAAAGCCCCTTGATACCGCCCATCTTTTTAACTACAGCTGCAAATTTGGTGTATTGGGAAATAAGGTCTTTGACATCCCTTTCAGTTACACCCGAACCCTGAGCGACTCTGGTTATGCGCGTCGGTTGTTTTGAGAACAGTTTGGCGCCGTCGCGATGATCCAGCTCCCCTTCATTCATAGAATCCATTATGGTCATAAGGCGCTTTAATTTTGCCATTGACTCTTGCTCACTACCCTTTGACATAAGATCTTGTGAAAATCCTGGAATCATGCCCTGTAACAATAACACCATTATGGAATAAAGTAATTGGATAATAATGAGGTAGAAGCAATTAGGTTAATAATTTTTTTATGCATGATGCATTCACTATATTAAAAAAACCTTACCATAATTTGTGAGAATGGTCCCATCTTCATTATATTTTGAAATTGTTCATACATGGCTCTCAGTGTGAACTGTCCATGTTTCAACTTTTCTAATAACTCATCATTGTCATCCAGCTTCAATTCATTAACTTTGTCCAAAAGACCTTCAATGTCTCCCATACCAAGGAGCTTGTTTATGAACGGTTTTGTCTTAAACGGTTCAAGGTCGTCTATGTGCTCTCCGGTACCTATGAAAATTATGGGACTCTGTGTTGCTGCAACACTGTTAAAATAAGGTCATATTAAATAAAATAAAAAATATACAATCTTCTCCTATTTTTATTTTTAGCATCTATCATAAAGGTGTACAATTTATAATCTTACTTACGCTGATAAAGCTCCACCACCTTTGGCATGGCCGTCCAATTTAGTAATAATAACAGAACCAATGTCGACCTTTTCTTTGAACGCACGCGCTTGTCCCTCACAAGCTTGACCAATTGTTGCATCCATCACGAAAATTATGTTGTCAGGTTTCTAAAATACATGAGAAGTATTACAAAAGACAAAACACATTATGTTATACCTACAATTAAAAGTGATGATATGGAATACGTTGATTTTTAGATCCATAAGGTGATCATTAATTAAAATATGATCTAATGGTCAAATTAGGACCTTATTAAGAACAATTTAGGGGCTAATGTAACCATTTGTCAATATTTTTAACCCTAAGGGTATTAACCATATTTAACTACTATTACTCACAACAGCATTGGCAACTGCCAACATCTCCTCAAAAAGGGACTCTTCTTGCTTGTGCCGACCACTGGTGTCCACAATGATCATCTCAAAGCCCTCTTTCTTGAACATTTCAACACCTGTGGTTGCTATCACTACGGGATCTACTTCTGTGTAACTGAAAAAATATATGATAGACTACATTGTAAGTTCAGGTCACAATTTCTTTTTACAACAATAATAGTAACAACAAGAGTACTTTATGAATACTTGAAAAATATTACACCTTATTATTATAAAAAGGTCTTCACATTAGCAGATAGATATTCCTACAAACATTTATTGGTTTTATAATTTTGTACTACAAATTGATGTTTAATAAACACAATCATTTCACTTTATAATGGTAAACTTTATTTTGGGAGGAGACATAAGTTCCACAATTTGATAGTTTCAGGCTAAATTTAAACATAAAATCCAATCTCATTCTTCAACTTCAAATTACTAACATTTCAGCTGTATTTTAAATACATACCTTCCATAAAAGGGTATTCTGGCTTTTGTACAATTCTGTTTGACCTGATCATAGGCACCTGCTCTGAAGGTATCTGCACAAACTAGGCAGGATTTCCAGTTCTTCCTCAAGTAATGGTAAGCAAGTTTTGTACATGTAGTGGTTTTACCTGACCCTTGCAAACCCACAAACATTATGACATTAGGTTTCCCTTTTACTGGCTGGTAGGGCTTTACACCTGGGTCCACTAACTACAAAGATAGGAAATGAATTATTTTACAACACATTACAAGTAAATAATAATAAAATTATTATATCCAGATGTTCTTACCTTGACAAGTTCTTTGAAAACAGCAGACTGTATCATTCGTCTCTTGTTGAGACCACCAGCCATTTCATCAAAATCAATGACTGCCCGCACATTTTCACGAAGGTTCTTAACTAAACGGATATTTACATCAGCTTCTAATAACGCTGCACATATCTGCTTTAGCATAGAATTTAAAACCTGTAAAATTCAATTCACCTGTGATTATCTTTTAAACCTCTACATGCACTTGATGATTGAAGGTGAAACACATTTACAAATAAAGAAAGTCTTGTGATACAATACCTCTTCATTGATAATAGTAGCCCGACTAAGGGATTGTAACGCAGTGGTTATTTTTCGTCCTAAATCTGCTAAAACCATCTTGTAGCCTTATTTTTCCAATCTCAAAACACTTTTAGACAGATCCTTTAGTTGTTGGAAGATTAAAATTACAGAAGCTGTAAGTGCTTTTGTGACATTTTTATATTCTTACTAGAAGATACACGACATTAATTGGTAATATACGAATTTGAACGATTAAACCACAATACTTCCTTGAAATAAATTGCAACATTTATAATACATGCAGTACGTTTTCATACATCGACAAATTCGACAATCCGACACGTCAAACGTCAAATTAATTACGTACTAATTCTACAGACTAATTATAAAATACTAGAGCAAACTCAATTGTATCTGTCGGTCGTGTTGTGTTGTGTTGTGACTTGTGATGTGATGTCATAGTTATAGTAGTTTTCAGGTTTACACCAGTCGGGAGCATAGGGAAGATAATGTTTGAAACAAACTGAAATTGTTTAATCAGAATATTTTTTTAAATGAAGCCCTGCCTTTTATAAATTCCAATTGTATATTTTTTCTTTGCAAAGATTATCTGTGGGCTACACTTCGTGTTTTATAGCCTGTTCACCAGAACTATAATCTGTGTACTGACCACAGGTAAAAAATCAAGCAAATTTCGCTTTGTAATCGGTCGATGTCGGTCAGCAGAATTATTTATATTTAATAAAATAAAATAAATTATCTAAAGAAAGAATATGGTGAGTTGATAAATAATTCACCATTTTAAGTTTTCGTTTTACAATATATTGAATAAGGCTATATTGTTACTGTTGATCTTTCAAAATAGGGTCAGAATCAATCAGGAGGTGGCAGTGGGGGAGACAAAAAAGATGACAAAGATAAGAAGAAGAAGTACGAGCCCCCGATTCCTACTCGGGTTGGAAAGAAGAAGCGTAAGGCGAAGGGTCCTGATGCTGCACTAAAACTACCTCAGGTGACGCCACATACAAGATGCAGGTTGAAACTTCTGAAGCTCGAGCGAATCAAGGACTACTTATTGATGGAAGAGGAGTTTATTCGTAACCAAGAAAGACTGAAGCCCCAGGAAGAGAAAATTGAAGAAGAGAGATCCAAGGTATGATTGATTATATCATAAAGTAATCATTTCTTACAATTAATTTTAAAGGTTCCTTATTTTGAAATTCATATATTTTGCAAGGAAAAATTTTACAGGCATAAATGAAAAAAGGATTGCAATATAATGAGTTAAAAAAATATCTGTCTTTATAATTGATAAATTCCTTTTGTCTTTATTATAATCAGCATTCAGTTGTGATACATGTGTTAAACATTTAAGGTTGATGATCTTCGAGGCACTCCAATGTCAGTGGGCAACCTGGAAGAGATTATAGATGATAATCATGCTATAGTCTCCACATCAGTTGGCAGTGAGCACTATGTCAGCATATTGTCCTTTGTTGACAAAGACCAGCTGGAACCTGGATGCTCAGTACTGCTTAACCATAAGGTAACAAACCTTTTTATTTATTCCATAAAAAATATATTTCGTTTTTTTCGTCGCAATATAAAAGGTAAACAATCTTACACTGTCTTTTTATTGTAATTATCGATTTAAAAATAAGACAGACACAAATAAAAAAAAACTAAAGAATAAACAATAATTTAATGTGAAAATAAATTTTTGTATACTTCTAAATATTTTTTTATATTAATAAAATAAATAAAAGTTGTGCCAAGATTGTTTACCTTTTATGTCACGACGAAAAAAATTGGGTATAGGTAACTATATGAAATTTATTTGGCATTAAATGTTTTGTTGATATTAAAGGTTCATGCAGTAGTAGGAGTGCTAGGTGATGATACAGACCCTATGGTGTCTGTTATGAAGCTTGAGAAAGCTCCACAAGAAACCTATGCTGATATTGGTGGCCTGGATACACAGATACAGGAAATAAAGGTAAACTTATTATGCATTGCTGAACAGACAGTATTGCACTAAAATATTAGGATTTGTTCATAACTTTATACTATCCAAAAAAATTATGAATTTTTAGACAATACTTAGGTCAATGATTTATTTATTACCTATTACTACATGCGTTCAATAAACAATAGTAAGCTTATTTATTTTGCTACTTGTGTAACTTTTCTTGTATTCTTTAGTATGACTTTTCTTTTATAGGAATCTGTCGAGTTGCCTTTGACTCACCCTGAATACTATGAGGAGATGGGTATTAAACCGCCGAAGGGGGTAATTCTATATGGCCCTCCAGGAACTGGCAAAACATTGCTGGCTAAGGCAGTGGCTAATCAAACATCGGCAACATTCCTTCGAGTTGTTGGATCTGAACTTATTCAGAAGTATTTGGTAATTTCCTTGTTATTAAAGGTTGTATTATACTTCAGAGTTTACCATATTATAGATTGCAAGTAATAAGTGGACCTCAACAACTATTTTTTTTTTTATTACATAATTACAATGGCCTTAGCCAATTACACTAATTGCACAAAATGCAAAAACAAATTACACTAAATGCAAAAATGAATATTAAAACTGAAATTATTTTTGAACATTATGTATTAATTTAAGAGTATATTTACAAGTAATCAATTATAACACCAAATTAATTAAAATTATTATAAAACCAAAGTATTATATTTAAGACAAAATATTTAAATTTTACAGGGTGATGGTCCTAAATTGGTACGGGAGTTATTCCGAGTGGCTGAAGAACATGCGCCATCTATCGTGTTCATAGACGAAATCGACGCTGTGGGGACAAAACGGTAATTATATTACTCTAAACAATGATATATAAGTTGAAGATCTGATAATGGGTGTAATCATCCTTTCAGTATAATTCATCTCCTCAGTAATAATTAAGTCATAAAGTATCTCATTGTTCTCAAGTAATTATAATGTTTTTTTTTTGTTTTGTAATGAGATGAAAGTACTGAGAAATTTTCTGTGTTTTAGTTATGACTCGAATTCTGGAGGAGAAAGAGAAATTCAGAGAACCATGTTGGAACTTCTTAATCAGTTAGATGGATTTGATTCACGAGGTGATGTCAAGGTAAGAAATATTGAAATGTTTCAGACTATTACTATGTATAACTCTTTTTTCCTTTATTTTGGAAACAACCAGCTGTGAAATCATCCATCTCAGACAGACGGACATCTTCTATGTCGTCAAGTTTAATAAAATATATTTCTTTGTATGTTAATTTATTTGTAGGTCATTATGGCAACAAACCGAATAGAAACTTTAGACCCAGCGCTCATTCGTCCTGGCCGTATCGACAGAAAGATTGAGTTCCCACTCCCTGATGAAAAAACAAAGAGAAGGATTTTCACAATTCACACTTCAAGAATGACCTTAGCAGATGATGTTAACCTATCTGAGCTCATCATGTCTAAGGATGACCTTTCTGGTGCAGACATCAAGGTATGAAATGTTTTTATAACCTGTTTATAACTTGTTTTGTGACAGTTTGTTCTTGTCTATGGCACCCACAACACAGGAAACACTAGTGTGAGGGGGGCTATGGGTGTTACGCAATATTTATCTTAAAAACATACAAGTAAATATACAACAGTTTCTCAACAGATAAATATATTACAAAGAACCATTTTTCCCATAACTGACATTGCCTAAAATGTGTATACTTGATAATCATATTTTAATATTACTTGCAGGCAATTTGCACAGAAGCCGGCCTCATGGCACTTAGAGAAAGGCGTATGAAGGTCACTAATGAAGATTTCAAGAAGTCTAAAGAAAGTGTACTCTACCGCAAGAAAGAGGGCACTCCTGAAGGACTTTATCTATAAATTTATTTTAATAAAGCTTTGCAGTTAATGTAATCCTCAATCTGTTCTAAGAATTGATTTCATTATTTTAATAAATTGTCTTCAGTTCAAACTGGAATTTCTTAATTAATCCCTTTTGTGTGTTTCTTATTTACTGACAAGTTATATTATGGTAAAGGCACAAAATAGGGTGCTATCTTGTTGCAATGGAGTGGTTATAATGTTCTATAACCATGCAGGAATATTGCTCAAATGATCCCAATTAGGAAGAATGATCAATTTTAATTTTTGCTCCATCTTTGTGTTTACCGTTGCATGCATGATCTACTCATATATTGCAATTTTATTTAGACAGTAAAGTCAAAATTATTACAAATTATAAAGGACAGTATGGCAGCAGTTTATACCGATTCATGAAACTGAAATGCCTGTTGAAGTTCAAAATACCTGTTTTGAAATCGTCACGGCACGGTCATGGTCTATGGTATATTTTTAATATCTGTGGTTTTTGTGAGTTGCATTCTATCACATTCTGTCAATGTCAACCAAAGAGCTGTCAACCGTCAGGTGTCAACTGTGCTATGCGATGCGAGCAACGAAAAGCCAATAATGAAGAATTCTTTCTGAGTATACTTAGAAATAAATGGAGTGAATTTTAAATAATATAATTGTGACATAAGTTTTAATATTTGTATAATAATGTATGTAATATTAATATGAATGAGTGACACCGAGAGTGATTCTAACGCGACCGAGTACACTGCACTCATGGACGGCCACATCGCAGAAGCCCGCCCCGATAGGGAGGTAGCTGAACGGATTGCAAGGAAAAGGAAAACTAAGTCCACTGCTCAACCTCCAACATATGGCGTAAGGACACTTTGACATAATAATCGACCTGGCCAATATTATTTAGTTGTATTCAAGTTGCCTCTCAAGTTGCATTTCGTTATGACTCATGTTTTAAGATAATATAAACTTTGTAACTAATAGTCAACACATTCAAGTAAAGTGATAAAACTAGCAAGTTCCCTGAAGCAGTACAAGAAGTATTTTCAGAGATTATTGTATTAATTTATGAATAAACTTTTTTGTCAAATATGTAGTTAAACGCAAAGGGCATAGTTACCTAGTTATCCTTGATACAGTTACAGTTACAGTTAGTAGTTAAAAAATATAAACTGATTTGTAGAGAACTGTATATTGATTTATTAATACTAAAGAACTTCCTTGTATATCTAAATACAAGTTATGAATTGAAGTAATTTCTTAAAAGCGTGTAGTAATTGAAAATGATAGCAAAACTTTTATAATAACATAATTTCCCAGAGTGTGATGGCAACAGATGGGGGCAATGGAAGTGGTGCAGGTGGGTCTAGGTCGGGTGGACAAAGGATGCCGGGGCCGGCGGAGCCAGCTGAACTCCAGATTGAGGAGTTAGAGCTCAAGTATGGCGCCGGGCACGTCATCAAACTCTTCGTACCAGTCACACTGTGTATGATCGTTGTTGTTTCAACTATATCAACTGTTAATTTCTACTCAATAAAGGATATTTATCTGTAAGTAATATTTTCACTTTTTTTTACTCATCACCTATATATACTACTAAATAAAAGTGTCTGTTTGTAATATTAAAATAACCGCTTTTTACTAAATGCATACGTATGTATACAGGATACACATACCGAAATGACATTTAAAAAAAATTTTGTCTGTCTATCTGTCTGTTTGATCCGGCTAATCTCTGAAATGGCTGGACTGATCTTGACGGGACTTTCACTGGCAGACAGCTGATGTATCAAGGAGTAACTTAGGCTACTTTTTTTTACTTTTGTTTCGGCGTAGGTTTCCCGAAGCGAAGCGAGGGCGGATCCACTAGTCACCTATATAAAACATTTGAATGATGCTACATAGAAACTTTTAAAATGTATGTAATGCAATTTTTTTTATTATTTCAGTGTGTACACACCATTTCAAGAAGACAGTCCACATGCAGTTACAAAAGTTTGGAATGCTCTTGCAAATTCTCTAATACTGTTAGGTGTAATTGCGTTGATGACTGTTCTCCTGATAATGCTTTACAAGAAGAGATGCTATAAGATAATACATGGATGGCTGATCATGTCCTCTCTAATGCTGTTGTTTCTATTTTCATATTTGTTTTTAGAGTAAGTAGCTTATTATTATCTTTAATATTTCAATGCAATTATGTGACAAATGATAATGGTTAGCAAAAACAGTTAAAAATTGATAATATTATTATTTGTTAAGTTCTACAAAATGTCATTTCAAATAAATGGCCCTATGAGAATGATGATAGTTAATCACATTTTATTAAAAATTCAGCCACAAGTTTATATATCCTGAACAATTTATATTTTCTATGTAAACAAATGGTAAATTTATTTACAGGGAATCATTAAGAGCTCACAATATACCAATGGATTACATTACTTTAGCTATAGTGATGTGGAATTTTGGTGTGATGGGTATGATAGTAATTCATTGGAAGGGACCCTTGAGGCTACAACAGGCATATTTAATCTTCGTCGCCGCTCTTATGGCTCTTGTGTTTATAAAATATTTACCCGAATGGACCACTTGGGCTGTACTAGCTGTCATTTCAATCTGGGGTAAAGTAATACAGTACATTTTATGTAACTTAATTTGAATCACGAATGATCTATAATAAATACAATACTTTTTCCAGATCTGGTAGCCGTGTTGACACCAAAAGGGCCACTAAGAATATTGGTTGAAACTGCACAAGAAAGAAATGAACCGATTTTTCCTGCCTTAATTTATTCTTGTAAGTAACATTTTTTATAAGCTTTACATTTTTAACAAAAAAACCTAGTTTGAAGCGGTTGTAGCATATTGTTGGCCAAGTTGGAAAAATAATTAAAAAAACTTTATTGGTAACCCTTCCACCAAATTGCACTGGAGCACTGCGAGTTGCTGTATGTAGTGTGCAATTAATGTTTG
>LGAG01000231.1:586066-601978 GCA_001278395.1 Lerema accius
TCGATTGTTCTCGTAACATGTAGCTGCCCATAATACGCATTTACGTATATTATACATGAGGTTTAAGGTCTGGTGCGGTATAGTGTTGGAGGGAGACATTTAGTTTAGTATTGATACTTAACATGCAAATACAACATGATATTTTATTGTACATTTTTTTATGTACTGAATACTACTAGAGCTAAGACTAATTAAATGCTATCTCGCAAAGTTATTAAAAGAATTAACTTTTTAAAAGTTATCTTACCAAAGCTACATTTTGAAAAACTTAATTACCTATTAACCCTGAGTAAGAACTAAGAATAATATAATATGAAATACTTACAAGCAGAAGAGCACTGTTTCCATATAATTAAACAACTTATGAGGAGATTATTATGTCGTATGTACGATCTTGTAGCCTGTCGAGGCAGTTAAATGTTTGTTTCAAAGTCATGTTTCAGATGCTTCATGTGTGTGTCTGTACTACATGCTTGCAGGGTATCCTTGTGCGGAGTGTGTGCTAGAAAATAAAATAACCATGATTATGATATAAGTAGCGTTATGAATTAAAAAAAAATACCAGCTCTGCAAACGATTCGTCTCTGGATAGGGAAGATTTTTTCTAGTAAATAGCTATTTTATGTGCTGAGGAGGTATTTATGCTGTTTCATCTTCTTTGGATGAAATACGTTCATAATCCTTACCTCAAGGCGTTACTTAGACTTAATTTTATGTTTAAACCAGTCCATTCTATCAAAATTACAATTAAAGTTTGTATAGGACTTCACAAACTGACGTTTTCATCCACAATAAAAAACATACAACAGTAGTTATTTGTTGTAATCATTTCAGACAACAACTTTGCATAATATTTGTTGCATAAATGAAGACTATGTAGAGTCTAAATCTAGAATACGTTTTGGTCAGGGAAACGTTTTTGTTACCGCGGGATAGCAGGTAAAAGGTATACCGAAGCGAAGCGAGGGCGGGTCCACTAGTATAGAATAAACATGGGTAAATGAAGTTGACCGATCTATAGGAGCGGCGGGGGAGACTGGTGAGGGCATTCGTAACTCGGGCACGGAGGCGGGCTTCGACGCGGCGTGGCAACAGCGCGCGGCCGCGGGGCACGGGGGACACGGAAGACATGGGGGGAATGGGGGACACGCGAGGCATGGGGGACACGACGGACACGGGNNGGGGGCACAGTGCGCGGCGACTGCGCGTTGACAGCACGGCGAGCGCGCGGTACACCACGCGCGTGGACCCCCCGCCCGCGCCACACCCCTCGCAACTCGTTGATACCGAAGAGGAGAGTAAGTATTACGTTTAACGTTTGTATTAATAAACATTTATATTATGCTCACACTAAACTTGTACTTACACAAGATTGCACGAATATGGTGTACGAGTACATACGACGTGTCATCTATCGGAGTTTGCAGTAGAGCATAATTAATCCAACCGCTTTAAAAATAATTTATAAAAACACGACAACCATTATGTGATGACCAGTATGTGTGACCAGTATGTATGTATGTATGTGAAAAGTAGTTTTTCATAACAATTTGCTACGTTCATGTTATTAAGTAAGTAAGGGCTATATTAAGCTAATACAAACACTTTACAGAAGGCGTAAAGCTCGGCCTTGGCGATTTTATATTCTACAGTGTGTTAGTGGGCAAGGCCAGCTCGTACGGGGACTGGAACACCACTCTTGCCTGCTTCGTAGCTATACTTATCGTAAGTTATTAATAATTATAGTTGTTACTTTTTTATTAATCATCATTATAACCTATAATTTATCACGTTAATGACCTGGTGACAAATGTAAAGAGTGTTTTTACACACAATTATGAGAATTGTTGTTGAAATATACGTTGAAGTATGAGAATACTCTCACGATAATTTCCTTTAATTAAACATAACTTGAAACAAAAGCTGAAAAATGGCTAGCAGCACCGTGTGTAATTTTATTTTCATAAAATTTCTCCATAATTATTATTTCTCTTACAATTGTATACAAAAATAAAAAGGTTTTTCGAAATATTTTCTCATGCATTTTGTCTACTAATTCAAGAATACGCCCAACCATGTCATTCATGTCGTTCATGTCGATCATAACATACCTAATGAAGTAAATGTTTGTTTCAGGGTCTGTGCCTTACATTGCTGTTATTAGCGATATTCAGGAAAGCGTTGCCAGCGCTGCCCATCTCGATCACATTCGGCCTCGTGTTCTACTTCGCCACTCAGTGGGCAGTCAAGCCATTCGCGGACGCGCTGGCCGCGGAACAAGTTTTTATTTAGCCCTCGAAAGCTCCACGCTTACGTTACTAAGGAACTGTTCGTGATGGTTTATTGAAAAATAGTACGCGTCTGAAAACCGTAATCGCAAAATGTCAAGCAAGGTACATGGGATCGTGTGAAGAAAAATCGTTCTAATATTTACCTCAATAATAGTTAACCTTTAAAATTATATTCGTTACGTAACACAAAAATCTAGATAAGTAGTGTGACCGTTGTTCAGTAATACCTTAATGGAGAAATAAGCCCTGATTAAAAAAATATGTTTACGAAGTATTTTTATTATTATATTTTTTTTGACATAGGCGTAATTTTATTTATAAGTTCGGTTTCATTTTCATCACAGTTTAACTACCCTTAATTGCTATTGTAATATTGTTAGGATTCTCGGTCTCTTATATCAGTACATAATTACGTTGCCACCCTTACAGCGCTGTGAAAATATTTACAAGTAACCTCTTAATATTTCTGGCCAAATATTTTTGACTTGTAGTCCATAAGGTTTCCATTGTTAATACTTAATAGATGGCAATTATAGTGTTTTAGAATAAATTTTATGAAATATTAAGACAAAATAGACAAATTAAATTTTACTACCAGTAATGTTACAATCTTTATCGTTATTACTAGATCTTGCATTAAAATATAAAAACTCAATGTTATAAGAATCGATAATTAATTTTACCTCCATTATTAATGCTGTTTGTTAATTTGTATATAAGTATTAAAAGTACCTACTAATAGTTTTACTATTTACTTAATTTCTTAATAACAGTTTAGTAACATTTGTATGTACCTCTATTATATCACTTTGTACAAAGATGAAATACGGATACCTGTTGAAAGTACAGTAACTACTTTGAATTTTATTCAATTTAATTATAATTAAATTATTATTGAAAGTTACGAGTCACCAAGCACATTGAATTATTCAATCATTCAATTGAAATTTAAATATCAACTTGGACAATGTTGCGATGTAAGGGCCATCGGAAATTAAGCGACGACATAGCATTTTATATCGTATACAGTCTGAATAAGATACTGAACTGGATACTGTAATGCTCTAAAGCTGTTCTTGGTATGGGTTATGTGTTAATTAATCTGGGAGCATTGACACGAAGTTGATGTCAAATTCTGTCAATTGGTTAATTTAATATTGCCGTACCTTCTGTGCAGTGGCCAAAGACCACAAAATTAAATGTCGTCCACATACTGTATTGCACTTACTTTTTTGAACTAGATTTAAAAATTCATAGTAGAATCTTAACACCTATGCCAACAATAGTTATTTATTATTATATTAATATTTTTTACTAAACTTTAATTTAAATTATTTTGACATTCCACTACCTATATAATAACATCCCAACATGTTAACTACAGTTAAATGAAATAAATATCATGTTTTATAGAAATTCTTTTTTATTTTATTCCATGAAAGGGATATAACATATAAACCTGCCAACATTTTTAAAATAATTTCAAATAAACAAATACTTTGTACCAAATAGAATGAGGACTGTAGAGGCACAATAAAGGGGCGACCGTTGGTTGCATAGACTTGCTTCGAGATAGGGTACTTAGTAAGTCCTATTAGTGATAGTTCAAACTATCACTCCATCTTATAGCAACTAATTTCTGTAGTTATTAAATATACTGCTTACTATTAATAGTGATAGGTAGAAAAATAAAATCTTGTTATATAAAATAAACGATTTATTCAAAATTAACTTGCGACTTGTACCTTGAATATTGATCCAATGATACATAAATCAACTATTTCCCATATACCGAATCCAATTAACCACATATTCATGTAATTAGTAACTAAATTAAATAATAAATTATGAGTAATTGAAAACAACATAGATACTATGTATATTGGTCTTTTATAAAAAATATTAATTTTCAGAACAACAACATTGTAAATAATGTATTGCACTTTAATTATTTACTTGGTAACTGAAAAAATATATCCTAATTGGATTTCAACTAAAGCAATTACAAAAAATGAGAATCGTTATAATTTCGATAAAAATACGGAATACAGTCTTCAAATTTAATACCACATTTGTAAAAGATCTAAATAAGCCTCTAATATTTAACGAGTCTTATCTAACTCTTCATAAGACAATAAATAATTACTTTTCAATATGGAATGTTTTTGGAATCGAATATTTATAGTGCAATATTTAAAATCTTGATATTTATTAACACCATTAGTCTATATTTTGGAAATGTGATTTAAAATCTAAAATAATCATATCCTAATGAACATTTGTTCCAAAACGCAATTTCAGATTCTTGTTAAACAAGCTTAAATAACCACAACCTTGACTTAAACATTAGGAACAGGGATTTCGGTGGGTCCCGTTTTCTTGATTACTTTAAGAGATTCGTCCTTCGGTTTGGCGGTGTCTGATGGAATTTCCTCAGTGATAGGTATTTCATCAGGTACTACTTTTTGAACTATAATTTGGGGATCCTCTTCTTGTGACTTTTTGGCTTTTTTGTTTGTTTTAGTTTTTTCCGGCTTAACTGTGGCCGGTTTGGGGGTTTCAACTTTAGGTGCAGGTTTCTCTTGACTAGAAACTTTACCTTCTTTTACTTTTTCTGATTTTGCAGAACTGGCTGTAGCTTCTTTTTTAGGCTCAGCTTTAGGTGGTGCTTTTGGTTTAGTTTCAATTATAATTTGCGGTTCTGGCTCAACTTCTTTTTTTGTTTCGACTTTACTAGCTACTTTTGGTTTCGATTCAGGAACTACTTTCGGTTCCGGCGCAGCTGGTTTTTTAGGCTCTGTCTTCGGAGCGGGCGTTGGAACAGTTTCTGGTTTTGGTTTAGCTTTAGGTGTCTCAGGTACAGCCTCTTTTTTTGGTTTAGTTTCTGCTACTTTAGGTGGAGACTTAACGGTTTCCCCCTTAACAGGTTGTTTGACGGGTTCTTTTGGTATAGCATTAGGTTTTGTATCAGTTGGTACCTTTGGTACTGTTTTTATTTTGTCACCTTCCGAAGGAGGCTTCACAGTAGTGGTTTTCTGACTCGGTTTATTTTGTACTGGTTTTTCTACTTTACGAGTATCTTTTACTTCTTCAATTTTTACATCCTTTTTTGGGATTTGTTTTTCTGGTGTAGCTTTCGATGGAATAAAGGCCTTTTTCAATAAGGGTGGTACGGGAACAGCGCCAATAAAGTTTTGCTTGTGTGGGCAGCCTAAGTATAGTTTATTGTTATATACAATTGCGTCACTTATATGACCTATACTGTTATCTCTATTATCGTAACTAGCAACGATATTGCCATTCCAATCTACTTGCACTAATCCCGACAAGCCTGGGCCGAATCCTGATATGGTTGCAAAATGGCCAATCTGCAAAATATTAGATAATAACACTTTAATTTATAATCACAATACCATAATACAGTATTAGTAAGCGATAAGATTAAAAAAATACGAACCGTGTAGACAATTTGTTCAAGAATAATATGTGGGAATTGGTTGTTTAGGAATTCAAATGGTATTTCGAGAAGCCTCATGAATCTAGCAGCGGCCTTCCTTGCCAGCGGCGTGGCGGCGAGAGACTTCAAGAGTAGGGGATGTTCGTCGTCAAATGCGGCATACAGCGATATGAGCACTCCAGACCCGTCCGGTAACACACGAATTGTATCTGGGGTTCCTGATAACAACAGAAAATTAACACATGCATTAAAATTTAAATGTAAATGAATGCATTAAATACATAATGGTAAAAATAAAGTATTCCAATGCAATAAGTGCACCAAATTAAGCCTTCATTTAGATTCTAGAACAAATCAACATTATCGAGCATGTTAATTTTTTTTACAACTTTCACAGAGTGACATAATTTAAAATGAATAGTTTATATTATAATAAAACATGCCAATAAGTATGTAGTGTGTAATGAATTCGCTGTAGGTTTCATTGTGCTACTTTATCTTCTGGAACTGGTTTTAAGTGAAAAAATGGTCGATTTTTAATTTAGATTGCTTGCAAATCGAGCTCGGGCGGTATTCCACGTTAACGATAAGGTAAGCACAGTGAGTGCTTATTAAATGACTCCAATCGTAGTGACCGAAACTAATCAAAATACTTCAAGGTCTATTATAGAATGAGGTATCTAGCCAACTCGGTAAAGAAATTTAAACTTTAATACATATAAATTTCTAAACAAATATTCTTGAAATTCTTATATTGTTATAAGAACTTAACGCGAGTAATTTCGGACCTCATTCAAGCAAGTGGACCATCTGTGCTACATGACACGGAACTATAACCAAATTAAAATTCTGTTATGGCATAATGTACCAGTTGTTACCAAATTAATTCAATGAACCCAATTAAAAATATCAGTCTACTTCCATATTGTTATAAAAAATCTGTCTCAAGGTCAATAACAAATTCTGTAAGGATTCTGGCGCGGTTCTTACGTATATACCTATAAAGATGATTCTCGAAGGTATGAAAAATAAAGCATCCAATAAAAAAAGTATGTATGTAATTCGTATGAGATGTAGGTAGTTCGTATTTGGAAATGTAAATATCAGTTTTCCAAAGTGAAGATTGGGACAGGCAACAAAATAAACAAAACATTATGTACCGCGTAATCTATTCTTCTCAAGTTTATAGCAACAATTGTTCAAACAGTGGGTACACTTGGTGGGGTATGATCCGATTGTTTTAAGGCATTTAGTGTCGGATATAAATGAAATTTGTTCACATGTATTTCTTAAAGTTTTCTCTTGCAATTGCACTATTTTGCAATGCGGTACGTGCTCAGGAGATATACGAAACGGACCTTAACTTCAGAATAGACGCTGGAACGAGAACATGTTTCTTCGAAAAGGGAAAAGCTGGGCAAGTGATGGAGCTATATTACCAAGTTTTAGACGGTCAACACGGAGATTTGGACATATCGATCGACGTCATAGATCCTAGAGGTGTGAAACTCGTGTCGGATTACAAAAAGAGTCAGAACTCCATTATAATGGATATCGAACAGGATGGTGATTACGTTTTTTGTATGGATAACACTTACAGTCTTATTAACTCGAAACTGGTATTTATGTACGTTGTAATAGAAGATAGAGACAAAGAAAAGAATGAACAAGTGAAAACCGTCGATCATGAAGGTAAGGAGCATGAAGAAGTGGAGATAGTTGAATGGACAGGAATGACAGAAGACGGGGAAGAGTACAAAATAGATGTTACAATAATCATAGATTCATTGATACGGACACTAAACTACGTCATCAAGGCGCGGCACATGTTGGACTTATACAGTGCTAGCAAGTCCAGAGATAGTTACATTGCCATAGAAGACACATTCATAGTAGATGCCTGGTCCGCTTTCCAAATACTGTTCATGAGTATTGTCGGCCTTGTTCAAGTTTACATGATCAAAAAATTATTTACTAATAAAGAAACACGTGAGAAATCATAAGAGAGTCAATTATGATATACATAGTTATTTTTGTTCTTACACAATGAAGAATAAATTATTGTTTAAAAAATTACACTGGTGACTTTTAATTTCATAGGGTTAGTAGATAAACCAATCAAAAGAGCTTAAAGGTGATAATTATGTTGTAAACAAAATGTGTTATTGATAACTAGAGAAAGGATAATTTATACTTGTATTAATAAGTTATTCAATTACCTGGCAATCCAGTGACAAAAACTTCAGTTACTCCTTTTTTAGGTCCACTGATGTGGTATTTCAGGACTCTCATGCGATTAGTTTCCACAACTAACACAAACTGGTTATCGGGAGACATCACTACTCCATTTGGGAACCATAAGTCATCTAGAAGTACGGTACTCACATTCTTAGCTGAATTGTATTGGAATAACCTATAGACAACACAAAAAAACATGTTAAAACAAAAATATTACTAAATTATATTTAATTTAATATTTTAGCTGTAGTAATTAACTTGTTGAATGAGTGTTGTATGTAACATTAGATTTCAGTTACAAATGACTTATTTTTTGTAGATCTGTGTGAAATAAACAGGTTTTATTTCTTACTATACATATAATTATATTAACCCTTATTATAATTAGTGTGAATTTCTATCCCTCACAATAAAATTTTGACTTGACTGAAGATAACGATAGCGAATGACATGAAGATTTTCATATTCCTTTGGATTAACGGGCAGTTGAGATTATGGCATCAGGCCTGTCTTATTAGTCCTATCAGCTAGACTAGTACTCAGTTTTATGGTACTTAGGATTTTTTGGCTCCTAAATGCTGTAATGTAGTATATAAATGCAATTTTCTCTACTAAATGTGTTTCAATTAGTCTTCTTTCAAAAGGTGACATGAATATTGAAATAAAACTCTTGTTTTGTAGTATGTACATGAATGGGTTTACATATTCACTTTAGTTCACTTTAGATTATAAAGCTTTGATTACACAGGTGCAGTTATTGCTTGCTAGTTTTCTGGTAAAGAAATATTTAATAACTACTTAACAATTGTCAAGACCTAATTTTAAATTTCAAGTAGCTAGTACTCATAAAGTAAATAACATTTGGGCAGAACATTAATCATGATGTCTTTTAATATCATTGTGAAAGTATGTTGTGTTATTTAAATGTGAAAGTTTTTTTTTGTCCCACTCACAATCCTCAATGAAATGAAGTGCATAAGATGTTTGGTGATTTGATTTCAATATCATATTAAATAGGCAAGAAGATATCTGAAAATTGCATCAAGTTTTTTCACGTAATTCTTGCAGTATTTAAAACTCTTATCATTGATGAATAAAATATTTATAATTATAATAAATACTGTATTATTTTACGACGGAACACAGCACATAATATTTGATTATTTTTATAGGCACAAAAAGGCACAAAATGTAAAGTAGGTGAATTTAAAGAAAAGATATTAACAAACTTCAGTATTCAAATGAAAAAGAATTTTTTATAGTCACAATAGATCAAGCTAGATAATTCTATGTTGTTGTTATTTTTATGCTATATACCTATAAATATTCAATATTATTGTAATAAAAGTGTCTCTGTAACAAGCAGAAATGTTTAAACAGCATTTAGAAATGTAAAACACTTGCATAATAATATATTAATGAAGGCTGTTAATATTATGGAATATACAGGCAGACCTCTAAGGTCTCCCTGTATAAGTAATACATACCTTCCTGAAGGATCAGATATAATGGCAAAAGCTCCATCTTTTAACTGATAATCACTAGATGAGTCAGTCCAATATAAGTCACCATTGTTAGCTAATGCAATAGCATTAAAGAGCATAGGTTTTCTTCCCTCAATTGCAACTCTGGGTGATACTAAGAGCTGCTTTTTGTTAGAGCTGAGATCTACCCTCCAAATGCCTAGATAAGCATCTGCTACATACATTTGCCTATTTTTTTCATCAATAACAAATCCCAGTGGTCTCCCACATATATGTTCGTGTACTATTCCAGCTGAAATTAGGAAAGTTTTAAAAGTATAGTGTAGTTAAAATAAACTTCTATAATATTATTTGTTAGGAATAACAAAAATACGACTTACTGCATGGTTGTCCTATTTGAGTAACAAATGTCACATGGCCACCACGAGATACTTTAACTATTTCGCCAGTAGCAAGACCAGTATACACTTCATCATTCCAAAGTTGGAATGTTTCTGGTCCTGATAATTTATCGATATACAATTTTTCGACATTGTTCAATTCCTCATTAGGAGCCAGGACCCCTACTCTGGGTTGCGAAGGGTCGATTCTGAAAAAAAAGGAAAAATAACCCATCAACTTTCACTTACAACGGTATCACAATTTGGCGGACGTGTGAAGTTCAAAACTTACTCGACACTTGTAAACTTTGTGTAAGGCGGTAGATTAGGTATTAAAAGAATAACTGCAATTACAAAAGCTATGTACAAGAGAAATTTTATAATACGCTTCAAAATGCCAGATATAAACCCCATTTTAGATAATAATTTATTTCACTGCCCTAAAACATCTAATTACAAGTCACTCTCACTGCCGATCGCACTTTGAAACGACTTAAACTCATCAATTCTCTGCTCTTTGAGCTCTTTACGAGTCCTTTCTCTTACTCTTAACGTCTTGACAATGACATTGACAGTGACTGATACATGAAATAAAATGCCACATTTTAATAGATAATAACACAGACTAAAACTCAAGGGCCTCATAATTTACATAGACACTGGTTACAGAATAATAAATCTATACAAAACAGGTTTGAAGGTTCTTATTTATATGTCTGTGGTTTGAAGAAAAGTTGACCACGAGAAGAGACTCAGTTAGCAGCATAATAAAATAACAATGTAATAAATATAATAAAATTTTATGGACAGTTTAGCAGAGAGTACATACCTTATACACAAAAATATAATCAAATTATAATATGAAGTACCCGATGATTATCCGCAGACATCTGTACTTGTGTCTGAGGCTTCAACACTTTACGGTCAGTGACACTTCACCGCTGACATTTGGTTCAGTTTGAATTGTTTTGATTTTGATGGTTCATTTATTTTTGACATTTATGTTTATTAATCTCGTCTCATAGCGAATTTTTATTGCTTATTTTAAAATTCAATCATTTTTACTCTACCAAGAAATTCAGGCGGCTTGATTTAAGACGCGGCTATATGTGAGCCCTTTTAATCGCTTCCGTATAACTTGTCATTCATTTTTGCAGTCATACATAACATAGGTCCATCTGAGTCTGAGAACACGTCTTGATAATATAATTAAAATATTTAATTATGTCTGAATGTGATGAAACAATGAAAATATGTGGCAAAACATGGGACCGCACTGTTGATTCCATAAACAAGGCAAGTACTGATAAAAAACAGTACAATAATTGTAAATAATTATTATTTCCTTTTTTTTAAACTAAATTTTTATTTTGACAATTTTAATATCATTCATGAATCTATAAATGTCGAGTTCACTCAGTCATCTCAGGTTGTTTATTATTACGCAGGTTGGATACTCTGATGGCGTAGTAGCTGGACAAACTGCATCATTTCAATCCAGTTTTGATACAGGGTACAAACAGGGTTTCAAATTTGGTTTTGATTTAGGGTTCAAAAAAGCAGAGTGAGTTTTGCATGATTCTGTTGATTTTATTATAATCAAGTACATAGTTTTGTCTTACAAGGATTTTATAATTTTGAAGCTGATAATTGATTGATATAAACTTTTATATTGTATGAATATTTTTCCATAACAAAAAAGTACTTATTTACTTCAATAGCAATTGCTTATTGTTGTTTCAGCAAACTTGATATCAATAAGGATGGGGAAGATAAACTTTTTGATCCAAGAAAGATAAACTGTCAGATTTGCGTCAACAATAATACAATAAGTGAAAATGTTGTTAATTTATACAATAGACAGCATGAACAAAATAACAATTACTTTGTTAACAAATAATTTCATAATTTTAAGTAGTCACTTATAAGTAGTCACTAATAAGCAATTACATATTTAATTAATTTTTAAAAACGATAAGTATATCTACATAATTATCCAGTTACATTTGAAATATTGTTATCAATAATTACCAACTTTAAATCTTAAAAGGTACTTACAAATAAATAATATTGTAACTACATTCTAGGTTTTTTTTCTGGAGGAGGTTTCATATTTTCTTGCTTAATTTCTGTCTTAATTTCCATATGGGCAGGCATTGTGCCGTTGGTCATCTCAGAGCTCATTGGGTCAATAGGTTCTTGCTTGATGGTGATATTGCCCAGGCTTACTTCTGGCTTCTCTGTACTTTTGTCATTATTTTCAGTTTTAACAGTGACACCATTTGCCTTAAAGTGGTAATAATACATCAAAATGGTATCTTGTTGAATTCATGTCTATGCAACTATTAGCAACATAATAGTGACAAAAAAAAGTTATTGAAATTATCATAAATTTTAAAACCAAATTACAAACAAAATCACATCTCTAATCTAGCAAAATCCAAAAATCATATTATATTTTGGAATTATTTTGAACCATTACTGTTTTTTAATTTGCTTATCACAATTTACTTACAATGGCATACAAATGTTGGAAGTATTTCTAAAATACTGTCATTCATAAAATAATAATGTTATTGTTAAATGTTAACTTACTTGATTGGAAGACTGAATCATAGGAAGAGGGAACTGTCGCACTAGCTCAGCTAGCAACATGTCTACCCTTTGGCGTTGAAACAGTGTTGATGGTTCTTCCTTAGGAGTCGAAGAAGTTTCTTTGATAGCCGACTGATTTGTGTTGAAAGCACTTACTCCTGGTAACAAATATAAAATAATGACAATATTCATAATAACATTAATAGAAAAATGGCAATAATCATGCTGTTAGCTTAAAATCTGTAGGTGGTGAAAGACAAAGAAAAAAATTATGTATGAACTTGGGGTCATTTCCCCTCAAATAGAGAATATCCTCAGTTCATACATTTCAGTATGTAGGTGTGAAACATAAATATTTAAAACAATGAAGCCACACATTCATAGAATCCACATAACATACTATACATAATGAATTTATATTCCTATCAGTTTTTTCATAATTTTAATTTTTAAGTCTCTTACCAGTTTTTGCTTTGAAGTCCCACCAGTATCCTTTACTAGGATGGTATTTGGAATATGACATAGTTTCTTCTAAAGATCCTTGCAAGTGATGTACTGCAGATAACTGCAATGAGTTAAAAAGTCACTTTTTTATATTTATGTGAAAGGTTATCAATTATCATTTGTTTTATGTAAGACAGAACATTAAACATTTATCATTGTTCTAAAACACTAGAAAGTAATTTTAACAACTGTGTATTATTTTATTATGTAGATGATTAGATTTACTTACCAATCGTGAGTTTAGTACACTAGCAAGGTCTGGTGCTTGGTAGACAATGCCAGCTATGATGTAGTAATCTGCCAAGGGGATTGTTTGCATGGGACTGTGCCTCTGTTGCTTCCGGATAACATATAATATAGGGTCCTGAACATGCAATAATATGTACTCCAGCCCCGTCATGTTTCTATAATATTTTAAAATGCTCTTGGTTAAAGCATGTAACTTTAGGTAAAAAAATGTGATATGGGCAAAAAATTGCATATTTATTTATTAAAATACTTTCAATGAGATTTTACTATATTCATTTACTACACTTACTGTAACTGGTCCATACTAAGACGTTGCATTTTTACAACTTCATTATTACAGGTGCGATCAAAAAATGGATTGGATCTTTCGGAGAAGTAGTCCATGATATTTGATGGGTTTAGTGATGGAATCCAAGCAGAATCATGCCAAGACAAGCCAAGTGGATTTTCAGGCGCTATTGGCATGTGTCCCATCCTTCCGGGCATCATTTTTAAAGTGTTTAAATTTTGTTATTATACAGTTAAAATTATCCCAATTTTCTCTTGAATGCCAATAAGCAAACTGAATTTTAAAAAACAACAATACAATACAGAGAGAACGAAAGAACACCACACACAAACACAATACAAAGCAGTCTTGTCACAATGACAGATACAAAATTGTGACAGAGCGCCTGGTTACAGATTATACAAAAATTTCAACAGATAACTTTAAAAATCTTGGACTAACTTAATTAACAATATCTTTAATCTGTGAATAACAATGACACATTCAACATTGACATAATCATCAGCATAGACAATTTTTGTATTCCTTTTTTCTCATATTTTTTATTTTACTAAATAAATAGAATTGAGGCAATTGTTTTGTAAATGTTTGATTGTTCTTTTGTAGTGTGAGCTGGGAGTCTGGAATTTCGAGAGAGTTTTGTGTAAAATGTGACCCGCAGTGTTAGACTGGAAACAAAAATGTGAAGTAAACAATGTCCAATTTGGCTACATAAATGCCTCGGATATATATTTTATCGCTTACGATGGACATACTTGCGGATTAAGATTACTTACGATATTATCATGAACGGGTCTAATAGCTTAGTTGCTCAAAATTCTCTGCTTAGGAGCTCAAGTAGCAGTAGTACCACAGCAATGAAAGTGGAAGCAGTTACTCAAGGTACCACTTCAAAAGAGCAGACGCGCGATAGTTCCGAGGATTTGTTGGATCTCAAAGGTAAAGTGGAATCCCGCCTCTTGTCAATGTGGAACAATGTAAAGTTTGGGTGGACTGTGAAACTGAAAACAAGTTTTTCCAAAGAATCTCCGGTTTGGCTACTTGGACGCTGTTATCACAGGAAATTAAGTCCAACTGGATCATTAGAATCGTCGACTGAAATCGGCACAGAGGCTACTGCACATGATCCTATTGAACAGATATATGGAGAAGGCATTGAGGGGTTTAAGTCAGATTTTATTAGCAGGGTATGGATGACTTACAGAAGAGAATTTCCTACCATGTCAGGTTCCACATTCACTACAGACTGTGGATGGGGTTGCATGTTAAGGAGTGGACAAATGTTATTGGCACAAGCTTTAGTTTGTCATTTTTTGGGTCGTTCATGGAGATGGTCACCAGAGAAGGGTATCCAAAATGCAAGAGAATTTCAGGAAGATTGCCTTCATAGGATGATCATTAAGTGGTTTGGCGACAAATCATCTGTTAACAGCCCTTTTTCCATACATCAAATGGTGAGTCTCGGAGAGGCATTGGGAAAGAGACCTGGGGACTGGTATGGTCCTGCCTCTGTTGCTCATTGTTTAAAAGCTGTTATGTTGGCTGCATCAAAAGAAAACTATGAATTTGATAGTTTGGAGGTATATGTTGCTCAGGACTCTACAGTCTACATTCAAGATGTTTATACATTATGCAGGTTGCAAAATGGTTCTTGGAAGTCTCTCATTCTCTTAGTACCAGTTAAGCTTGGAACCGATAAGTTGAATCCAATTTATGGACCTTGTCTCACCTCACTTCTTACCTTAGATTTTTGCATAGGTATCATAGGGGGGCGACCTAAACATTCATTGTATTTTGTTGGTTACCAAGATGACAGGTTGATCCATTTAGATCCACATTATTGTCAGGAAATGGTTGATGTGTGGCAACCAAATTTCTCATTGCAAACATTTCATTGTCGGTCACCAAGAAAAATGCCAATCAACAAAATGGATCCATCCTGTTGCATAGGATTCTACCTAGCCACATTGCACGATTTTGAAACATTTGTTAATGTAATTAAGTCATTCCTAGTCCCACAGGGTGTTTCCTCTAATAATGAGTACCCCATATTTACCTTGAATCATGGATCTCGTAGTAATGTTATGGACCCTCCTAATATTAGGTATTCTATTTATGAAAATGAACAAAACTGGGTTACACCAAATATTCAGGATAGTGATACTGACTTGGAGTCAGAGGAATTTGTACTACTGTAATGTTAATTGCATTTTATGCTTAGTTATTTTTGTGCTAATGTACTTGTACGAAACTGCTACATTATTTATTAAGAGACTATTAAAAAGGTGTGAAATACTTATCTAAAATACTTACTGTAGTCATTAGAAATCGATATTGTACTGACTCTTATGGTTTAAATATAATTTATTATATTATGTACTGTTACAGGTATTAAAAAAATATGGATATTAGGTAGGACTGGCTG
>LGAG01000232.1:16433-30287 GCA_001278395.1 Lerema accius
TATCTTGCATCTGGAAGGGTTTTGCGAACACAACCACATTATGCTGAACGCAAGGCCTACGACCGAGACTTCCGTACCGCGAGTCATGTCCTACTCTTATCGCCTTCGTGTTCTCGTTTCGATCATTCGTCTCTTGCTTCTTCTGAGGGCTTGGATAGCCTCAACGCATTTGTTTATTGAGTTAACATTAAGTACTAAATTTCCCCGTAAATACCGATTGCGAACGCTAAGGGCCTCCGTAAGAGTGGAGCCGGAGGGCGGCTGCGGGCGGCGGCGGCGGGCGCGCAGCGGCGGCGGAGCTCTAGCCGGTGGAGACCATAAAAATAGCCATACGCAATCAATATACATTTGACAATATTTTTCAATTGCAGTTTCCTTAGCTCTAAGTATTGTTTGAAATGTTTAGTTAATAAAAAAAACTCTTATTACTTACTGATACCGTAAAGAAACTGCAATGATTACATCTGTTTAGCGACATTAAAAAATATAAATAATCATGATGTTAGTCACCTTTTCCTCTAATTGGTTGTTGACATAATCGATGACAACATCATCTTCCATCTTGAGGATTTCGGTGATCTTCTGGGTGATCCATGGCTTCAGGACATCCAGCTTCACCTTCGACATGTCCACCTAAATAGAACATTATACTAAAATTATCTATTCTCAAAATTTTTTATACCAAACTGATTTTTCATACAAAATACAACAACACATTCAATTCTCTCATATTCTTTTCATAAGTTTATTTGGATTACAATATTTTTTGAATCAATAAAAAAAAATTTTGTTTATAAAAACCTCGAAACCTTATTTTTCCAAAATATTTTTTATGGCATTGCTGCTTCGCTATATGTCCAGTGAGACAATGTGTGAACAGACTTGTCAGGTCTCATTTAGCAAGTTAAGATTTTATAAATGTTTTAGTGAAGGGACATAGTATAAAAAGTATTTGATCTGAAATTTTGAAAAATTTTACCCCCTGGTTTTCAGCATTCGCATTTTCTTTAATTGTGATAAAAAAAACAACAGTTTAAATCGGATTTCCCTTTTTAGGTGCTTGAATCCGGTTGTTAGGTTACATTAGAATACAGACTAAGTCTTCTGAATTGAATAAAAAGATGAAAATCATTTTATGGTCCCCAAAAAGCTGGACAACTTCTGTTCTGTGCAGGACATTTCAATTTTCATTAACAAATCTAGACGTCTTGACAAAAGCGGGACATCTGGCAATGCTGGCAACTAAATTCTATCACAAAATAGAGAATGAATGAAGAATAATGAATTTAATCTCATGTTTATGCTTCCATTTCTAACACCTGTGTTAGGCAAGCATACATCTTTATGCTTTTGGTCAAATCCATTTGCAAACAGGAGTCAAAAACCATGTCACTGGACTGTGTCTATTAGCATATTGTTTGAGCGCTCTCACTGTGGAGTTCAACAGCTATTAGTCTCCCTACTTTGTGGTTAAATAATAATAATTGTATATTACATTTAAGTATTCAATTACCTGCTGGGTCAAACAGTCCCCGAACTTCATTTGTTTCATTAACTTCTTCTCTTTGTCACTGAAGCGAGTATCCTGCTCTGTACTGGTTCCCTACAAACCATTATAAATACAACTTGTGAATTATAATCAAAGTAATCGTGTTTAAAATATCAAAAGTCGGATTATTTTTAGTATAAATATTACAGAAAATAATAAAGGTTCGAAAGAGACATGTAATTATCAGACTATCAGTCACATAACCTTAGCTGGAACATTGTGAGGTTAGATATTATATCTATATCAAATGCGCGTACAACACTAGAATAAATCGATTCACTTAACATCTACGTGGTCTTTTACATTTATTTTTTATGCCTCTAGCGATACATAAAAATAATGTTCCCAAAAATAATTTGTTGCTGAAATGTAACAACGCCGTGGAAATAAATATTTTATCCAACACTTAACTTACCGTGTACATCATCATATTTGACTACTATTATAAAGAAATCAATAAGTAGCTAACAAAAAGTTTGCATGCACCCACACCCACAGGTTGCGGGCGTTACAAGTCGCCCCGGCCCGTCGTAGACGCCAAGCCAAAAGCACGTACTTTTTATCAAGGCAAACACAATTAAAACGATATTTATTCAACTAGATATGATATTTATAACACCAAATTAATATCCATGACTAATCAGGCACGCAATTAATATCACTTTTAAAGCCCACACAAATTGCAAATACGGATCAAATCAAAATCAATGTGATTAGCCGCCATTTTAAAAACAAAATGGCTGGCGGTTCGGCTTCTTATCTTTTTTGGATTTCGATCGTTTCGGTCGCACACAGATAAAATACACTTCTCGAATGGCAATGTCACAGAACAACAATTATAATATTTGTATTAAAAAAATATATAATTCGTTGGTTAAACAAAAAGTGACATAATTATTCCAAAATGTGAAAAAAAAATATTTTTGAATGAAAATGAAAACGAGTCTTCTGGCACCGTTCTTTCATATTTCTTTAAATTACACCGCAAGCATACTACTAAATGTCCATTGTGTCGTTTTGACATTTTGTAGTTATAGTAGAACAAGGCTATTTTTGACGATGTCAATGTTTGATATTGTCATTTTGATGGCGTCATTTAAATGGCTCCTTTAAATGACTTCTCCTCCTCCTCATCTTTCACCGTGTCGAAGTATTTTGATTTAATGTTTCGTGTAAAGCTCAAACAAGATGCCTGGTGATTTCCAGAATTATTTGCTAGAGTTTAAAGAGTGTTTCATGAAAAAGAAATCAAAATTATAATCTGTAATTCATAATTCAATTTAAAAAAGATACAAGAAATATGACGCTGTCATGGGTCAATTTTACCAATTATCATGTCTTCAACTTACTGTTGAATTCAGGGATTTATATATATCATTTATTTAAATAATTTGGATAGAAAATTATTTTAATATAAAATTAGGAGAGTAGGAGAATTCTGTAACAATATTATAAAAATTAAGTATGAATATTTAATTTTATTTAATCATAAAAAAATATATTTTTGTGCCAGTAGCGGTTGAGACGCTGGGTCCATGGGGTGCAAAAGCAAAATCCCTTTTTAAGGACCTATCAGCGCGTTTGATTGAGGCGACAGGAGATTCCAGAGCTGGCAGCTTCCTCGCCCAACGAGTTAGTCTCGCTATTCAGCGAGGAAATGCTGCCAGTATTTTCTCGCTATTCAGCGAGGAAATGCTGCCAGTATTTTGGGAACACTGCCTCGATCAGACGTGCTTGACGAAATTTAAATTTATAATTAAATATTTGTTTTTATTACTAACATTATTAATTTATTAATTATGAATTTTTAGTTTTAGTTTTGTAAATATTCATACTTAATTTGGATAGTGGTAAGAACATAATATATATTGATGATGTTGGGATGATTTTTTGTACACACATAAAATTAAAAAATATTGTGATATATTGATGCTTTTCGTTGAAATAAACAGATGAAGCATATTATACAAAACTTAAGTTTATTTGTATATTGCGTAGGAAGAACCTAGGCACCTAAGAATCTAGGATCTCAAATTCTTTGGTCCGGCAATTCTGATTGAAACTAAGAAAATATTCATGCCAGCGAATGTTACTCAGGGAATTGATGATAATAGAAAGCTGTGAGTAGCAAACGCTACATTTTGAAAATTTAAGTATTAATCATTTTTTGAAATACTAATCCTTAACATAGATTTCATTTATACAAATACAACTGGAATGTAATGATAATCAATGTATATGTAAGAGTTCGAAATAAAAAAGTAAACAACAGTTTGTTGATTATTATGAATACTTTTTCCGCGGGATTCAATGTGAAAAAATATGATTTTCCGTAAAGAAATATGATTTCAAATCAATTTACGTACGTACTATTAGAGACTACTATTAGTACTATTTACAGAATCCTAGATTTTTCCTTCGATTTCGCGAAATGCTTTTTGCTGTCAATCCTGTAAAATCAACGGTGACAATGTCAAATTAGTTCTCGCCGTCGCCCCGTCGCCGTCGTCAACGTTATACTAGGTTGACTATAAATTCATTCCTCAGTCACCTGACAGTTGACTTGTTAAATATCGTTGACAGGACAGCTGAGCTGACACGCTTTGACGCTTTACAGTTTGGCGGGTGACGGCCGGTCGTTGTTGTGTTGTGTTGGTGTACTACTTAGTTTGTGGTTGGTGTCGGTCTGTCGGTCGTGGTGAGTTCTCTTCTCAACTTCTCAGTGCTCACTAATATAATAATTTTTAATAACATGTTTATTTTCATGTAACTATTTTATTTCAAAAGTTACTTATTACTTATAATATAAGATACTTACATTGTCCTTAATACAATTTAATGTAGATTCTTAACACTATTCCAATTCCAACCTAAGAGAAACATTATTTAGAGTTGTTGTTATAGGTATCTACGTTGCTTGATTAAGTTTTAATTTTTAAATTACTATATTATCGTGGATGGGGTTACACTATTATATGAAGGCATGTGCTCAGTTCTCACATAGGAACAACGTATCATTGTTCTCATTCAAAGAGCAGGTTTACGCTGTAGTGCGCTGTATTTATCTCGCGAAAGCGTGTTATCAACGTTTTATTATAGGTACCTGCTGGGCCTCCTATAAAATAATGCTTTGTGAAGTGCTGGGGCGGTTACGAAATTTTGTTTTTGGAAATCGCGCATTTTTTGATACCCACTGTTTATGCTTGACTCAGGTCAATCACTTTCATACAGTTCAGATTGACCTTAGGCCTGTGATAGCCATGTGCTAAAGATGATTCAATCAGTAATAGGAATTAAGTTTCTGGGGGCAAGGTAGTTACTTTATTGCATAAGTCTTTGTGGGCAATGTGACTTGTTTTGATTTTAAATTCACTTGTTTTTGTTATTAATTGCTAACGTCAATAAATTTATCTGATATCGACTTTGAACTATGACATTGATGTAATAAACCTAAATTATAGAGTAGTATTACACTTCTGTGATGAAATATTAATGGAATAATTATTCTGTGCTGGCAGTTGGATGTGAAGATTTGTTAAATCAAGATTAAACATGTGCATCATAAGATTTTTTTACCGAGAAGCCTTCAGTGTTCATAAAACGAAGGAGATTCTACAGGAATTGCAAAATGTTGATTCTGATGTGGATAATGTATCAACTGAACTTTGCTATCATGTGGAGTTAGCAGAAGGTTGTAGTTACCTGAATATCAATCAAATTAAGATATTAAAGTGGCTCTTGAGCTCACCGCTACAGCCTCATGCCCTTCAAAATGAATCAGGGTATACTAACATTGACAATAATCAAGTGGTTATTGAAATTGGACCGAGGTGAGAAATTTTCCTGTATTTATCATATCAGTAAATCAGTATCAATGTATCAGTGATATTCATTAGGTATACTATGTACTTATTTTGCAAGCAGAGGTTGAACAATAAATAAAATAGTTTTTAAACTTATTGCTGATGTAATTAGACCATACTGTTACCACTATTCTGTGTTCATTTAACATGTGAATGGCCCTCATTTCATGACAGCATTATTAGTTAGAGTAAAGTACACTTTATTGTACAACTGAAATACAGTTATAATAATGTACATCTACTTTCATTATTATATAATACAAGTACGAAGTGTTCATGAATGAAGTTAATTAAGAAATAATGTTGAAGAGAAGATACAAATTATAAACAGATATAATTATAATTTTTTCCAGGTTCAATTTTTCCACTGCAGACAGCAGTAATTCTGTACAAATCTGTGAAAGTGTGGGTTTGCATGATATTGTTCGTCTTGAAGTGTCTACCAGGTATCTCATTAAATTTAGTGGAACTAAGAACATCAATAGAATGTTATTAGATAAACTGGCAGCACCACTTCATGATAGAATGACACAATGTATTTATACAAAGAATAATCTTCCTCGGCAAAGCTTCAATGAAAGTTTGCCAAAAAATCTGGAGCCGTGGTATGTTGTTCCTCTACAAAAAGATGGTATTGATGCCATGAAGCATGTCAACCAGAAGCTAGGTAATGTATATTAGGTAATAATCTGATAAGGAAAAAAATTATTGTATGTAATTAAGTAACTGTCCTGTTACTGTATTGTATCTAATTTAAATACCATTCTTAATATAGTGTAGGTTGGTAACTAGGCTAATTAATTCCTTAATTTTGGAAATTATCCACTATGCGGCTTAACTTGTATGTAATCAAATAACTAGGTTCAATAGTACTTTTTTTTAACAATGTCTAGACTTGTGATTTGTAGTTTATTTTGTGGACGTATGTAATCAATGTTGATGACAGTATTTTGTACAATAAATCTAAATTATTCTCTTAGGCTTGGCTTTTGATGATTGGGACATGGAATTCTACATGGACTTATTTGTCAATAAGCTGAAACGTGACCCTACTAGTGTTGAACTGTTTGACCTTGCTCAAAGTAATAGTGAGCACTCTCGACATTGGTTCTTCAAGGTAAGACTACTTTGTTATTTATATTGCAATATTAGGTACTTTGATTGGAAATGATTTTTTTTTATTTATGCTCTAGTCTGGCTGATAAAGCAATTTTGTTATGAAACTACATAAGAAAAAATATTTTAATATATTTCAATGTATGTCTGTTATCATAATAATATGTATTAATTATAAATATTAATTAGTTGTTTGTGTCAGTACTTCAAATAATTATGTTATCATTGTAATTTTACATAATGAGTTAATTAATGCAGGGATGTTATAATAATGGCAAAAAATGTTTTAGGGTAAGATAATATTGGATGGCAACGAAATACAAGGGTCACTGATTGATATGGTAGCATCTACACAGAATACTTCAAATAATAATAATGTCATTAAGTTTGGAGATAATAGCAGGTAAAAATTATTGAAATCTATGATCAAGATACATATTTAGAAGTATATTATTATCAGTAGAGCTAATATGTGAAGTAATTTAACCATTTTACTAACATGTTTATTACTTAACTTGAATATAATCTTACTAAATATGAAATACTTCTTCTACTACTGGACTATTAGTAAGGAATTTTTTTATATTGATAGTGCAATAAGAGGCTACAAGCATAAAAAGTTGAGGCCATCAGATGTAAAGGCTCCGTCGCAGGTAATCCTTGAAGTTACCGACTCTGACATTATATTCACGGCCGAGACACACAACATGCCCACAGCTGTAGCCCCCTTCAGTGGTGCTACAACGGGCACTGGAGGGCGCATTAGAGATGTACAGGGTGTAGGACGGGGAGGTCATACTGTTGCGGGTACTGCGGGGTACAGTGTTGGCAATCTCTTCATACCTGGTATGTATGTTTGCAACATTCAATGTTTAAACGATTAGTACCATAAATGGTTTATGTTTGTCGGTTATAGTTTTTAAACTACTCTTTATAACAACCGGTTTTTTGAAGTCTGTGCATTGTACTGGTTTTTCAGAGTTATACTAGATTTTATTGGTTCCTATGGTGCTATTAGCATTTTAGTTTTCAAAAACATCTTAATTTCAGGTTATGATCTTCCATGGGAAGATAAGAGCTGGAAGTATCCAAATAACTTCGCAACCCCACTTCAGATATTAATTGATGCTAGTAATGGTGCATCTGACTATGGAAACAAGTTTGGGGAGCCCGTTGTTACAGGTATTATTTTTAATACATAGACTTTTTTAAATATATTCCTTTAGAGTTAATACATACATATTTTAATAATGATTATTATATTAATTTTTTTTGTTGTTAACAGGTTTTGTTCAATCATATGGCTTAAAAAATGCTGCTGATATAAGGGAAGAGTTTGTAAAACCAATCATGTTCAGTGGGGGTATTGGATACATGCCTCATGATATGATTAAGAAGAACAAGCCTGAAAAGGGTAAGAGATAGACACAACACAAAATATGGCCTATATACCACTTGCACCATTTAGATAAATACAATGCCACCTCTAATTTTGAAATGTATCAAACCATTTAAGCAATAAAACATGCCAATGAAATACATACTTTTGAATTACATTATCCTTTTATCGCAATGGGGTAAAAAGGCGCAGATATGATATTTGTAGTGTGAATTGAATTGAATCTTCTTATATATTAAAATCATTGCTGTTCGTTAGTTTCGCCAAAACTCGAGAAAGGCTGGACCGATTTGGCTAACTTTGGTTTTAAATTATTTGTGAAAACTCAGGGAAGGTTTAAAAGGTGAGTATGTATGAAAAAATGTTTAGCTTTTTATTTTATTAATTATGAGGCGGTACGAAGTTTGCCAGGTCAGGGAGTTTATTAATATTAATGAATTTTGTATATTTTCAGGAATGCTACTAGTAAAGATAGGTGGTCCGGTGTACCGTATCGGGGTGGGCGGGGGCGCAGCCTCCTCTGTGGCCGTGCAGGGCGGGGGCTCTCGGGACCATGCTCTAGATTTTGGTGCTGTACAGAGAGGTATATAATATGTTGTTCTAGTAACACTAGTAGTGACCCTAGGGTCAAGGTTTTAAAAACCATCGATATTTCGATATTTATCGGTTTCCCGATATCTCGTTGCATCCCTAGTTCTTACTTATAAAGACTATATTTACCTATCATAAACCGGACAAGAGATATTTTTACAAAGTTTCATTATAGGTGATGCAGAAATGGGCAATCGTCTGAACAGGGTGGTCAGAGGTTGTTTGGAGGCCGAAATTAATCCTGTGGAATGTAAGTAATTTAATAAAGCCTACATTATTGTAAAACAGGGATGCAAAGTTGAACCCTTATTAATATAATAATATGTATAAACATACTAGAAGACCCGGGCAGACTTTGTTCTGTCACATATTTTATATTTTACTTTGGTGGATCCCTTAAGATATATTCATATATCTTTAGTAAACGCTCATCATATAGGACATTTATTGCTATGGCAGCTTTTTAATAACTGTAATAGTTTGGCAGTCCCTTGAAGTAACTCGACATGAGCACTACTTGCTGGGTCCAACTGAGACCGAAACCATACTCAGTCCCTCTAAAATACCTCCCAATTTTTTTATTGAAATTGTTGCAGTTGTTAGGAGTTCAGTGACAAACACACATACGTTGTGTTTTTATATATAAACATATGTATTTTGGTAGCTATCCACGACCAGGGCGCGGGAGGGAACGGCAATGTGTTGAAGGAGTTGGTTGAGCCGGAGGGAGCCGTGGTGTTCACCAAGGAGTTCCAACTGGGAGACCCCACCATCACTACCCTGGAGCTGTGGGGCGCCGAGTACCAGGAGAATGACGCTCTGCTATGCAGCAAGCAGCACAGGACTGTTTTAGAAGGTATGTTTAATGGTTAACGATCAAACTGGAATAAGAAACACCATCATCCTCACAATCCATAACAGTCCCACTGCTGGGCTTGAGTCTCCTCTCACAGTGTGAGGGTTACAGGTCATAGTCCACCACACTGGCCTAGTGCGGATTGGCAGAATTCACACACCTTTGAGAACTTTATGGAGAACTCTCAGATGTGCAAGTTTCTTCACCGTAGCAAGTGATAGTTAATATCTGATACGCACATACCTTTTTTTTATTAGAGGTGCGTGCCGTGGGGTTTGAAGTTTTGAACCTAGGAACTCCCATTCGAGACCCATGTTTAAACCACTTGGGTAACATTGTTTACATGACAAACATACATGCAATCATTTTTTTTTATGTTGTATAAGTTAGCGCTTGACTACGATTCCACCTGATGGAAAGTAGAGATTATGTAGTCGATTTCAATGTTTTTGAGTTTCCCGTAAACGCAAGATCATTTGGCAAACTGGCATGGCTTATGCACCTATAACTTTTTTTTTCATAAAAAATTGTTTGTCAAATGGCGCTACATAATCAAACTTGTTTGTCAAATATGTAAGGTTTGACATGCCGCTTGAACGTCTAGTCGCTATATACAAATGTATTTGTCAAACACGTCACGAAAGATACATTTTCAGATATTTGTCGTCGGGAAAGGTGTCCAGTGTCATTTGTGGGAGAAGTAACCGGTGACGGCTACATGAGCCTTGTAGAGGATTCTTTTAAGGAATCCTACTTGAGTAGGGAGAATCGAATTACTCCCGAAATTAAATCCAAGTTGCCATATGACTTGCATTTAGAGGCAGTTTTAGGTAAGTTTGATAGATTATTTGAATTATTTTCCTTTAAGTAAATTAATTGCCTTATGACATTTTTTTTAATTTGATTTTCGTTTTTATAATTATCTCAACTTGTTGTAGGAAATATGCCCCGAAAAACGTTCGATTTAAAACAAGATAAGAAGACAGTGTTGCCATTATCTTTACCAAGTGATATAACTGTTGAAAAAGCACTCAACAGAGTTTTCAGGCTTGTTAATGTTGGCAGTAAACGATATTTGACTAACAAGGTAAGAAGATACTGCAGTAATATTTGCAACAATGGTCAAAGTGATTTCCGTATGAGTTTTTGATTGTACTAAGTAATTTATTTCCGAAATACGTAGGTATTATTAACCCAAAGATTCAATTTGTAATCTTTTTTGTATGTATGTACAAATAAATTTATATTTCCAAAAATGTAGTTGAATGCATCTTACAAGTATAAATATAATTTTTTTGGAATGCCGTTGTTCAAACAGTTATTTTTTAATTGTGTACTTTTTGCATAATTTACTTGTTGCATAATGAATCATATTGTTTTAAGAATTTTTATAATGCTAAATTTTTTTTTCATGTTACAAATCTGGAAACGACTTCAGTAAGTTCGTAATTTGTTTAGTAGAGTGGTAGAGTTGTTATAGAGATTAATATGTATGTGACAAATTAGAGTTAACAGATTACATAGCTATTAGTATAGTTTGCTTTGACAGTTAAAATTATTTTATATTATGATGTGTTACCATAGTTAGTATTAGTAGTTAACTATAGTTGGTATTAGTAGTAGTATACTGTAGTATTAAAATTAAAACGGAGACATAACTCTGAGATAAACAATTTAATTGTTACTGTTATGATTTTTTCCACTGTCTTGCCATATTGCCAGTATAATATAGATTTATAAAAATAATATTATGTACTTTATGTAGGTATATCAGGCAGTTTTGACAGTACATAATTTAATTTGCATAATAGCTGAAAACAATTTACAATATTTTATTTTATTGCTTACAATTTTAGCAAGATATTTAAAATTTTGTAGTTTTAAGTATTGCGCAAAAATATTGTAGAATTGTTTTATACAGGCGACATCTTTGTTTACATTCTTTATCTCTTTTTATTCTCTCTAAAATCATGTTTTTTGACACACCACTTTTTAATAAGCAATTTTTTTTTCTAATTTCAGTACCTACTAGTATTAGTATTATATTAATACATACTTTTAACTTTATTATTTCAGGTGGATCGTTGTGTATCAGGGCTAGTAGCGCAACAGCAATGCGTAGGCCCGTTACATACGCCACTAGCCGACTACGCCGTTATAGCGTTGTCGTATACTGACTGTGTGGGGTCGGCCACTTCCATTGGCACACAGAACATTAAGGGGCTTTTAGACCCCGCAGCCGGCGCCAGACTGTCGTTAGGAGAGGCTCTTACTAACCTGGTATGTTTATGACGTCATAATAGACTGGGTTCAATGTTAGTAGTAGAATCAAGAGTTGATGATAAGGTTGAGGAAAAGTTTGGTTTCATCTGGAAGTTTGTTGTTGTTGTTTTTGTTTGAAGCATTAGCTTATGTAGATGAAATGTGGATATGTAGTGCGTGGTAGATGCTAAATGATTGAAAACAATATCTGCATGGTTCAATAATTTTGATGTACACCGAAATGGAATACTATAAATAATTTGACGACCCGTATGAAGTAATAATTTTCATGCCGGACCATCGTTAAATGGGTCTTAGGTTCGATTCCCAGTAATGCAAAAATTTTAATGATAGATTTTAAGTGTAAATCATTTAAAAAAATAAACAATCAGCAATATTTAAAACCGAGTTACATTAAATCCGGCTTGAAGGACCAACTTTTAACTTCCCTCGTAGGTATTCGCCGGTATATCGGAGTTGGAGGATGTGAAGTGTTCGGGTAATTGGATGTGGAGCGGCAAGACAGGCAGCGCGGGCGCGGAGCTCGTGCGCGCATGCGCGGCGCTGTGTGAGGCGATGACGTCACTGGGCGTCGCCGTCGACGGCGGGAAGGACTCGCTGTCTATGTGTGCGCATGTTAATGGTGAAAAAGGTGAGTGGACGCGTAACTTAGCCAGAAACTTAGCCATAGACTTTGCCGTAGATAGACTACGTCTAGCAATTGTGTCCGGTCTGACTGCCATACACAACCATCTTGAAGTGTACTCTTTTTGCTTCGTACAATGATGTCATAATAACTATAGACCAATCATGCAAGGCGAACCTTTCAGACAAAGCATCAGTGATTTGGTACTTATAAATAGCACCGCGAGTCATATTTGCAATCGTCCCGACCACTTCCTCCCCAAGTTATATTGATATAAAAATGAACTTGTAGCTAAATAACGGTGGTTTCCTTATGCTGTCCTAGCTTTGAATAATAAATATTATAGTTTCAAATCATAATGATAAGAATGTTACTTTGTTTCTTTGTTAGTGCGGTCGCCGGGCACGCTGGTAGTATCGACATACGCGCCGTGTCCCGATATCACGGTGAAGATACAGCCCGCATTTCTGATAGAGGGCGCAGCGATCGTGCACGTACCCGTCTCACCGGGGAAATACAGGTATCAAACACATAGACATCAAAAATAATATAAGGTAAGGTGGGGTAAGACTAACACACGGGTAAGACTAACACTGTCTATTATCTCGATACGTATAGCTTAAATACGAAATTCTTCCAGTCTGTAAGATAGAACAAACGTAAATGTTCTCGGCTAAAACACACACATGTCGTTTCTTCAAGTGCATATCGAGATAATAGACAGTGTTAGTCTTGCCCCGTGTGTTAGTCTTACCCCACCTTACCTTACATTAATAAATACACATATACATAAACGCTACACACTTATAACCTCACAGTAGGATTCTCTGAGCCATAGACAAATACATAAAAGACAAGTAGACCAAGAACTGAAGTTTATTTATTAAACTCATCATTTAAATTTTTACCTCGCTGTGAATCAATCCCAGGACAATACAATATTATATAAAAAAAAATACAAAACAAATATCAACTTTGTTTAAAAATTCAAATAGTCATAAAATTGCTTTAATGACGTCAATACCACTATCTATTTTATGCCTTAAAAATAATTGACTATTACCGAATTTTAACAAGTATGTAACTGTGTTAGTACAATAATACATTTGTTTTTAATATAGAATCGGCGGGTCGTCTCTGGCCCAATGCTACCAACAGCTGGGCGACACTCCACCTGATCTAGATGACCCCAACATGCTCAAAGCCTTGTTTAAGACTACTCAAAAGTTACTGAAAGGTATCTTTGTTATATATTTTGACTCATTTAAGTTCACAACTACATTCAGAATGACCTCTTGTATTTTATATTACTTACCTTGTCATATAAAATCAGTAATTGTTACTATTAGAGAATATTTAATATTTAAAAAAATTATAGTGCCTTAATAGCTGATCATGTCAATTTTCAAATAAAAGTAACTGCAACAAAATTAAAATCTCTTGTTTGCGCAAAAGTGAACAATAATATTTTTTCTTTTTTAACCGATTTCAAAAAAGAAAGAGGTTATCAATTCTACATGTATGTATGTAATATTATTGAAACTGCGAGATTTTTACACAGGACTATCTAGA
>LGAG01000232.1:30309-54891 GCA_001278395.1 Lerema accius
GTCTTCGAGGATTGGATATCGATTTGAAAGTTGACGATAATGTATCAGTTATTGATGCTTTGTTTAATGAGGAATTGGGAATAGTAGTGGAGGTCGAACAGAGTAACTTAGAATATGTGCTTAGTGAATATCATAGTAATGGTGTTCAAGCAAAAGTAGTAGGCACCGTTGGAGAATATGGAATGAATTCTGGAGTGAGTATCGAGCATGATTTTATGTATACATCCTTTTTTTTTCGTCGTGATTTAAAATGTAAACAATCTTGGCACTACTTTTATTTATTTCATTAATTTAAAAAAATATTTAGAAATATACAAAAATTTATTTTAACATTAAATTATTGTTTATTCTTTAATTTTTTTTTAATTTGCGTCTGTCTTATTTTTAAATCGATAATTACAATAAAAAGACAATGTAAGGTTGTTTACCTTTTAAATCACGACAAAAAAAACGAGGTATATAGCTTCGAATATTTTATTAACTAGATGCACAGTTCCTTACAAAAAGTTCCTTCAAAACTTTCCTTAATCATGCAGATTTCTATTTCTAGTTCAGATTTAAATACGTTATAGATTATAATGGGTATTCATATTGACTTAAAATTTTCAAAAGCTTTTATATTTGACTGTCCCCCACCTCTTTCAATATATTTCGAAACTTTTCTGCGTTTATAGTTTTATTCTAAAAGGAAGTATAAGTATTGTCATGTAAGAATTAAGTGTCAAGTGTAAGCCTTGTTTCAGACGTTTGTCTCCGAAAATGACCTTTTGTTACCTACATTAAGGTTGATTTTCTGTTGCAGGTTAATATAAAGGTTAACGGCCAATTAGCATTGGTAATGAGTCTGATCCATGCGTTCAGAATATGGGAGGAGACCAGCTATCGACTAGAGTGTTTACAAGCTAATTCGGAGTGCATCAAGCAGGAATGGGATGGTATTTTGTAGCATTTTTCTTATAATAGACTATAAGAACTGCTTTACGGTCGTGCTTTATTTGCGAAATAAAAATGTGTTTGAAATATAAACTATACATAAAATGTAGTTTTCCAGGCTTAATTTTCATGTAAAATGCTAAGTGTGAAACATTTACATGCCCATGCCTGCTTTATTATGTCGAATTCTTTTGTATTAGCATCATCTTTGTATAGATTTTGTCTCGAATTAAATTACCGGCTTATGGTTAATCGCATATTTCCATATAATTAAAACTAATAAGCTAACGGAATGATTGAGTTATTATCTAAATCATTTGAAGATTTGATGCGTTTCTTAATATTTTTAAATACTTACAGGATTATCAAAACGCAAAGGAGTGGAATACTGTGTAACATTCGACCCGTCTGCGGCCATGGTGAAGACTAAGTCAGTGAGAGTAGCCGTGCTACGAGAAGAGGGTAAGACAGACAGACACACATACACACACCTCGTTTTTTTCGTCTTGATTTAAAAGATAACCAATCTTACAGTGTCTTTTTAATGTAATTAACGATTTAAAAATAAGACAGATACAAAAAAAATTAAAGAAAAAACAATAATTTAATGTTAAAATAAATTTCTGTATACTTCTAAATATTTTTAATTACATAATGAAATGAATAAAAGTAGTGCCAAGACTGTTTACCTTTTAAATCATGATGAAAAAAACGAGGTATACATTACACACATTCTACTAGTAATCATTAATAGGGGGTATTATACATAATGATATATAGTCTATATCATTTTCATAATAGGGACAATCCAATGACATCTTACACGTCGAAATCCATCAAATCATTCGGGTTGTACTGCGTGTCAAAAACTTGGACATGCATAACGCTTGAAATCCTTATTCTCCTTCTAGTGCAGTAGGGTAATAATATTAGAAAATCCTGCCCTTCAAATCTATTAATTTCGATCTTGCTTATATATTTTTTTTACAGTAGGAAGTTTATTTAATTTATGTACTTATACACATTTTAGTATAGTTGCTCGTGTCCAAATGCGGAATTTTCTGCATCACTTTCATTTTAATAATGTTGTAATGTGTTGCAGGTATAAATGGAGATCGGGAAATGATAGCGTCCCTCATGATGGCCAATTTCGACGTGTTCGACGTTACCATGAGCGACCTGCAGGCCAAGAAAATCACATTGGACCAGTTTCAAGGGTTGGTGTTCCCTGGAGGATTCAGTTATGCTGGTGTGTATGAAGTATACTTAACTACTATAGTTCTAATAGGTTTTTAAAAAATTGGCGAAGTAGTCAGGCCGAGCGCAATTTAGGGTTAAAGTAATCAGAGTTATTAAACTTATGGTCTTCTCTAGTTTTTCTAGAGAATAATAATAATAGCATTTGACTAGAGGGGCTGTCCATTGCTTATATTCCATTATTTATGTTGTATGGGATTTATTGTCACTAATATAATACCAAAAGGAAAATAAATTTCTCTTGGGAATAAAGGGGAAAATAAAGCTTCTCGAATACTACTGAGCCCTGAGACCTCCAACTAACTACTCTACGATATAAATGTTAGATAACTATTATTATTTTTTAGATACCTTGGGTTCTGCCAAAGGCTGGGCAGCGGGTATTTTATTTTCGGAGTCTTTGAGCAAGCAGTTTGATCACTTCAAGAACAGAAGCGATACATTCTCTCTGGGCGTGTGTAATGGCTGTCAGTTAATGGCCTTGTTGGGCTGGGTCGACGCACAGGATAACACTGGAAAGAATAACTATCAAATCTTTCTAGACCATAACCTGTCAGAACGGTATGTACTTTGCATTTTACCCTTTGATCACAAATAAATAGGTACACAATCAGCGGCCAATAAATCGTCCTCATCAAATATCCACCAAAACGACAATTTTGGATAAACAAAGATCATGTATCGTTAAGTTTTGAATTTATTTTTGACGTGACGTAAGAAGAATACAGTCATCCGAAACCTTCATTATAATTTTTATTTTGAAAACTCAAATACACTACCATTATATACGGAACATTGTAACTATACGGGGTAGTGGGTAGCGTACGATTGTAGCGTATATTTATTTACTAACCAACTTCAACAAAAAAGGTTATCTATTCTACATTTATGTACACAATATTCTATAAACAGCGAAATTTTCACACAGATTATCTAGCTTTCTAAATAAATATACAAAATTTCATTATGTATGTATGTTTGTTTGTCGAAGCGTAGCCCCAAAACTAATTATTGGATTTGTACCTTTCTTACTTTGTTACTAGATTCGAGTGCCGTTGGAGTGCAGTTAGGATATTGAAGATGGAGGGCGAAGACGTGTGGTTCCACGATATGGGTAACAGCTTGCTGGGCGTGTGGGTGGCACACGGGGAGGGGCGCTTCGCCCTCAGCCCCTCCGCCCTCAAACAGCTACATAGCAACCAACAAGTTGCCTTGCTGTACGTCGACGATAATAGAAACCCTACTGAGACCTACCCGATGAACCCTAACGGAAGCCCTGGTATGTATCTACGTTTATAACAGAATACTTTGTTCACGTTCAAGTATTTTTCTAAGTTAAGGTATGACCGGCTGATGTTAGAAGACATAAAGTACGGTTATTACCAAAGTGGTATGTAATCACCCCTCCTTCAATCCGTAGTCCGTACCCTTATAACGCGTTTTTAATCTCCCGTATAACACTAACATTCCCCCATATAACGAGGGGATTTCCCAACATACATATTTCTGTGATGTGAAATTTATAAAGATTTCTACAGTTCATTATTATTAGCTTATCTATCTTTGCGCTGTGTCAATTGTTACAAAATTAACGCGTTATAAGAGGTCGTAAAAACGTGTTATACTGGAGTACCTGTATAACGTGGAACCAATCTACTGCGTTATAAAGGGGGATTAAGGTATTCGCACATTACATCAACTCAACGTCGACTCAACTCCAACTCAACTTATAGTATGGCATTGAAATGTAAGCTCTATATTATGTTACTTAAGAGCGAATTTGTCAATTTGTAAGGTAAAGGTATAGGACGAGTGGCCAACGCGTACAAATTGATAAATTCGCTCTTAAGTACCATAATATAGAGCTTACATTTCAATGCCATACTGTGAGTTGGGTTGGAGTTGGGTCGACGTTGAGTTGATGTAATGTGCCTTTACTGTATTTATTTGATGTGTTCCGCAGGTGGTGTCGCAGGTGTTCGTTCCCGCGACGGGCGCCACCTGGCTATGATGCCGCATCCCGAGCGTTGTGTGTTGCAGTGGCAGTGCCCCACCCCTCATTCCTCCCTCGCCCCCTCCCCCTGGCTTCGACTCTTCCAGAACGCTTACACATGGGCTTCAAACACGCGCTCTTAAACTTTTGTATTGCGAAGTAATCTCAAGTAATGTTCCTAGCGAATATTTTTTTATGAATTAACTATGTTGTATGTGCAAAGATCTGTAGTAGCATACGATTAGAATTATGTATACCTTCTCAATTGTTATATTTGAGTTGAGTTTGAATCTAGAAAAGTGTACCTTACCTTAGTGATAAGTTACTCCTTTTTAAACTTACATAAAAATACGTTCTATATATAAGAAAACTAAGGCATAATTTAAATGCAAAATCAAAATTTCCTTTTATATGATGTAATTAGATTACATACTTGTGATAATATTTTGTTGGAATCATAACTATGTGAAGTGACCATTTGTATACAAATGCAGTGATGAAGATTAAAATGGTTACTTAATTTATACTTTCAATTAATTGAAGAGTTAAGGAGGGGGTCATAAGATTTGCAATGAAAATCTATTGCTTATTAGATCTATTTACAAGTTTGTAGTTGTTATAATTTAAGAATATCATACAATTTCACAACAATAAGTTGATGATATTAAGACTTTATTACTGTTTAGTATTTCTTAAGAACATTAAACATTCCTACCTTCCAAATTCAATTAAATAGGCAATAAGTAGGTGTTATATTGAACCAGACAGTTAGTGCCTTAGCATTCTAATAATGTAAAATGAATAAGCAATGCATTAATTATGTAATTAACTTTCCAGATAAATAATAATTAATCTAATGAATTTTATAGTACACAATCTTTTTATAATAAACTCCAAGTAGTAACATGCATTATTAGTAAAACTTCTGTATATACCTGTTATTCCATAATAGTGTGCATTTATCAAAAATAGTTTGTTTGTGACATGTTCTAGAGGCTGTGGAGTGCACTAATTTTTACTCACTTCAATATAAAGTTAGTGAAAAAAAAGAATGACATGACATTTTATTTTTCTTATATTTTTATCACTGTTAAGTTTTGTAATTCTTAATTTGGCTATTGATTTATATTTTTTATATCATGTATTATGTTAAGAGAAAAATAATAAAGTTAGTTAAAAAATACACATTTTTTATTTGAAAAAAATACAAACATTACAATACCTACCTACAGTAGGAGAAATTGATTTTTTATACATTAGGACTTTCATATACAAGTTGAATGCTATAAAACACAAGCTTTGAAAACTTTGTATAAGGCTTGTGTATGCTGTAATGTAACTTTTATCTACTTTTAAATATTCATTGCCATGATATTTTGCAGACTTTTACTAAGGTCTTTTCTTCGAGTACGCTCTAATGCATTACAGAGACTGAAGAACCATCTTTGTGGGTCAGCTTTTTCTTCATATTTATCCATCAGATCCCTAGCTTTTTCTTCCAACATATTATATTTACTATCAATATCATCTATTGTACACTCTCTGATTACTTTCAGGTTTCGGGCTAAGTCCCGCCAGTTACTACCAATTTCTTCAACAACAGTATCAATTATTCTTTGTTTTTTTCTGTCGCTCAACATTCCAAATGGATGATTATTCAGAGGGCTACCACCTTGGAAATTTGCTGAGTTTTGTGCATTTGAAGGAACTGAAATAAAATTTTTGTTATCTATTTATTTATACTGCTAAACAATAAAGTTTAAAGAACATGAAACTTTTTGTGCGCATGTAAAGAGCAGTCTGAGGGCATGTTAGGACATAACAAAGTAAGAAGTAACAAATTACAACCAGTAATACAAATTCTAGAACCCAATTGATAGATTTAAAAGTAAATTGTGACAGTTGTCCAGGGTTTATGTGTGGTTGGGTCTTTGAGCCATGCCTCTGTGAGTCCGTTTGATAAAGATAGAATGTTATGTGTAATGTTGTGATGATAATTTTCATGCAATGGATATAGAAACTGATACTATTGGCCTTTTAATGGTTAGGTGAGGTGGTACTTAACTAATATAATTTAAAAACTTACCATAATTATTACTATGTGTTTTTAACACAGTCTCATACTCATTTATTTTTCTTAGAAGTTCATTTTTATTTGGCAATCTACGTGCAATCTCTTTTAAAGGTCCCACATCATCTTTAGATAACACATCCCTTATTTCCAATATGTTTAAAAGCTGGCCAACCTTCTTAATCAGTTCAAACCTCCTTGGGGAATCTATGTCATCTTTGTAGAATTCTTTCAGAGTATGTAGAATCTGACCATGTCTTTCACTTGCACTTACTTCTATCTGACTCTTTAACTTAGCATATTCAGACACAGTCATTTTGTTTGATATTTATAGGCTTATTAAATTTTATCTGAAGCTAAATCACCTCGTAAGATGAAGCTTTTATTATAAATAAAAAAGGTATAAAGGTATTAGGTTCTTTACTTTTCTCTGCTTTCTGACAATCACACATCACACATTAGTCCTAGTCTGTGTGTGTAGATCCACCAATCACGATCATTAGTTTCCACCAATTGTTGTTTTTTACCTGGTATTTCCCGGTCTACTCTACTGGGACATTTTACAGAATAGCCTATAGAATTTAATACGTAGAATTTATTTAGTTTGTGGAAATTTATAAACAAACTCATTTAATTGTGCCCAAATTACGGTACTAAAAATGAATTGTGACTCGAACACTTCAGTTTGTTAATGATTTATCAAAATATTTATCTGAGTATACTTTGGAGTGCTAAATTGTTTTGAATGTAATTTGATGACAATACAATTAATTATAATAATTATCTCTAACAATATTATACTTTACTCTATGATCTCTAAACAATTAGAGTTGACGTTTCATTACATTACATTAATTCAATTTGTCAATGTAAGTTTGTGAAATGTCACTTTCAATTTGTCAATGTAAGTTTGTGACGTCTGTCAATGTCATTATGTCATTGTCTGATCAACAAGTCTGTGTGATTGTGATGTGACGTGATATTGATTGATATTCAAATTCAACTTGTTTCACGAATTTTACGTGGTTTTGCGTGCAATACTTTGTGCTTTGTACTTAATTTTGTGTATTGAAATGATGCATATGATTTAATTAATATCGTACTCTCTTATCAGAGTGCTTTAATTTATAGTGTTCTACGTAGATGGGCAAAGTAATTTTAAGGGAATTCTTGGTAGTGAATTGAAAAGATGGTTTTCTATAAACTATGCATGTTATTTTTATTCGTTAAACTTATTCAAGGCGATTTTCAAATAGGACCAGATCCTTGGGATTTAAATGTAAACGACAAGTTAAATCAAATACAGAATGAACAAGACATTCCATACGATCTAAGAGCAAGTCCAGAAAAGAAAACAAGTTTAAGAAATGATGCTAGAGCCAGCGATTGGTTCTACAAGAGAATGTTAGCTATAATATTAAAAGCAGGACAGGTCAAGGTATATTTTTTACTGTTTTATTGTTGAGTATATTGAAAATAAACTTGACTTAGCCTAAACCGGATATCATTGAAACATATTCATGTTCACAGTATATCATTGTAAAATTTATATATGTACTACTTCAGAAACATGAAGATGGAACTGTGGCTGTGTCTTTGCAAATGCAATTTGACAAAGAGAGATGGCTGTTATTAGAAGGGTATACAGCAATAAACTTCGCACTAACAGAGGATATGATTAGAAGATCAATGGGATATATAGAAGAGGCAATATATAAACCAACAATCATTGAAAAAGCAGCTGTTGCATGGACAGAATATATTCAGTTATATTTAATTGAATACAAGGTAAAATGTTTCTTGTGTAAATTATAATTTTAAGATGTTTGTCAAGATTGGAAAAACAAGCTAAGTGTGTATTGAACTATGAACATTGTACAGTTTTTTTAATTGGTTATTTGCATCATCATACACATAACAAAATACACTATGATTGAAATATTTATTGAATATTCTTTTTTTCAGGCGCACCTAACATGGACATTTGGAATAGTAGCATCTATATTAGCTGCTATGTGGTTGTGGAAACATATGTCCCATTCACATATATACATAGCACTATTTATTTCACTGTATCTCTATGAAGTGTTTACATCCTACAAAGTATGTAGAAACTACAAAATGATTATATGAAAAAACAAGAATGTGATAGGGTAAAAAGTTCAGTAAAAAAACTTATTATAATTTTAGGAAGTTGAAAATGAGGATCTTCAAAGATTCCTAGCTGCTGTGAACCGTTGCAAATGGTATTTTTGGTCCTCAACTTGTGATGTGCCACCTTCGGATCCACTTATGTTCATAAAATATATGAATCCTTTAAAGATTGGAGTTAGGATGTTCACCACCATAATTACTGAGCCAATGATATGTATTAATGAAGCAGCAAAAGAACTAATTCATGGAATTACAGGTAAGCATTTTGATATCATATTCTAAGGTAAATATTTAGATGAAAAAAGGATGCAAGAGATTGTGCTGAAACCTCATAACTTAACTGATCCAAAACCTTTTCATGTATAAATAAACTGTATAGTTATATACAATTTGAGTGCAATGCTTAAACTGGATTTGAATGTATCAGTAATAATTTCAGTTATATATTTTTTCAATTCTAGATGTGTATTTTGAGACTGCCTTTTCTATTTTCAGATAGCCTGATGTTCCCCTTGGATAAAATAGTGTATGGTATTTTAATTTTTAATTTTAATATGCTTTTTATTTTCTTTTTAATCATGATTGTTTTCAACTATATCTTAAACATTCCATTTAGCTTTAGTTACCTTGGTTTATTCAGTATTGGTCTGAAGCAACGAAATAGGAGCTTTGGTACGGGTGGTCCGGAATCTACTTCAGATGGTCAACGCCAGACTAACGATAGAATTAGTGGCGACACATTAAATAGACTGTTGGATGTATGTTCTCAGGCATTGAGCACCGCACAAACACAAAATAGTCAAAATAGTACTAGGTTACCATTAACAAATTCTACAGCTTCTGGATTACGTCGGTCAGCTAGCACCGGCCGTCTCCCCAGCAATAACAATTTTGATCAGTTGCAAATCGAGAATTCTAGAAAACCAAGTAAAATATCTCAGAAACATAATAAAAAATCTAGAGTAGATGGTGGTGATGGATTTTGATAGAATCAATAATCCATATAAATTAGTTAAAAGGCTTTATTGTTCCATGACGCGAAACTAATTTATATTTTTTTAATTTATTTAACTTTAAGCTAAAACCTCTTTTATTAGTGGTAATCGATGCACCTTCGCTTAAGTAAATCTTGTTCCGATCATTCTGGGGAAGTAGAACCATTTCCCACGATCAAAAGTATGCCAAGATCAGCCCTGACATAAATAAGTCAGAAATATTTTTGAATCAATCCAGTGGTTCCCCTAACTAAAAAATATCGCAGGGCCCATACAAAGTTTCATCATAATTATACTCAGTATAGATTTGTTATTGTTATAAAAACGTTTTTCAAATAGTAAAAACTTCGAAACTAAAATTAAGATTATGAAAAAATCTGTAATTTCACCCATTTTCACACAGCTGCGACGTAGATAGAGTAGACCTTTTCATATTTATAATCGATATTGTGTGCTATAGACCGAAATATCTTGTAAATTCTTGTACCAAGTATTATTTTTTTTGGGGTTTGATATTTCAACTAACCGATTAATACAAATTGATATTCCTTGAGTCATAATATTCTGTGATATTAATATTAATTAACGTTATGTTCGTATTATATACCTACTGTTAAATATTTCTGAAACCGTGTTTTACATGATATAATTATGTAATGAAATAAATGTATTGATACTAATAATGGTTTTTATTGATTTGCAATGAAATGAAACCCCAATTACGCAATGACAATCGTAACGCCTATGTTGCAACAATATAGGTACCTACAGTTTTTATGTCCCTAATGAGAATAGCGAATAAGTAATAGCTTAAAGTCCTATTTCTAATAATGTAAATTGCAATTATTATTGTTTTTTTATTAATGTTTGTTCAAATGTAATGATTGACTATTCATAAGACCTATGTTAGACATATAATAATAATAAATAAATATAAATACATGTTAATTCGTTTATAAATAGGCATTAGGTACCTAGTACTGTTATGGAATTGTATTAAGCCTTGGGCTGCACATCATACTTTTAATGCTTACTGATTATTAAACCAAACGAATCAATAATAACATAGTATGTTCTTTATAGCATTACACATTCGTGTGACCGGCTGATGAAAAGATAATTTAGGTAGGTCATATAGTTCAATGTGAACATTCCAAAACATTATTGACTTACATAGATTATGACAAATAGCTAAGTACTACTAAAATGGAAATATTATAAGTACGTTAGTAGGTACTTAATGCATATTACATATTCAAATTTCAATGAAGCTTATAAATATAATGTAGGTACTTACCGAGAGGACCTACCTAAATGTACCTATTAAAGTTTTCATTAAAGGTCCAGATACCTTGTTTATTATTTCTAAATGATAGGTCAAGGTCATTATTAATTCTAAATTATATTTTGACTAAGTAAGTTTATTAGGTTTTTGTACATAACTGATATTTTTTTGTAACTATGTAAATATCTAATTGAAAGACATTAATAACGTGGACTAGAAGTAATTATTTACAGATAAAATGTACACATACCAAATAACCATGTTTACTCAACACTGCAGTTATATTTCGTTCAATAAATATTCTCGTAGCCCGGGCTTATCAAAACAGTCCCAACTTAAGCATCTCCTGACCTTTGTATCAGTATATTGTGATCTCTTTTGTAATACGGACAGTAGGCAGTAACATGGTTAAGAAATTATAATAAAGATTTAATTTTGCCATCATGATCAGGCTTGCAAGCAGTTGTTTATCTTTTAAAAGTAAAGTAAATAGTGTTCGGGAGATATTACCAAGTTCTAGGTATAAAGATGCGGTGCGGAATACGAAACGATGTGCTACTACGCACATTTCAAAATCAGACAATTTGTTCCCAGAAAGAGTAGATTTTCCAAGTAGACATATTGGTCCTCGAGATCATGATTTAGTGACTATGTTAGATTCTTTGGGATACAAGGTGCGTACTTATTTGAATGGTGAAAGATTATCGATTAAATATTATTGATGGACGGGATTTATCAGGTGCTTAATAATTATAAAGTCAAAAGATTACACTTTCAGAGTTTGGATCAACTTACTAATGATGCGGTTCCAAAAAAAATACAGTTCCAAGGTTTAATGGATATATCTGAGCCGATGAGTAAGTAATCCAACATCAAAATTAATTCGTGTTCAGTTCCAAAAGCTTGGTATCATTCAAATATAAACCATAATTTTAATAATAATTCCCAGGTGAATACGATCTTATAAAACGCGTTCATAAAATTGCCGATCAAAATCAAATATGGAGATCTTACATCGGAATGGGTTATCATAATTGCTGTGTGCCTCATACGATCATGCGAAACATGTTTGAAAATCCTGGATGGTACGTAGCATCTCTTAAAGGTAACGTAGGTACTTACGTTTCTACCACTCATATTTGTAATGTAATGAGCTATTTTGTGTAACTCTAGGACGACTCAGTATACACCATATCAACCAGAAGTCGCTCAAGGAAGGTTAGAAGGACTGCTAAACTACCAAACTATGGTTAGTGATTTAACAGGATTAGACGTAGCAAATGCTTCGTTACTTGACGAAGGTACTGCTGCTGCCGAAGCCCTATCTCTCTGTCATAGGTAAATTATTAAATGCTCTTATTGGATAGGTAGGTATCTTTTTGGTTTCTCATAATTTGTATATTTAGTTAAAAGATATTTTTACTTCCGTAGACATAATAAAAGGACAAAATTTGTGGTATCCGAGAGACTTCATCCGCAAACTTTAGCCGTAGTCCAAACTAGATTGGATGCCTTGGGATTAGAAGTAAAAGTAGTGCCAGACGTGCGACAGGCCGATTTTGCGCAGAGAGACATTTCAGCTGTTTTACTTCAGTGCCCTGATACTAGAGGCTTGGTCTATGATTATTCGGCACTAGCTGCTGCAGCTCAAGAGCATGGGGTGAGTGAAATACGAATGCTAAAGACGTAATTGTAAAGCTAATTAACCATCCGACTGAAGGCTTTTATTTGTATTGAATTAAAGTTTGTTTTTGGACGTGTGATATCTATCCGCTTTGTAATTCTTTGTAGACTTTAGTAGTTGTGGCGACTGATTTGCTAGCGTTGGCATTACTGAGGCCTCCAGCGGAATGTGGCGCAGCGTTAGCAGTTGGTACCTCTCAGAGATTCGGAGTACCATTAGGCTATGGCGGACCACATGCTGGATTCTTTGCTGCTGAACACGCCCTAGTTAGACTTATGCCTGGACGCATGGTTGGAGTTACTAGAGATGCCGCGGGAAGGGACGCTTACAGGTAAGTAGAAGTAAATAAACAGTAATCTGTCACTCCCACAAGACGAATTCAACAAAGACACCTCATACCGGTTAACAACAACCAATAATTGAAATTAACGACGCAGTGTGCCAGCTGTTGAAGGCCTAAATCCAATTGTTGTTTTCTATAGATTCTAAAGGTTGGATCTTGGATCAATAAAGATTAATAAAAAATCAATAACAAATCTTCACCAGTAGCAGGATTTTCCAGAATTGGGCTGTTTAACGTAGGTAAATCGCAAGTAACTGTAATTGCCATGCTTATTGTTCTAGATTAGCACTTCAGACACGAGAGCAGCATATACGACGAGACAAGGCTACATCCAACATCTGCACAGCGCAGGCTCTTCTTGCCAATATGTCAGCCATGTACGCGGTCTACCACGGCCCTCAGGGTCTTAGAGATATTGCTATAAGAGTTCACAATGCCACACTTGTTCTTGATCACGGTAAATGTCGTATTTATTTAATGGTTTTTAACAATGAGAGTTTCGTGACTTATTTTATGAAACAATTATATGTTTTGTACGGCTCACTAACGTGTATAATGTGACACTAGTCTGGACTAACTCCGACATTAGGTACCTACTCGTGAGTGAGTCGTATAGAAATCATAATTGTTGCCTATGTTTGGAAATGTGTTTCGACGGAAGCACAATTTTGATTTTGATAACTACTCTGCTACAATTTAACTTTTAGAATATACAATCATCTTCTAAAACCCTTAAGTTCAATATCGATAATTAGGAAATTCAACCTAATTAACCACAGAGTTTGAGGGTGATAATTTTGTTGTTACAGGAGTTAGACAACGCGGTCATAAACAGGCTAATGATGTATACTTTGACACTCTGTACATTGAACCATTAGCTGAACACGACGCCAGCGCGATTAAAGCTAGGGCACAGGAGAAAAAGATCAATTTACGTTACTTCGACGACGGAGCTGTAGGCGTTGCTTTAGACGAAACTACCACCATGCAGGATGTCGATGACCTTTTATGGATATTTGACTGCAAGAAAGTTGACGAGGTGTTTGAAAATTAACTATCACTGGTTTCCTTTACTATTTCTCTAAGCCTCCAGAGAATTCTCCTCCAGTATTCTTATAGAGTTTTTCCTTTATATGTTCTGTAATTTTAACTTCTTCTTCTTTACAATTAATTTGTCAAAATAGTGAACTAGTCATTTAAATCATACAGGTTGTTCAAAATGGCGATGTAAGGGCACGTAGCATCCCAAAGGGACCTTACCGAAGAACATCGCCATATCTGACACATCCTGTATTCAATATGCATCATTCTGAAACCCGGATCGTACGATATATGAAAAGGCTAGAGAACAAAGATGTGTCCTTGGTGCATTCGATGATACCTTTGGTAAATAAAACTTTTCAGAAATTCATAACATTTTTGAAAGGTTACAGGTATCTGCAATAACTTTAATTTAACTTTTAGGGTTCTTGCACGATGAAACTTAATTCTACAACGGAGATGATGCCGTGTTCACTGAAACATTTCACTGACATTCATCCGTTTGCGCCTCTCGAACAGTGTCAGGGGTATCACACTCTGTTCGAGGAACTCGCTAAAGATCTTTGTGCTGTTACTGGTTACGACAGAGTTTCATTTCAACCGAACAGGTAAAACCAGGCTACGTGGAATTTATTTCAGTATCGAAACAATAAATTACCCAAACGCAATCATCACATCTTATTTAATGTTACATGATTGTCCTGTCTTAGTTCTATTTTTTAATTAAAAATGATGAGATAAGGAGCTATTAAACAGTCAATACCAAACTACTCAATAATTAAACAGTCTATTACAATATTTTAGTAAAACTGTGTATTTTTAGTGGTGCCCAAGGAGAATATGCGGGGCTAAGAACAATAAAGCGTTACCACGAGTTCCGCGGCGATACCGGCCGGAACATCTGTCTGATCCCTATCAGCGCGCACGGCACCAACCCTGCGTCCGCGCATATGGCCGGCATGCGAGTTTGCGCAATACGCGTGACGCCCTCTGGCGATATTGATATGGAACATTTGAAAGACATGGTAATTATGTTCTGTATTTTTTAATGCAATAATCGAAAATCGTTGGTAACTGAATTGACTGAAAAAAAGTTACGATCGACTACCGAACACGGTGTTCTCGAGAAGGCCTATTATATAAGAGCATATTTATTTTAAAGGTTTGAGATGAAGTTGAGAAATTTAAATTCTAGGTTGAGAAGCACAGTGCCGAACTTTCGTGCTTGATGTTAACATATCCTAGTACATTTGGAGTATTTGAAGAGCACGCGGCCGATGTATGCGCCTTGGTGCACGCTCACGGCGGCCAGGTTTACTTAGACGGTGCTAATATGAATGCTCAGGTAACACACACCATTATGCCATAACCTAGTAGTTTATATGACTATTGTGAAGTTGTAAGGTAACGATGACGACTCGTATGGCGCAATGTTTGATAACCAGATAACGTTCAATATTCTTGGATTCGATTGTGTGGTTCAAGAAACCCACGATACAGGGAATCCTTTTATGGGTTATGAGTATAGAGATAGTTATTTAAAAACACTTTTAAGGTTACAGATACCTAATGTGAATTAAATTAAAAGGATTGGATTTTTCAAAGTAATACTAAAATTGCTTTGCTTGAGAGCACAATGAAAAGGTTTTAATTTACTTGATACCGTCAATATTTGAAACTCAAAGCTTTTGAATAATTAAATGGAGAATTGGAGATATGTTATAGGTTGGATTGTGTCGTCCTGGTGATTATGGCAGCGATGTGTCACATTTGAATCTGCATAAAACATTTTGTATTCCTCACGGGGGAGGTGGCCCTGGTATGGGACCTATTGGCGTGTAAGTTGTCATATTTTTTATTTATTTATTTAACATTTATGCACATCGGAAACTAAATTACAGACAGAGTGAGTAAGAGAGAGAGAGAGATTATAAATTTTATATTATTTTATGCTAATACTAATAAGAGAACTAAATAATACAATCAGTCACCAAAAATCATACTCAGCATACGCACCAAAAAATTCATTTTCATGCTCGTTTAAAAATTTCAAAAATACGCATCTAGGATGCAATAAAATTGTTGTTCAATATTTTCGATAATTGTTGGAACTATCAATACAAAAATGTATATTACTGGCTGTACGTACGACGTAGGTATTCATTTGCATTGAAGGCCCCTATTTTTTTCTTCACGTAACGAATTAAAATTTATAGGGGATTTGGTTAAAACTAGTTAAAACTTCGTCGGTGTATGTTTAAAAGTATTCTATTAGACTTATCGTTGTTTATAGTAAAGCACATTTGGCACCGTTTCTACCATCACATCCTGTGATAGACCCGCTAGCTGATTTGGGAGACGCTGCTCATAGCTTCGGTTCGGTCAGCGCGGCACCCTTCGGATCTTCCGCCATTTTACCTATATCATGGGCTTACATCAAGGTAAATATAAAAAATTGTACCTACATACCTAATATAATTTTTAAATTACTTTTGTGCCTTGTAATGTTTAAAACAACTTTGTTTTAATAAATGTAGGTAATATCAATATTGTTATTAATTTATTAGATACTTACTAAAAATTATTTCTGCTATTTTAACTATGTGACGTTTAGCTGGTTAGCGACCACCCTCTTGCCTGAGTCCGCCGCTTTTGCGATTCTCATACATAAAAAAGTGTCAAACTCAATCAATAATCATATTATTCATTTTCAGATGATGGGACCTGGTGGTCTTAAAAGAGCCACGCAAGTAGCTATCCTCAACGCTAACTACATGTCTCGTCGACTGGAAGGGTTCTATAAAACTCTGTATAAAGGCGAGCGGGGACTAGTTGCGCACGAGTTTATAATAGACGTACGGGATCTTAAAAAATCCGCTAATATAGAGCCGGGTGACATTGCTAAAAGGCTCATGGACTTTGGTTAGTATGAATTCACATATTTCAGTTAAGAATATGTAAAAACAACTGAAAAATACCTAATTTATCGACGCGCAATCTTAATTGATTTACGTATTTATATTTTTTGAAACAATTGGTATTAAATAAACTTATAGGTTTCCACGCTCCTACTATGTCATGGCCAGTGGCTGGTACTCTTATGATCGAGCCAACGGAATCGGAAGACCTTCAAGAAATGGATAGATTTTGCGATGCATTGATTGCTATTAGGAAAGAGATTAAAGATATTGAAGATGGAGTGATTGACAAACGATTAAATCCTTTAAAGGTTGGTTATACATCCAAAGTTTTTATTGGTATCAAATTTTATAATTCCACCTATTTTCCTGTATTAATGTTTTAGATGGCGCCACATACGCAAGAGGAAGTAATAAATGAAGAGTGGAACAGACCGTACTCTAGGGAGCAAGCGGCGTTCCCGGCGGTAAGTTTGAACGCAAAGAGGAAATAGATAGCATCAGTACTATTAGCTTCACTCAAAGTTACTCACTAAGTACCTACTCAAAACATAGTATTATTTTTAGAGGATATCACAACTATCTAACAGCTTTTAAACTTTTCCCTGTTGGATATGTCCAACAAAGGGCCTCTACATTATAGAAAAAGGAATTGGCGTCTCCTAGTTTACGTCACTCCGACCAGTCCTGTGCCCTCTGAATCAAGCCAATACGCGTTGTTTTCAGAGGTCATTAGTCCACCTGGACATATCATAACTAGACTAGAAAAAGCAGGAGTAAGGAGTAATATCTGATTGTTTTATTTTCAGCCATTCGTTAAGGGAGAAACGAAAATTTGGCCGACAGTCAGTCGCATCGATGACATGTATGGGGATAAACATCTCGTGTGCACCTGTCCTCCTGTAATAGATGATTTTTGAGTGAACTTTTGTAAATAAAACACTTTGTGGCGGTCGCGTAATACAATGTATATTCTGTCAATATTGTCATAGAATAAATATCGTCTTCAAACAACAGAAACTTTTCATTTGCAAAGATAATTCTCGTAATAACCCTAAAATGTATAAACATCTAATTGCCATAAACTGCCAAGATATTGACTTTGAACAAGAGGAGTAATCTATCTAACCCTTAATTATTTAGATATAAATATTTTACATTGCGCAAACTTTATTAATTTACAATGTCAATTTACATTACAATGATATCAAGGCAACGTGTTGGTTTGTTTATTTAAATATAAAATAATCTATGTGGTATACTAAATTAATACGTTTTATAACAATAAGTTTAATTTCACTATTGAAATATATATATTTCCGTATTCCTTGCTATTTATAAAGCATTAGCTGTTTGTATTTATATCTAACAATCACGTTTCTTTGGAATTTGAATACGATATAATTTATAATAATATTGCGTGAAAATTAATTGTTAACATAGTCATTAATATTATCCAGTAAGGTAACAAAAATCCAAAACTTAATCTATATATCGGCTTAAATTTTATACTAACAAAAATGTGTATAAAATTTCCACAACATAATAATTAAAGCATCATTTGTAAATCAAGTACCTACTTCATTTGTTTTAAAAGATGCATCTTTTATTTGGAAGGCGAATTCAAAGACTCTTTAGGATACATTCCTAATCTTACTCCAATATCTTTAGGCATTCTCATCGCTGGACGCGTAGGAAATGGATTATAGGAACCCGAGGATGGGCTACGCGGGTAAGACAACGAAGATAATGTATCAGTTTCTATATGAGGAGTTATAGCACTACAAGTATCATCTGACTCTAATTTCATTTTATCGCTTCCAGCTGTATAGTCCTTGGGAAGTGTTGGTGTCTCTCTATTTGGAAATATTTTGGGCGATATCGGTGTTGATATTTGATCCAATGAGGTAATTTGACATAAAGTATCGCTAGAATTGCTCTTAGCACCTGTTGGAGAGTCATCTTCTGCTGAAGGATCACAAGTGAAGCTTATAGAAGATGTTACTACATGTGAAAAATCACTATCACGATTACTGATTTCAGCTCTTAATGAAGTGTCGCTTACTTTCGGCCCCTGATCCACTATTTTACTACAAATATCACTAGCTTTGGTAATTACAAAATCATTATATTTGCTAGAAACTGATAAGGGATAATTATAGTCGTCTGATGTGAATTTTCTATCATAGGTGGAAGTATCTTTGATTTCAGATGAAGGTAATGTTACTGAAGCTTTAGATCCACCTGAAAATGAATACTTAGGCCAATCCCCTGTAGGTTTCTTATCATTATCAGAAAAATCATTATTCATTGAAATGATGCTAGATCTTCTGTTAAGTTCTTCATTAAATTTTGTACTCGGCCTATCTAAAGTTCCTTTGTATTCACATTTGGCTAAAAATCCTTTGTTTTCCCAACCATATATATCAGTTTTATTACCTAAACTCTCACTGCTGGGAGTTTTTATGTTTTCCAAAGAAAATTCTTCATTTCCCATCAAAATACTGCGAGACTCAAACGAAAATGGATCGTCTATTGAAATTGGTCGAGCTCTAATAAAATCAGTTTTATCTGTCGTTTCATCCTTAGGTTTTCGTTTAATGTAACCTATTAATGAATCAGAAGTTGATTCTTTGAGTAAAGGAGATTCAATTAACTTACTTTCTATCGTTTTTATATTATTACTAAATATATTTGTTTTTTTATCATCAAAACTATCATTTCTTTTAATTTGTTCATATTTATTGCTCGTGTTACTAATATTTGAAATATTTTGCTTTGTTAATATCCTGCTCAATATTTGTGAATTTTCCTGTATTATTTGTAAGGCTCTTTCACTATTTTTACGTCCTGATTGAATTATGTCATCTTTGAACAAAGTATTTGATTCTTGATCCATTGATTTGTCTATACTTCTTTGTACGACAATTGGACTTACTTTTTCATTCCTACTGGGTTCTTTACTTGGCGTTTTAGGTATTTCCTTTAAATTTGGACTTGGAGGACTTTTTTCTTTAACACTGAGAGGTTGTGCTAATGAAGATGCTTGTTCTGCTTGACTTATTGTTATTTTTTCATTAATGCTACTTTGTAGTTTCGGTGATTCTTTTTCTTTACTAAAGTATTCTTTACTTTGGCTTACAGATATTTCCTTCGATTTTGGACTTGGAGACGTTTTCTTTCCAAAAATGTGATTTTGAGGTAGTGATGATGCTCTTTCTGCTTCACTATTTGATAGTTTTTCATTAAGGTTGCTTTGCAGTGTCAGTGAATCTGGTTTCTTGGGTAATCGCGAATTACGTTTGGTCGGTCGTCTGTTCGGAATATCAGCGTTGTTAGGATCAGTTAACCGTGCTCCAAAAAATTCTGGACTATGTTCAAAATATTTGTCAATTTTAAGTGGAATTGGGGGTTCATCTTCACTTACAATTATACTTTCAGAGCCTGGGCTTCTGGGTGGACTTTCGTAATCCGAAAGGTTTTTATCAGATAAATCGATGTCTGGTACAAAATTTGGATACATAGTGAAACTGTCGATTATATCTGGAGGTCGAGAGCTTAGTTCTATACGGGAGGTAGAAGCTTGTTTTAAATTAGATTCAAAATACTCGTATTCATAAGTTGCTTGTGGACTTAAAGAAAAAGGGCAGGGTGATATATCTACAGGACTTAAATCTGTAAATGTTTTTTCTTTTGTTACATTTCTTGGTCTCTTTATGTCATACTTTGGAGTTTCTACGTACTCAGGTGGTTGAAGATTTGGCTTTATTCCAGAATTGGTCTGAAGAGTTTGAAAAGTGGGAGATTTGTAGGGACTAATTGGTTTAATGTTGACACTTTCGGTAGTTGCAGCATGATAACTATTTAGCTTTGTATCAAACCCGCAAATATACGTACGTAGTTGTTCACCAGCTTCGGTATCTAAATACTCTGAAATATCTTTGACGGACTTCTCTGGGGTTGACAATCTGCCATCACATTCAGGTGATTTTTTTGATACTGGTGATAATAATTTTGTCTCAGCTACTCGCGTACTTTTAGTGTCCTTTTCTATTGGTGATTTCGCTACCTTATTATTTTTTGATAATTTACTGTCTTTATCATCTCCAGGTAATTCTGTTTCAGAATCACTTCCTCGTTCATTTTCATCACAAAGACTAGTATCCGTACTCGATGCTGTATGTGAAGAATACGAAGAACTTTCACTAGAACTACGAGACCTTATTGATGCAATCATTTCATTGGCTTCTAATTCCGACACTATCGTACCATCACCAATTTCATCTAAGTCGATGGAGGGTTTTCTAGCAATATCCAACGCTTTTTCTTTTTTGATGTCCTTCCATTTTACAGAATTTCTTCTGTTTTGTGTTTTCCGATATTTTTCTTCTTCCCAACTTATTGTTTCATTAGAAGTGCGCCCTACACGAGATTCCAGTTTTTCGCTAGATCGGCGTTCGTTTGGCTGGCGAGAAGGTGGGACCGCTCCTGGGGGAGGTCCTAGTCTCCTTCCTCTTGAACTGACGATCGCACTTTTACCAAGCAATAAGTTGTTTACTGTAAGTGATGTAGGCGAAGTAGGAACACCAACTGGAAAATGTACGTATTATTATTTTAACTAGAAGACAAATAATTATTGTACAATAAATAGATACTGTCCAATAGGTAATATATGGGTAACATCATTGCTTACCTGCAGCATGACGAGCGCAAGCAGCTGCTAATATGACGTGTGCTTGTCTTTGTCTTTCACGAAGTCGAGCATACTGCCTCTTTAGTGCTCCAATATCCAAAGAGAGTCGGTCACCTGCTTCAGAACGCTCTTCTCTTTGCGGCATAACCTTGATGACAAAACAAAAAATAATAATTAAGTAGAGTTATGTTACATACTTTACAGATTTTTAAATTAATTCATACTATGAAGAAAAATACACGGGACGAAAAACTCATGTACAATAGAATATAAGTAAAACGAAAAAATCGTTTTGAAAGATATTCAATGGAAGTAATTTTTACCGTGGCTAAAGCCATTTTATTTCCATCATCGCTGGAATCTCCTTCGTCTTCAGAATAGAATAAGCGCAGACCTCTTTTTGTCATAGACTGCATCTAAAATGGAAGTACAACAACACATTTATTTATGCCATAATATTGGACACAATAAAATAAAATCATCTTTATTTAAATTAAATGACCTTGTATTACCTTAATTACCTATTATTGACACTTTAACAGAACTTTTGATATCAACAACAAGTAATTCTCTAAAGAAAGGTATGCTAGCATTCTGTAAATCATTCTAAAAACAGGTCTCAATAGTGTATTTTTACATAATCAGAAAAACTTGGTATGCAACAAAAAAAAAATGATAACATACCGCTGACTGTATAGGAGGATGGTAGGAGGGCGGCGGCGGCGCGGGAGGGGTTACTCGGTAGCGATGCAGGTTGCGCAGGCGCGGTAACTCCGGCGCTGAACCGAAAGCTACCACGCGCGCCACCAGCGCCTCCCCCGCCTCCCACACCAGCCCCGCACCGCCGCCCATACAACTGTAGAACTCGTCGGCAGACCTCGCTGACAAGATACGACTGCAAATTGTTAACCAATACTAAGAAAACCTTGCCAACAAAATACCATGAACTTTGCAATGTCCAAAATTCGCATGAGGATTCCTGATCCTTAATTGACAGTAGGGTAGGGCTCTTTCAACCCTGTTCTCCCTTACTTTCAATTCCCGAGCTAAATTGTTTAAGCGAATTCCGGATATTATAATTGTCAACCAGCTTTCAGCTCGAAAATTTCAGAAACAAATGCAAATTGGATAGTTATTTATTTTCAAATTGGAGAAAATCTCAATATAGGTAGCATTAAAATAATTAACAAATACCAGTGGTATTCGTTTTTGGTATTAAAACGGAATACGTCAAATTATTTTACTATGAAGTTTACATTTAGACTTTAAAAAAATAAACATACTCTTGTAGCATGTCCCAAATGGCTAGAGCTGTAAGCAGTAACACCTCATTGCCGTCGAGGAGTATGAGGTCCCAGATCCGCAGCAGGCACTCCCGAGGCAGCCAAGTGGCGTACAAGGTCAGAAACCACTGCATCGTGAACACATCTGGTAACGGAGGTTCTATACCTCCACCTGAAGGAACAAGCATTTCATACAATAAAATTTCATTGAATAGAAAAGTGGAAGTGTTAAGAATTGTGACTAAAGTGAGATTCTCGGCCTCCATTTGGTCGGCAACACGTCCATTTGGGGGTCCTGATTATGAGACGTGATGATTTAAATTAGGTACTTATTAGGATAATTATAATTGGTGTTTACAAACAAATTTGGTAACCAATCAGTTAGTAGTAAACAGAGCAATGGACTTAAAAATAGATAATATTTTTTACCGTCAGATATTCTTTGCAAGTGGTCCATGTGATGAGCTAAACGCGGAAGACGTAATCTTAGCAGGTCTCTGAACGCAGCCATGTCAGCTGATAGTCCACGGAGGTCGTCTGCGAAATAACCTTCTGGAAGCACCGCTTCTACTAAATATATCATCACCTGCAAATGATTAAAGCTTAAAAATTATGCCATACAACTTTGCTACTTAAACTGAAGCTATGAAGTCAGGCCTTTATGAATGTAATTCGACAAGTAGATATTAATTATATTAGGTAAATACGAGTAGGTATTATCCAAACTTATCAGTACCTATCGATTTAATATTCGTTGCCAGTGGGCAGATAATTTTTGTATGATCACCAGCTTATTGGAAATTAATTACTTTATCAAAAGATTACCTTTAACGAATCCGCTTCTGACTTCTCCATAACTTCTAAAATTATAGCCGCTAACATATTAAAACCTTGGCAATAACCGACTTCCTTATTCCATCTGAAAATAACGTGAAAATACAATTAATTACAAGACATAACTAATAGAAAAAAAAAGTTTTACACAAATCATGACTGCTTAAAAACTTTTTTCGGAGTTTGGGACGAATCTAGTTACACGTCAAGCCGTTTTGGTTGAAAAGCGTGCAGAAGAAATTAAGTCAAAACTCATTTTCAAGCAGAGCTTACCTCGCATAAGCTAATAAAACTCTTCTTAACATAGCTTGATTCTCCCGACCCTCTGCCCCGCAGAATAATGAGCATCCAGTGCGATGTAAGTCCTATAAAAAGGCATCATTAGTTAAATTTTAGTTATCAAGATATAAAGGTAAATAATATTTGCCTTCACACCTAAGGTGTGGAGATATATTTTTATGGAAAAATAGGAAAAGGCGCAGATTAAATTTAATACAAGATTCGCTGTGATAAGAGATTTTTATTAATAAAATTGCAATTGGAGCCTTTTTTCTTTAGAGTAACAACGAGACCGCAAATTGTCATAACGTCGTAAAGGACGCGTGCAACATAGCGCACAACACTTTTATCGGTTGTTTAGTAAAGACACGTAAAAATAAATGGTAACATATCAATGATAGGTATATTAATATAACATATAATTGTAGAAAATGATTTACTTTAATGATTTGCGCGCCCAACTCGGCGTCATCGGGCAGCGCAGTGCCGCGGAAGCAGGCGCGCTCCGCAGAGCTCCACTCGATGCCTCTCGCCGTCAGGTGACGTTCGGCAAGGTTCAGCCATAGCTAAATCAACCACACAAAATGTTAAGTTATTGTTACATATATCTCTACAGTAAATTTTTTAATTATCCGATTTAGAAAACATTTTTACGTAAAACGGAAATCATATATTATCATGTTATTCACACTTTTCCAGTAATGCTTATAAATGTGATGTCATCACTTCAATATCACTTATGCATAAATATTCACAAAAACTGCTTTGAAAGTGATTTTTTTTTTTGAACACACACATTCATTCTTCACATTGAAGGAC
>LGAG01000232.1:55082-66528 GCA_001278395.1 Lerema accius
GATTTTTTTTTTTAAACAATGGACTATATCAATTAATGTTTTTTTTTACATTTGATAATTTAGCGCTTGACTACGATCCCACCTGATGGAAAGTGGTAATGTAGGTAGTCTAGATATTAAAAACGCACTTAGGGGTTCACTCTAGACTATAGGCAAGATCATTGACATTTTATTTATCAGATTGTCATTCCCGGAAGCACAAACTTTAGTTTGTTTTGGTTATAAACTAAAATTATCCAATCTAAAGATATAAGGAGATTGAATCCTAATAGCTCAATCTACAAAGAGACTGACTTATTTATTAACCGCAATGCAGACAGATTAAACTTAAATACTTCCCGGTACTACAGTTGAGCTACATTTCCATTTGAAAATATGGAAACACAACATTATAATAACAGGATTACAAGGAGTGTTGTCGAAGAATTTTGATTAATCAGTATACGTGTGGTCGTGTTGATCATCACCGTTAGCTAGGTAGGTACGTTAAAAATGTATACGGATCGTAATAGAAAAACTTTTCCTCAGTTGATTTTGTACTTTATTAGGTATTTATGTTAATTTTATTCGTAGCTGCACGTCGGTAGAATATAAATAAGAACTTATAAGAAATTTTGGAATATTAGGCATTTGTTGTATATTTAGGTAAATACTAATTATTATATTTATATTATATACTTATGATGCATTCGAGTATTGGTTTTTTAGCAATCACTCAAGTAAAGACTAAAATAAATCGAGGAATTTGAGGAGTCTAATTCATCAATATTTGTTTATATTTATGCGATCTACCTTTCGTAAGGTTAACTAGAGAGTTGCCAGAGGGCCTTAATGAAGACATTGCGTTTAAAAAAGAATATATTGAGGAAAGGAGAGGAGAGCCAACGGGGAGGCAAGGAATTGTTAAGGCGATACAAGAAGGCGCGACGTTTAACATAGATACCGTCTACATTCCTCATGACAATGATAATAAACTTCGTGAGAGGCTGCATAAAGTTGTGATTGACGTTGACGAGTACCTTTCTGCGGAAGTGATGAGGGACACCAGCAGGGAGACGAGCTACCAGCCGCATGGCGTGCAGCCACTCGGCGTACCCTCCCTCGCCGGGCCCTTCCCCGCCCGGAGTCACGCTGAACCGCGTCCCGCTCTCTCCACCTGCAGACATCCTCTACATGTCATAGGCTTCCTAATCCGAACTATTATTAGCTCGTTAAGCTAACAAACACATTTCATGAGCGTAATTAAATGTTTTTTTATTAAAATAAACGTAGGTGCTCACCTAGTCTATCATGTAGTTTCTTACAATACATAAATAAAAAAAATGTAACTTTATAAATTACATATCAACTTCTTTATTACGTTCTTCTTTCTTACGGAAAGTGAAAGTACGTGAAATTTTTAATTGATATTTTAATTAAGTCACTTTGCTTGCCTTTTTACTTTTACGTCTTTGACATCCGATACACCAAGGGAGTAAAGAGGCTTTGTCTTGTTGGTTTACAACTCTATCCTGCTAAGTATGATCGAATGTATTCATCAAGGCTCAAACACTGTAAGTATTTTCTTACATAATGATAACCATGGTCATCTAACAGTTCGTTGTTATGAAGATATTATGACCTAATACATTCACCAAAAGAAGTACAATCATCATCACAATACAACATAATTCAAACGGTCACATTTTAACTAAATTCAATAATTCCTACATAATTTGAAATTAATTGTTCACTCCGGCGATAAATTAAAATCTACACCAATGAAAATATTGGATTGTTTAATACCTGTGGTAGCCCTCGAAGAACTTGCTAAGTTCCTGAGGGAATTTAACAGCGCACTCATCTGTTCTGTATTCGGCACACATTTGACAATAAATGCATCCTTCGAGTTGCACTATCACAAACTTAATTATTTGTCTTTAATTCGACGCAGGGGCAATGCAGTCAGACACGTCATTGTTACATGAAGATTACAAAAACATCCTAATTATCACAAATCGAATTAATGGCATACTAGGTACGGTAAACGAAACAAAGCGCAGAATCGTGTTGAAATATGACATATCTGCGATACATTTAGCAGTCGATTGTCGACCAGCTGATGCGATGTTTACGGGGAAACTCGCGAAACGTAGTGGTGGGGTTGGCCACCCTCTACTACAATATAGCATTGGTATTTAATTCAAATCGATGCCAGGACAACAGTGAACATAGGAGCGGATAAGATGCCAAAACCCAGTGCCGTGGTAACTACCATGTTTCTGAGCATGCGCGATCACTTTGCTGATATTTCTGTGTGCGTCGCATATTGATTTGATGCCGCTGTGTACGTCAGTGTCAGAATTCCAAAAGCGTCATATATAGCGCGTCCTTTGAAGTGCGTAACGTTATTTTAAGACTCTGAATGAAACGTGAACATAGGCTTATCTAACTTCTTTTTATTAATGAGCACTTTCCGTTCATCATGGTTTGAGAATACGAACGTATTAAACATACTTTTGACATAGAGATGTTGAATGAGTTTCATTGATGAATAGGTAGAGATATTCGCTGTATTAAAATAATAAATAAAAGTTAGTAGCTAACAAGCTATGATATAAAATTAAAATAAATCAATAAGGGTAAAGAATGGTTGCAACATACTTATATGTCGGAGCAGTATAGTAAAAGCAGCACAAAGCTTCTTTTGTTGTCTTCGCAATTTGTCCTTTACTCTTAAACATCGTCCTAAACGTTCTCCGGCCGCTTGTATTCTACTTGCATATTCAGCCAGTTGATCACGAAGTTCATCAATATCTAAAAACTTAAATTAATTAGGCTAGTCATATAGGTAAATTATATAAGATTTGATAAGCTAATAAAAGATTTGATTTAGGTAGGCGCTCTATTAAGTTAAAGTGTAAATTTATCCCAGATACCGCTTCTATTCAGAAATTCTTGCTACCTATACTTGTGCAGGTTTTCATGATGCCTTCGGTATGACTCGGACCTGACGGTGACGGACGGACCGGCGACTGACTACGTACTATCAAAATGTCTGCTTTTTTGTTTGTTATCTACATAGAAACTTACCAAACCCCTCTAAGTAATTTCGTTCAATTGCATAATTATGTTCCTCGCAATTTGATTGAGAAGATATCGTTGAAGCTGCTTTTGTTGATCTAGAATAATATATTTCATAGCAATTAAAAAAAAACAAAAATCTTTTTGGGTTAGGTACTGAGCTACAATAGTTAATATCAAGGTAACTTATGACTATAAGTCAAAACTTTCTATAAAATTAGGTAACGGTTTCGTTACGGCTAGTTCTTACCCATGGCTATACTCATTGACACTGTTACTACTCCAGTCACGTTGGTCAGCATAAAGATCCTCCAGGAGTTCTTCCACCAAATCTTTAACGTTTTTTTTCTGTTCAAGAACGTTATCAGTACAATTAAGAGTATTATTAGTTTATTACACTGTGCAACACTGTATTAAAAGTGTACTGGAAATTATACTATAATTTATGTAAATATGACTTCCTACCTGTTTTGAGTTCACAATTGGAGGAGGTGGTGGTATTATAAACTTCCTCTTTGTATAATTAATTTTGGGTATCTTGATTTCCTTCAATTTTTGTTTCTGCTTCGGCTTTGGACGTTCCAGCGTAGTGAAATCCAGTTCAAATCTCACAACTTTCAAGTTAAAAGGTTCCTCAATCATTATTGTTTTCATTCTTGAATAATGACACTTACTCAACTGTCTTTATGATAACAACGTCAGTCTGAAATTGTTTTTTAAAAGAGATCAAATATTTTTTTTGCGTATCTTTAAAACGGTTTTAATTTAAAGTGTGGTATTGTTACAGTTTTGACGACAACTGGTTCGTATGGTGTGTGGATTGGCGCGATAGTCACCCACTCGTTTATTGTCTGTTGTCCTGATACTGCTGATAAGGGCTAATATATTCAGTCCAATGCATGCTCAATAAGCTAAAGAATGACGGACACTTAAATATTGCCTAATGTATCTTAATAAATATTTAATGCATTCAGAGTAGTGTATGTCGATTTCATTTCTCTATTTTTTTGAAATATCCACCATTTCTACTCTTTACGATTATAGCGTGGTAACGTCCGTTCATCCCCACATCAATGGCATACATCCGGCCCTTAAATGGCAAAAATGCTAATACATCATGTTACGTTACGTATGATACGAGTATGAGTAACTAATCTCGACCAGATAAATAAATAGCGTCATATTTTTTCTCTACAAGGTTTTCCTAACTACTATTATAGTACCTACTTAGTACGTTGTACGCTACGTGTAGTTTCCGATAACGCTACCCTTTTTGCAGACGTAATTATAACGAATACTAAGCAGTTTGCACAACCTTGACTTCAGTTTAACTAGTTCGCTTTTTTATTTTAGCTTTAGAACACGCAAATAAAAATGTATTTATAAAATATAACATGGTATTTAAGTTTCTCTTTATATTTTTTTTTATTACACTATTCGCAATAGTTAACAGTAATGCGTAGATTATTATTATACGTTTCAGAAAATACAGATTGATAGGTAGGTACTACTACTACCAATTACCACTTTTATGCGTTTAAACTTTTTTCGTCAATTTTCTAATTTTATTGTTTGTATCTACTATAATTATCGCATCTAGTCTTAGCCACTATTTTGAATATTATCATTATTATGTCATTAAATTAGTGCACTAATTCGCTAGGCCGATAAAATAAGTGGTTGCCGAACTCTGGAATAGATTAAAATTCGGCAACATTAATGCAGGTACTTAGCAGTCACAAAAAACAAAGAGGTCAAAACAAAACACTGTTAGACACAGTTACCATAGTAACCACAAATAATTTATAATTTGACGTATACGACACGCCTTTTCGGAGATTTACATTGTAATTTTAATTTTTGTACTGTTTGGAGAAGATGAGCGATCAAAAAGCTATGGAGCCCGGTTTTTGTTCAGCAACTTGTGTGGATCGCGCAAGTTTGCAGCAAGAGATAAAGAAACCAGAATTAAAGACTTCGGATGTATTCATAACTTGTAACCTGCCAAAAAGATTTGATCATCCACGTACGTAATAAATGGAAATTTCTAGAATGTTATTTGGTAGTAATTGTTATAAATAATGCAGGCCACCATAGGGTAAATCTTTCTTTTAAAACCCCTAGATGTCTATGAACGGGATATTTACATACTTGTGCCGAGTTCACGAAAAGTCGTTGATCTTACGAGTACGTTGAAGAGCATTCAGGTTGTCAATACATGTGGGTAACATGTTGTGTTGATAGTACGATAAGGCAAAATAAAAAAATTGTCCGAATAAAATAAGGCTTCTGTATAAATAAAATAAGTGAGGAGTTCTCAAAGTATAATTTAACTTTACGCAGTGACGTAACAATTAGAGTAGGCCCATCATAGTCAGAAATTAACACGTTTATCGATAAAGTTTCCCTCAAGCTAGAAAATAACACGTTTGTCGATAAAGTTTTAATTGTTACCATATTTTCAGATTGGTTCAATGGTTACGGTTGTCAAGTGAGCAATCAACATCCATTTTACAGGACTTCAGCCAGCGAATACGGATGGTACCCACCAGGTAAAATAATTATATAATAAATTCGAAAATAAATCCTCAGATTAAAATTTGATCTAATGTATAGACTGAGTATTCCGAACAAAAAATGGAGTAATTTTTTTGTTTTTTTTTTACGATTTTACGTACCTATCGAGCAATGTACCGGGAAAAGTTATGTTTTTTCCACTACGCTCCTTTTTTCCGAACTTTCAGTATATTTATTTTTTCGTCTGTGCATAAAACAAAAGATTTTTATTTAACAGATTGCTTGGAATGTGTGTCTTTTAGGCATTTATTCGGCCCCAACAGTGTATTTTCCGAAAGGCCAGGCATTTACGAGTCGTTTGGCGAGCTCCGGCATGTACCGAAATTATTCTCTTAACACTTCGCCGGACCCCACGCCTCCCAAATAATGTCTTCGAAGAACTCTACATCATGGCTAAAATACTTAACCTATGTTTATTTGTTTAGTTCTTAGTGCATTATAATTTAGTTATAATTTGTATTCTCTGATAAACTCTTCACTTATCTTGACGGAAGTATTTATTTATTTTAAGTTTTATTCTAAGTTGACTTTTAGTTAAATAATTAAGTTGACTTTTTTTTAAGTCCAAATGAAAATGTTATATTTGAGGAACTACATTTTAGTTGTAATACTTGATTTATTTATTTTAAGATTTATTCTAAGTAAATTATCTATGCATAATAATTTAGTTCTACCAATACATATTATAGCTACTATGAATTTTGCATTATGAATCTTATTTGTTTAGAAAAAATATAATTATTATAGTTTACCTGTGTTGTTTTATTTCGAAACCAACAAACCTAAAATAACCTAGCTAACTAATTTTTCAATAATATCCCAGATTCATTCAATATATTAACAATGCGGGGTGAACCAATAAAGCATCGGGCATAGGAGTAAATTATCCCTAAATTTTTGTCACTACTAAATAAAAATGTAAAAATATTCGAGAATGAATTTTAACAGAATGTTAGGATTAACACCAATGGGTTAAAAGAACTAACCATCTCTTTATTAAAACCTTATTGTTCCATTTCGCATCGAAATGCTAGATCGATTACTGAAGTACTGTAAATTGACATTGAACCTGATCAATGCTAATTAATTAATAATAACATAGCTGGTAAATATTTCCTCGCCCATTGTAGGTACAACAAAAGGCACCACGAGCAAGAGAAAATTCTTACACCCCTTTTTATATATAATTTTAATGTAAACACGTTATTAAACGTATAGTACGGTACATATTATGTAATGATTATTTTAAAATCTACTCTAGCTACATCAATAACACGTTGTTTAACTGCAATAATGTAAGTTCAACCTTAGGTACTTATTCAACTATAATACAGCACTCTGTAAAGCTCACGTACATACAAAGCCCACTAGCAAATTGTGACATAAATGCTTTTCACCCAGTAATGGTCGGTCGTCATGGACTATAAGCACTAGAATGGAAATAATAAGAAAAAATATTTTTTTCATTATTTTTTTAATTAACGACAAAAAAACTTTGTATTTTTATGTTCCTAATTTCTTCACACGCTAACCATTGAACGGATTAAGACGAAACTTGGCTTAGAGGTAGAACACATACATACAGGAATAAATGCTTTGACTTTTCAGGAATTCACTCGGTGCCTTCGGTGTTCTTCCCTGCCGGACAAACTTTCACCAATCGGCTGGCAGCGGCGGGAATGTACCGCAATTACAGCCTCAACACCGGCATGGACCCAGTTGGTTACCCCTAAAATAGCTACTTCAGATTCTAACAAGAAAGATTCTAACGCAAATATTGATATTTTTTTACCTATGTAGGTACTACTAGGTACTACGTGACTCTATCCTGCTAAATTGACGGAAAAAAGGGGTTTCGATTCATGCTCTGAATTTATTCTTTTCCTAAATTACTAATTTAATTAATTTAGATACATGATTTATTATATAATTAACTATCAATTTATAATACTTGTAATACTTTGTTATGTTATTGTTTAGATTTAGAATATTGTTGAAGTTTGGAATTGTTTAAAACTTTAATAAAATTCAATTTATTCTATATAAAAATGAGTTTTTTACTTGATGAAAATATAAATTTTATCTAATAATTTCCATTTACTACATTTTATTTTTATTACAACTAGTCCGTTGATAGACAACTTTCAGTTTACTAGGTAGTACATGATGATGACTTGCCTAAAGTCATGAAGGTAGAAAAATTAAAACAACTTATATTATTCCCTTACCAAAAGAGGTATTTATTCGTTATAATATAGATTAACATGCATTCAAATTCCTTTAAAACATTACAATCGAACAAAGACATGGATGTTACGTTAGTTGTTGTGAATTAACAGTAATTTGTTGATACAAGATCGCGATTTAATTATTGCATAAATAAATATTGGGTTACATTTTTTGTAAAATTTAACAAGGAAGTATAGGAATTCTATTAACAACGGGGATCTCGTAACACAAATATCATTGTTTCACATCTGATTGTTGAACTCCCATGTCTTTTATAATAATATAGCGTTGGAGATTACATCTTAACACCATTGATTCATATTAAAAAAGTAGGTTATATCAAGTTTTCATGTAAATATTGAAGTTTTATAGATGTAATTTAGTTTTATTATAAGTAGACGCAATTTCTTATATTTGCTTGACGTGTGATGTTTTTTAACTAGCCAAACTTTAATTCCAATGTGATTACACGGCCTTATTAGTATTAAATAGACAACCATTGATGATAATACATGGTATGGCTCGTTATTTGTTCACTAAATAATTTTTACCAACATTCTAAATGCTGTAATAAAATACTGTAATATGAGCGTTATTAGAGCAACATATTGCTGAAAAAATATTTGCCGTGTCGTGTCGTGTCGATCGTAGACTTGAAATATATTTATTATTTCATTAAAAATCGATTTATCTTAAACATTAGTAACAAATAGGTAATATGGGTAAAACTAGATTTAATTCGGAAGCACAATATTATTAGGAATTTGTTTAAAAAATATAATCCCTTCCTATGGGTCGATTAATTGTATGTTGTAATTGAGGAAGTATTTTAGGAAGTTAAGTGTACATAGTAGAAGTTTAGTATGTACCTAATTGTATTAAATGTAATAATTAGAGAAAAAAAAGCTACATCGAAATGTTTAGCTATCAAGATGTAATTCCCCAATGCCCATATAAGTACGAGTATATATTGTATAACTTGTTTATTTAGCAACAACATCAACAGCATTATATTTAATGTGTATACTATAATCTTATTTAGATATATAATGCAATGCAGAACAGTCTAACGTAAAATATGAATCAACAACCGAATTAAAAATTACATATTCTCGAATATTCTCTACGGCATTAAATATGACAATCATAGTTGCCTAATTGCGCATTTTATAGACACTTATTCGATAAGAACTAGAGGATTCGTGTCAAAATCTAGCTACAAGTGCATGTACAATACGATCTAAGCACAACGTTTATTCCTCTAGACTGCAGCGAGGATCAATAAGTGAATCGCTCGCAGTCACTCGTAAAAAACCTATTATATATTGACCGAGATAAAGTGGCTAACATATAAAAATGTTGATCAATAAAATCCCTTGATGGTTCTTGTACATTTTTTGGTATTGCTTACTGGAATAATAACGAAACAAACAAATTTTATTAAATATTTTTTGTTAATACTGCTTTAAACTACTTACACTTAATAAGAAGTGTCTAATACGTATAATTAGCTAAATAATTGTATCATCACCATAAGCTTAATTTTGAAACAGATTATTTGAAGCATACATCAAATATCACGTCCTGCAATTAAATCTAGGTACTGGTACATGATATTTCTAAAATTTTATATAGGTTTACGATATTATTTTAATCATTTCACCATAGATTAATCGGTGGCTTTAACTTATAAAATCTCAGAATTACCATGTTGAAAATAATTGAAATATAAAGGTTTAGAAAATAATAAGAGCTGAAAATCTCAACGGACACAAAAAAAACATTACTCGCAATCAAACACGCCAGCATAATCAGAATACGTATCAGATAAATACACACAGTTATAACAGTACTTAGAACTACGAGATTTAACTAGTAATAAGATATAAAATGTGGATTAATATTCGCTTTCAACAATATTGTCTTAAAATTGCTAACATGCCCACCGTCCTTCACTTCTTTCGCTAACAATTCTTCTATCGCATTAATTCCAAGCTTTATCCCGTCTTATATTGACGTTTCTTTAATGTTAAACTCATCTTTTGATTTTAACATGTTTCGAATACATTATTTGTATTCTTTGCGTTATTTTTCATACTCAGCGCTTTATTCTTGCCTAGAATAGTTCCGTGGTGTAAGATTTAAATTATACTTTAAAAAATCTTTTCATTAATTTTAATATGTATCACTTTAGAAATTTTGGAATGTTTTGATTACTAATTCGCTTGAGTACTTTAAAATAAAAATTGTTACTTACACTACATGCTTCATTAAATCCTACAACGTTAAATTTAACGTAATATTTACTAATAAATTTGCTAAAATTTGTGACTTCTTAAATAAAAAATTGGAAGGGGAACTTAAAACAATATAGAATGCTTACAATAAACACATTAGACTAATTATTGCCCAACATTCTTTCCTACGGTTCATTAGACACCAAGCATTCTTTAATCAAAAGTTAAATAGTGAAGTGAAACTCCTCTAGAAGGAGACATAGAAGACGAGAGAGGCAAGAAGGTTCGTAGAGCCGACCAGCTCTAGCGAGACAGTGACAAAATTTCTACTGCCGTAACAAACGGATTCGATCACAATGTAGCTCAGTTGATTCGTATTTTCATATTTTATAACAAACTTATGGTAAAAAATCTAAATTTATTTTACATTTAACACTATTTTAACGGGTTTGTCTGTTACATCGTCTACAAACGTTCGATTTGCAGTCAACATTAGCTTAACAACGTACCTGTCGCGAGAGGTAATTATGCCCATTTTACAAAATGTTTTATTTATAACAAATTTTTATTCCGTTTCTACATGTCTACTTTAATTGAGTATATTAATATTTAAATCGACTATGAAAATTAAACACAATTTAACTTTTTTACGGTTTGACTATCAATAAAACTGCAAATTAAGAAAAACTCTACTTATTGCTTTTAAACTCACAATGGAAATCTGAAACATTTTAAATAAATGTTGAAGCAACTTTTAATATCGGCTGGATAATTTTCTTGTGCCAATCATATTTGTCCTTACAAAATAAGCAACTTTAGTATTGGAGTATGAGGACAATGGTTTTATTTGTGTTTAATTCTTAGGTCACCTAACATCATCTTTTAATTCGTTGTGTAACTAGCCTTGATCTAACACCAAACTGGATTACGATAATACATTATAAACAATGATTAATGTTACTGTGACAATGGATACAATTTTAAGGTACTCTTATCTAGTCTACTGTCAATATGAAATCGTTGTATCTTACGGTCAAAGGTACTAAGAGGTTATATTAGGTTAGGTAACGTATGGGGCCATTCGAATATGACGTCATCATTGTATCAGTAATTACTCCACTCTTAAACCTTGTTAACGGTAAGCAAACCTTACCTTTTTACTTCGAAATAAGCGAAACAACGCGGTGGTCGCGTAATACTCGAATGGCCCCTATGGGATTAGGTTAGGGAATGTATCGAGATGTAGGTTACATGTCTCCAAAGATGCCGGCGAATGTTTTGCGGAGATTTTTCATGGTGTCCTCGGCGTCCTCGGTGAGCGCGGCGCTGAGCGAGCCTTG
>LGAG01000232.1:66884-102703 GCA_001278395.1 Lerema accius
AGCCTATAGAGTTTTGACTTGAAGATCTCCACATTACAATCCAACATTAGAAATTGAATATTTTCGAATTGAATTTTCATTAAATGTTAATTTTTTATTCGGTTACCTGCATACGCTGAAGCACGAGTTCAGCTAGATTCCGGCGGTCTTCTTCCTGCGAGTCGCCCATAAAGGAAGTGGCGGAGTCGTTGAGCTCGATGATGTGCTCGCGACCGTCCTTACCGACCACTAACTCTAGAGCGCATACTTCTAAACCACCAAATATCTCGCTGACCTATGGACACATATTGTGAAGATTTATCAACTGTTAAGCACCTACATTTATTACACTTTCTGTATAGATCTCAACTGAGACTTGACTAAAGTTAATTAAGTCTTTTGGATTTTATTTGAAACTCGAAAATGTTATCACAATTATCACACGATTAGTAATATGTATATTTTGTGTTAGGATTGTCTGTCTTCAGGTATTGTAAAGAAAGCAAAAGAGAGTGACTATAATATCAGTCTCATTGACTGAAATGCAGAATGAAATTTATTATTCGTAGTTTATGACTATTTGTGTTAAAACACAAAGGCCTTTGTGCCTAAAGGCAGCAAAAAATTATTAATGGGGATTTAATACAAATTTAGTTCCAGATTAAAGATCATGTATTAAGTGTTATTATGCCGTTGTGTTGCCAAATCAGTATTGGCAATACAAGATTTACCTCATCAATCCACATCTTGTATCTGTCATTCATGCCGATGGCCTCCAACATAGCTGAACCCTGGTTAGTCTTCCAGTTTCCAGATATAGACTTGCGCCTGCGATAAACAAATATTTATTTTAGTCTAAGAGTAACTTTTGAAATACAAAATAGCTAACATTTAATTCAAATGAAGACAGTGCCACTGCATCAATTTATTAGAAATTACTTGTTTTATTTAAATTATTAGGATAACAAGTCTATAAATACTCGTAGCTACTTCATGTTTTTTGGAACATTTTTTTTTGTTGTCAATATCATACTTTACATGAAACATAACAACAGTTTATCTCTGTTATGTGCTTAGTATTATTTAGAAAAACCGAAAACTGTAATCCAATAAGTATTTAGCGCCTGTAAAATATAAATAACCCGTTGTCATTTATGTTGTTCTGTTTTCTTTTAATCAGGCGTTTGGTTCCCTAAATACTTTGTGAAAGAAAGTGTAGGCTTAAGGGTCGTAATTTTTTTAACATAAATCCGATAAAATAAATTCACTTACATAAAAGCCTTATAGTTGGTGCCAATCTTCTGTATGTGTATGTCGAACTTGGCATCAATGTAGGGCTCCACAGTACAATATGTGCCCAACATGGCTACTACACCTGCGATGTCCTGTAAAATTTTATTTTTTCATAAATCGGAGCTTATCGTCGCTCATATGGTAAATGGGAATGAGTATCTATGACTCTGCCTTGAAGATTTAATTTTTGACACAAGCAGTAATTGAAGGGATTTCCATTGCAAGAATTGCTTTATACAGAGTTCATAACACTGGCAAAAAGTTCGATTTTTAATTTGACAATCAAGATTATGAACAATAGCATATTAAAATCATTTTATTTTAATTCAAAAAGGTACAGAATGTAAATACGATCGGTCCTACAAAATGTTCATAGCCACATCAATGCACCGGCAGTGAACAATATTGTAGGAAAATTACTCCCCGTCAATTTATGAACCAGTTGCGTGTTAGTTAATGGGTCTACTGTTGGATATTAGTTAGACGTTTTAGTTATAAATTTTGTCACAGTCACCGTATTATTTAAGGCAATAAGGACTAATAATAACGTACGATATTAAAGCCTTAGCGAATATTATTCAACAATCTGAAATGAAACACTGACAAGACTTATTAAACTACTAACTACGCTAACATTTGTAATAATTACGATACCTTGAATTATTTCAGTTGGTGGTTATCTTCAACTTCTAATGCATACCTAATTAACTTGCAGTTATTTTAACGAAAAATAGTTATTGCTAATGTAAAGGAGAAATTATCGTTTCGTAAACTGATATCCAATCCAACCTCTTCTGTACTCAATATTTAAATCTATCATTTAATTCTGTCTAAGGTTCCTATGCGTAAGCTCTACTATTTATTTGTTATAAAAAATTCAGACTTAAACATTATATTTACCTATAATTACTGACTTAGGTACCTAATTAATCAATCCAAGAATACAGCAATTTCTGCAAAAATAATTACTGTGAAATATATCAAAACAAAATTACTCATCTCCTTCACAAAAGCAATTTGATTTGAATAGTTTTCACGAGAATGGTATGCGAGCCAAGTCTTTTAAGGCAATTATGGTGATTCACTAAGCAAAAGAATTTTCGTGACTGTGTTACGAAGTGAGCGGGAAAACTACGCTTTTACCAAATTCGTTTATATAAAAGATTATACCTGGAAATCTGCCAAAGACTCCACTTTCACCTTGGCCACGCCGCTGTGAGCATGACCGATTTTTATCACCACTGGGAACTTGGATGCGGATACCTGTAACAATATCAAAAATTACATTATAGGTAGCTGTATCATTCATTAGGTGCACAATAAATAGTATTTGTTGGTGTTGTTAACATTATGATACATACTCGTAACTTTATGGCAATGCCGCTGTGGTCCTACCGCATAAAACAATACATCTTTATTTGAAGCAATCCAACCAGTACATTTAACTATAGCAATATTATTCTTGTATGTTATGTAACATGTTTATATACACTAAACAAAGAAACGTACGAGATTGAGATTGTGCGTAGTTTACACAGTAGAAAGTAGCAGATCGTTATTTTTTTTATATTACTCGTATGTGTTATCAATACATCTCATGTCATTTAGGAAATAAAACGAAGCCAGCAGGGTTATCAAACGCATATTTCGACTTCACGAGCTATGGTCGATTTTCGAGCACAGTGGAAATCAAGGTCGTATACATATTACTATTTAGTAAATGATGACAGTACTTACAGTATTTAAACTAGTTATCATACAAAATGACAATGCCTCCCGCAGGATATCTTAGTATGTTAAAATCTCATATAACCCGATCGCTTCCCCTGAGGACGCCGGGTGTCTTAGATTTCCCTCGATAATAAAACCGCCTTTGCTTAGTAGTTAAAGCCTATATCCAACCCTAACCTTCCAGTTACTCTTGGGCGTAACTTCATAATAAAATACAGAAATAGTGTAATTCTACTATTCTACTATTAGATTTTGATTTTGGATTAGATTTGGACGTTGAACGATTTACAAAGACACAAATTATCTGCATCACATTTGTGATGTAATACAATTTAAAACTAGTTTTATCTTAGATTTATTAGGTACGCATTTGTTACAAGAAGTTTCTTAATGATAGATAAAAGATAAAGATCATTAAATAAGATTGAACAAGTATAATTATGTTATCATGGTCGTTTATCTATTAATATGTATAACTTGTCTATAAAGCACGTCTGTAAAGTTATTTTAAAACTTGCAAAAAATATTTTACTTGGTGATTCAGAGTTGTTGAATGTTATTAACGGATGTATCATGAGTCCTGACAGCGACAGTTTAAGTGCAAAAAGAAATAATATTACTTTGACACTATACAGAAGTGTTGAAATAACAAAAATATAAAACTTACACCTGCGAGCATTTAAATAAGACGTTTTATATTCTTATTTTTCCATTAAAATAAATATTGTAACTGAAATGACTGAATTTTGATTCTGTTCAAGAGTAACAAAAAAATAAATAAACAGGTTGCGTAACGTAATTTGTTTTTTTTTACTTTAAATTTAAATAAATGTGACTTGTCGTTAATGACGTATTCGATAAGTAATTTTAGGGGATTTCTACTTTTTGGTTAACTACTCGTATTTAAACACAGAATATCTACTGAAATAAAACCAGTTTTGTAAATGATAGTATGAACGCTCGCTAGTTTACATTGTATTTGTAAATGCAAACGCGTGACCAATCTTAACGTTATGTATCTACAGCACTTCTACAGGAATATTTTTCGATTACGATATCTTTATAAACACTCGTATAAAACGAACATGTGCGGTTAGCTGTAATGCCTTTTACATTTATTTAGGAAGTTTTTATTTAAGTTGTAGGCGCATTATTGATGTTATATTTATCGTATAAAGGTTTAACAGCGTTGGTACAATTATTTCTCTTGGGAAATCACTATCAGATCGGATGTTGGTAGAGTTCTAACTTATTAAATATAAAAAATACCGTATCTACAAAGCTTCATAACTATGAGTATGCTCGAGAAAATTCGCTATTTTTTAGACGCATGAAATGTTTATGACTGAGTGAATTTACAAGTGTAGTAGTATTTGACTAACACAAACCATCGAACTATGAGAAAATAAAATGGTGTAGATTTTTACATTGCTAAGTAAAGAAAGCTAGAAAAAATAGTCAAGTTGGTTAAGCTGTGTCGGGTTCCATAGTCTCTTGAATTACTAGCTAACTTGTTAGGCCTGGACGTAAAAGATTTTCCTATAGTATATTTCTTAGACTCCATCTGTGATCTAAATTCGAGTAGGATAACTCATAATGGCAAACTATAGATTAATGACGCGTGACTTAAGACTTTCAGGGCAAAGGATTTAAGGTGTAATTATTATAGAAGTTTGACAATCGGCATTAAACTGAAATAAGTAGGATTTAGAAGATAACTAATCTTTTCTACTTTATTTGTCCAAAAGCCGTCTGATATGTAAAATATTGTTACTTGTTTTGTGTTACTAATTTAAACTGCCGACTATAAGTTTTTTAGTTGTATAATTAAATGGACTGCAATGTAAGCTTTGTTTCTTTTTGAAGCAGTTACACGCTTGCCGTATACATAAGCTATTAATGTAATCATAGATTTATTTATAAACTCCATGTCAATGAATGAGTGGCCGATGATTAGTTAAGTGTTATTATTAACATCATTACATTTGCATTCAAATTAAAACACTATGTATAATTTGACTTGAAAGACAATCTTGACTCACTTATAGGTACAATATCAATACTCAATTACATTGTACTCGTAATGGAATCGATAGATTGTAGATGGAACCAGGCTGTTATCGGCAAAATTCTGTACTCTTCAAATTTAATTATTATTAACTAGGAATTACCGTATAAGCGTTAATTTTAACACACAGTAATAGCAACTAGAAAATACAGTTTTGCAAACATTTCCTCTTAGGCAAGGCATTATTTTGATTTGATTTTTAGGTAGTCTCTTCGGTTTATGGTTTTCACTACGTGAAATCGTAAGAACAAGTGTTGTGCATAAGTGTGTCATTGATAAAAGTATATAAATAAAGGATTTTGTATTTGAATAAATAATATTGATATTCATAATTTATTTAGAGGACAACTTAATATTATTCAATGGATATATTACCTATGTTCCTTTAAACTTTATTTATCGAACCCTAATCAGCGTTATTCAGATGTGGACTTAACCAATTTTTTATAACTTACGTTTTACGAAGATGAACTTTGCCTCCTTATATTGTAAGGTCGTAAGTATCATATTACTGATAACAAATTAAAGGTCTGATGACTCCATATTATTTAGTTGTTATTTTATTCGTCACATGACTAACGGATGTGACCTAAGCCTTAATAATATATCCAGAAACGTTTTCGTGAAGGTTAATTCGTTAAATTGTCTTTGATATTCATGGCATAAAACCTTTGAGCATCGACTCTGCGAACTCTACATTTTACGAGATTAAAACTGGGGTGGGTTTATAGAGATTACGCTAATTCAGGGTACATTATGGAGTTTTAGAGATTATGTTAATGTAATTTAAGTAATGTTTGTGTAGGTTGGGGTGGAATTTTATGTTGCTAGGTAGTCCACTGTGTATTGGTAAAGATAAACCCGACTTCCAAATACCCATATTTCAGAATATTAAACGATGGTACTATAGGAGATTATTAGGATTTTCTTGTCGTGAAAAGCTTAATATAGAGTCGATGCAAAATTATTTTTATAATAATATTAGGTTCCTTTAAAATAAGTTTTATTTGCAACGTACTATTAATAAGTAATAGGCTGAATTACGTAACTATAGACTGTTTATAAGACCCTATCAAAATGAGTAATGAAATAAAACGGTCATTTCAGAATATAGCGACGCAAGAAGCCGTTTACTTAAACTCACTCGAATCAGCTGTGACGTAGTATTGTCATCAAACAAGGCTTGAACCTGAGCATGGTCTGTGGAGGCGGGTCTGTAGGCGGCCACAGATCAAGTGTTCTTCCACGAGGTATACTTCCCGACTCATGCTGATGACGCATGACCAACACACCAACAAACAAACATTTGCGCGAACAATTACTATTTATGGTCCGCAAGCTGGTAAACCGATTAGTGGTTAATGATTAAATATTGACGTATTGTTGGAATGTCTTCTTGCGGTTCTATTTTGTCCTCCTTGTCCAATATTTGTCTGTTATTTCCGTCAATTTCTATTTTTGTTAAACCACAGTTCTATGCATTCCATTTAAATATTACCGAATGGAAACAACCTTTCCTTGTTGGTACTATTCCTAAAAACTAGTGTAAAGGATCCATTTCCAACTAGTCCAAGTCAACTTACGTCATGCGACAGAATATATTTTATTCTGAGGAAGGAGTTTACTATGAATGATCCTCCACATGACATAGCGGTATTTCTAAATGTTTATTTTATTAAATGCGAATTTACTAAGTTGTAGGTACAGTTATTTAATAACATAGTAAAACATTTGTCATTACCGTCCGGCGCCATCCATAGCGATAGGCGTCTGCAATTATGTGCATCGTAGCTATAATAGATATCTATCCATTGATCGCTACGATAACTGCGGTGGCTATTGAAGCATTCAATTCAAATATCAATACAACAGTTGACAATAACTCTTAATGACTATAAGCAGGCGAGAAGTAATATTGCACGAAGCTTGATAGCATATATTGTTCGTAAAGGACAAGACAATTGTCATTTATCACTATAATGACCGCCTTTGATGTTATCTTTCCGCCACACTAATAAATATTATATGAATACGCATACTATTGAGTCTACAGTTTATAGTAGACACCTGTGAGGTAGGTATTATTCCAAATAAAAGGAGATATAGACATATTCAACTCCCTTTAAAACCAAGTTCAGTTTCCTTTCCCTCAATTAAGCAAAGCAAGAGTAGATAGAGTATTTTCTAATTTACGATACAGGAATAAGAGTTAATTTACAAATTAACGCGGTGGTTCACCCTTTAGGCTACATCAAAATCTTCCTTCTTATTCAAGTAAGATTTTGATACCATAACCCTTTAATTAATTCTGGAGTAAGATACAATTTTGATATTTTTGATTTAAATCAGTAAGTATACTTATATGGTTAATTTTTGGAAACGATGAAAATATGAAAGCTGAAATTCCAGCGATAATGTATATAAATGATCACTGTCAAATTCTTAAATAATCTTAACATAGAGTAATTAGAAATAAAATTGTACTTAATCCGCATTCCGTATACCTAGACATCCCATGAAAAATGCCATAACAAATCTATCTCCAAAGTTTTTACTATTTTTTAACAAGTATGAATCAAATATATTCAACGTATTAAAAGTAATGGTCTCTAATAATCTCAGGACAGTAGAAATGGTAGATTAAGACCTAAAATTATATAAAATGGATTTGAGCGGGGGAAAATCCCGTCTGGATCAAAACAGATGCGTTAATGTACGAGTAAGAGCTTTCCTCACTAAAATTCCCTAGTTATATTATATAGCCTGTTCCCAATTTTAGAAAGTACTTTATACAGTAATATATTATTATAAGTCTCTACAATTTCTTACGAATAATTTATTTACAAACTCCTTAGGTAGGTACTGTTTTCCGTGTGACATTGTTTAAGTAGAAGAGCTAACTTCTATTTAGTTTATAATTATACTTAATTTATAGGCTGTAGCTCGAGAAAAAATTATCAAAAGTAGATTTGTGAAATAATAATAACTTTATGATCATATCAATAATTGATAAACATCATTACGATTATCGTACGAATATCAATTAGATATATGATTGATTAGTTCTAACCTATAGATAAGAAAAGTAATTAGTCTATGATTTATTTACGTGTTATCTTATCACTGGAACCGAACATAGAATTGTAGGCATAAAAAGTTTGTGTGGATAACAACTCATTGCCACTGTTATTGACCTTCCTCAAGGTGACTAGTCTGTTTATCGACAGTTTTAAAACTGCTGTGTACACGCTTTTATACTCTTTATACTACAGTTTGATGTGGTAAGCAGTCTGTTGGCGCCTGTGTATTTTAGCAACGTCATCGACTTTAGTTACATATAACATACCTATCACATAATAAATTTTATAAACGCTAATACACTCATACCCCCGCAGTAGGATTCCCTGTGTCGCGGCTAGTATGGACAACACAAATAACACATCACTAACACCCATGACGAGAGAACGAACATTTATCTGTCACATAAATATCTGCCCCGGCAAGGAATCGAACCCGGAACCCCTAGCTTCGCAGGCAGGGTCACTACCAACTAGGCTACGGGGTCTTAATAGTTAATAGAAAAACAAAATTCGACTGCTAAAAACGTACAAATTTACGAATTACCTCTATGAAAATCGAGACGTAGGTATCCAATGTCACCTCATGTAATTATGTTGAGCTCGGTGAAGCTGTTTGGTTTATGACCCAAAGATATGCAATTTAGCATGCCAAAGAAATGGACAACATTATTTAAATAAATATACTTGGTAACCGCGGAAGGAAAAGTGGATCATTGTCAAAATAATTAAATATCTTATGAAAATATAAATGTTACTTTTGGGATATACACATAACGAAAACAATTCCTTAGTAAATAAACGATAAGTCGTTCATAAAAGAAAACATTGCAATAACGCAGGTCGACCCACATTGATAACAGTAAGAAGCGGCTACAAACAACACCCGCAAGGGGAAATTAATTGGAACCTATTTGTAGTAGAAATGGATCCGGCAATTAACGGAGTATTTTACTCGGGTTTATATAGGATACCTATATAAGTTCTATGTGGATTTTTAAGATGTTCTTACCTGTAAAACAAAACACTATGCCTACATTTATGAAATAGTTTTTATCCTCGGTATTCTCCTAACCGTATTAGACCCATATTATTTTCTTTAATATATTTTGCAGTTATTCGATTACATACTTAGTTTGCATACCTCAACATTTTGTAAATTTATTTATTAGTGTTTAATATTATAACTACAATACCGCAAAAACTTACGGAGAATCTAATTTAATTATTGTGTACTGTTATAGTGATTCACCAACTATGATAAATAAGCAAGTTATTTGAATAATTATTATCTGACAGACCGGGGTCGAGTCTTTAAAAGTACTTATTGAGGTATTGAGGTATTAAGAGTCTAGCTGGACGTCGAGTTGCACACATGCCAAAGACATATGATTTATTGTTTAATTTTACTGGATCATCTAACGTTACACTATAATATAAGTGTTTAAATAACCGTTCATGTTTATATACAGAGAATTTGTTAATAACAATGTTACGATTATATATTTACGATAACTACCTACTTCCTAATATTCACGTGAGCGATGAACGGGCATATTGTAACAATATGATACCCATTGCTCAAGTAAAATGTACTCTGTATCTGGCTCTAGCGATTTACTAGAATGACTGGCCTTTAAACTATGTGTAGGTACTCTGATTTATATCTCCATTTATTTTCAAGAGCAGTGAATCCTATTTACGTAGCAATGTTGTGTCTCTGCACCTCTGATCTGGCAATTAACTGAACAGTGTGGAATTTTCCGGGTTGGTTCAATTAAGTCGGGTACCACCGGTCTCGACTAATTGATATGTCCCTACATATTTTCAATTACATTCGCACTGAGAATATTACGTGGCATAAATTATACTGTCACACTTATCACATGAATTAGTTATAGAGTGATATGAAATATACTGCTAATAAGAGATTATACCACTTCGTTGATGTGATAAGTACATTATTTATTATTCCCATGTTAAATTACTAAGTATGTCTTAGGTAGGCCGAAGACAGACGGATGAACATGGCAAAATTATAAGGCTTTGAATATGCTACGGATCCTATTTAACTTTATAGCATCTACAATAATAAATAATTTAACGTCTTGGATTTAATACACCTTAATCGAAGCAATGCCAAAGTAAATTCATTCATTATTTGTTAAAATAAAATAAACGAAATTGTATAGTACCTACCTACGAGTTACAGGAAAATTTTCGTAAACTTCCGACAAGGATCTTAGTAAATGTAAAATGTTCATAACGACGACGTCGGGTCCACTTAAAAATCTACCAAGATTTTAAGATTGCTGCTTCAACTTAGTTTTGCAATTACATAAAGTTGCTGGAAAAGTCTTCCATATTTGTGTTCCGAGGAAGAAATATTATACTTATTCTATTTGGCGGAACTATTTCTCAGAACTTTGTTTAAAATATAAGGAATATACTGTCTGATAACTACATTTGTTTACCTTGGATAAACGAAGTAATATTGATCACATGGAAGCCCGTTTATTTGCGTTATCAAATGTATCGACTCTTTGTAAGGCGGGATTACCAGGAATGTACAATAATGTAAACATAAAATTAAATATTGATTTTATACATTTCCAACAGTAACTGATATTTACTTTATAGTTGAGATGTTTGGATTTCCCTTGAAGTAGGAGCAGAAGGAGAATGCTTATATACCTTGGGTTTAAAATGTTTTGTTATTATACTTCAAAAATAATAGTAAAATAGCACATCAACGTATTGTAGTTTATTTGCATTTCATAATTATAAATATGAAGTTATATACCTTTTTAACTTCACATTGCTTATTTAGATATTTATTCTCGCAATGAATCAACTCCCTAATGGCAGAATCCTCATTAATGCAAGCCGAGAATCTATGAGCGATTGAATCGACATCGTACCTATTACCTCGATATAAAAGTAGAGTGCTTTCCTAATCCTTTCGCTGGTCCTTATTCAGGATTTTAATCAAGGCTAATGCTCTTACCAATGGTTGTGAAACTATCAGTTTTTACTAAACTAGAATAAACAATTAGTCAGGATACAAAACAGATTAAATAGATTGCTATTAGTCATCCTGACAGATTACGATACGCATATTATGTACTCTAGCGCATTTGAGGGAAAGTTACGCAATGTTGCTCGTGGCTTTCGTAGGTGGACAAGTAAACCACAACGACACCAACACCGCATTAGCAGCTTGCTTGTCTTGTAATGCCTTCAATGTAATATAGTCGTCACACATTGCTTCACACTGATAAATATTTTGAAAATGTTAAGTGACAAGGGCCGCGTGTTGCGTACGCGCACCTTGTTTGTCTCTGGAGGAATATTAAAGAGTTGACCGCAAGGCTCGTCTGGCATCTCTTGTTTACATTAGACGCATAACTTGCTGATGTCATATGCGAAAGCTAATTCTGATGAATCATGAGCTTTTACCGGCGATGCACCGATAAGCGTCATATGTCGTATCCTCACATACATGTGTGATATCACGGCGCGACGAGTCGCTCGACATACCGAGGCCCACGTGTTACTGAAGTTATTGATGGCAACTGTGGGCGCATAATAACTGGTCCGACTCAGCCGAACGTTTAGTTACTGATTGTCCGCTACGGGGAGCGCGTGTCGCGATCAACACGAAGCCGGTATTGCGCGGGAGCACTCTCGACGAACGTCTTAATACACGCTTCAAAGTCTGATTTTACACAAATTGGACCTAATTCGGTGTATCAGTTTTAGTGCATGACTACGTGATTGTATGATTCCGGGGAGTTTCAAAGTGGAACTGAAAAATCAACGAGTGCAGGTGCATTTGTTTACTTGGTTCGCATATTGTTTATTTCTTTGGCTTTTGCAACATCACATATTTCATTTCATTTTTTGTATCATGAAATCCGATAAGGTTTTCATTATCTATTTATTGCATGATGTCATAATACTTAACTGTTTTATCAGCAAGCGCTAATGATTATTATGAAGATCATCGATTAGCAATTGTTATCGCGACAACGTCAGTGATATCAGGTTTTGTACACTATTTGCCGGTCTATGTAGCTGATGATTGCAACAAAGTTTTGCTTGAAAAGCAAACGTGACACATTTTGTAAACATCGTTAGCGTTTGGTTAGCGTCCTCGTGTGTTACTATCGACGGTTCGAACATGCAGGTACAACATTGCTTTCAATTTTATTACTTGTACCAGTTATTGATGTAATACAACCACCGGCGATCTAAACGTCAACCTCGATTAATATTTTCATGGTTATTTGCACTTCACAATATTTTCTCCGTTAATTAAATGAGACGGTTATAGTGAACCTCAACGTGGTAGAGCAGAGCAAATCATAAAAGGCGTTATAATACATACCTAGTTAGAGCTATTTAATAAAATACCTTAGCCTTGAACTGAACGAGGGGCGTTCGTGATAAGTGTTTATATTAAAAGTAAAATAAAAATAATAGCAAATATTATCAACATTAATATTAATATACAGTTCAACGGAAATGCTCCATTAACATCCACGTTAATTTTTAATATAATTAAAGCAGCACCTGTTACTCCGATAAAGTAACATTTCGCAGCGTTCCTACCAAACTCTATTATGGTTGCATACTATAATAAGGTAAGGTACGCCGTGTAATGTGTAACGTAATATCGGAAAATCGTACGTTAGTTTCCTAAAGCGATTAAGTACTAACTTTGAACCTAATATTATTTTTTTTTATAGTAAAAAAGAGGATATGTCCTTCATTTATCACAAGGTGCATCTTTGCGAAAGCAGAATACACTACGATAATAAAGTTTGTTTTCTTTGTATGAAATCGTTTCTTAGTCAATGTTTCACGAATCCAATATACTTGTATCGCCGATGTTTATAGTTGAATACCTTCAATAGCCCGGTGACACTGTGAAACGCAATTCAGAGTGCAAGGACCAGCGTAGAGCCAGCTCGGAGGAAGTGTGTTGTTAGGCCGTAGTGGCAGGACCCACTCTGCTCTATTGATTAATCGAACAGTTTTATTGCATAATGGCCATGCTGAAAGATTTGGTTAAGTGTTATCAAGTACCTACTACTTGGACGGTAGGTAGGGGATAAGATGAAAAGTAAATATATATTTTTAAGGAGATATAGACAAAAAATTAATCATTCTATGCAAAATATAATTCTTTAAAGATATTTTTTTGGTATCTATGATTATAGCTGAATATGAACAGCTTTAAATGAATACCAAGGAATAGTAAAATGTAACTTATAAAATAAAATAAAAATATAAAATATTTTTTAATATAACAGAGATGTACTTACAAGTAGAAGCAATAAATTCTGATGATTAGGTTTTTTAATTTTTTTACGTAATATAATTTTACGTAATATATTTTTACAAAAATCTACTTCTCTGTTCGTATTATGCCATACACCAGATCTTAAATGTAAAATTATTACGAAATGAACAAGCAGATAGATGCATTTGGACAAACCATTTGCATAATCAACAGGAAATGCTCTTTCTGTTAGAGCATAGAGTTTAGTACTATACTTTTATTTATGTATAGGATTATTAGAAAGGCCACGGCTGGAAATCTAATCCCGGACAGTTCACGTTTAGCGCACCGTGACCCCTGATTGTTGACCTGCGCACGGAAGAAGTTAATCACGAACCTAGTACCAGAGTAGGTATATAACTTTAACTTTACCGTACGCTATTTTATACAAAATTCAACTTTTCATAACAATAATTTTGTTATTTTTTACACTCAAAAGTTCGTTCGATGCGTCTTTATTTTAAAGTATCACAAAAAGTGTTAGAATCATTTTCAATTACAAATGTCAAAAATATGCCAGATGCATGGGTCACGCGCAATATAGAGTTCCATAGAGTAACTTAATCACTGTTAAACTTGAATATTCGTGATAGTTTTTGTCTATTATTCTTTATATTTTCTATTATCGTAAATTATTTTACATTTTCAAAACCCAAGTCTTATATAATTATGACCTTATAAAATGCGCAGTTTATAAAATGTCATTCTAAAACTTCTTGAACTGTCTTGTTGAATTTTGTTCGCCTGACTAACGCCATAAAATCAAACTGCCCAGTAATTTGAGCCGGCACGTATTATACGCTATGTCGTATTGAGACACTTCTTGCACAAACAGCAAAAACATATTATCATTAAAACAGTTTGGTTTAAAAACTAAGCAACCTATTAAGTTAAGGAAGTAATGTTTTTCTCCTTATTAGGAAAAAAGAAAAATAATTGCGGATCTAGTGACGTAATAGGTACTAAAGTTTGATAATGATATTTATTCAAATGTTAAATTAAATGTCTATAATATAGTATCATTAGACAACTATAAAATTTTGATAAGCTAACATTTCATTTACATTACAGAAATGTTTTTATGTCGCGTAAATTCCTCGATCTGATTTGACGTAATAACGTGAACTATGACTGGGAGAATGCCGGTACTAAAAGATAAAGATATTATTATACGCTCTATGAATTAGTTTAGCAAGTAAAAATGTTATCTTAATTCGGAGCTACGGACGGAGGTTTTATCGATCGGGTTCACGACCACAATAAAAGCGGAGTGTGGAAAGTAAGCTTACCGGAATAGTAGGACCGTTGCTTTTAAAATTTTGATATAAAAAGCCCGTAAAACGTAGACGTAGAAATTTTCATGTAAAAAGTGTGTTTTATTGATTAGAATACATCGAAATTTGAATTTCTGTTTAGCTCGAACTAAGTGATTTGAGATTACGAAATAATTTATTATGCTTTTCAGATTGTGTATCGGTTTTTTTGAGCAGTAATTTCTGGAGATAGATATTTAGGTATTGTTAATTTACATTTGCCATAAAACTTTAGGATAACTAGTACATAAAGGATGTTTGGATTCAACCACATACGCAAGATAGCCAGGTCGTAAGTGCATCACTGAGCTCAAATTACATTTCGTAATGGAAACAATGGGTCTATTTATCGAGTACAGGTGACATTAACGTGGTGCAATAATGGTTTCCCACTACCAATACAGGGAAAAATATTCACTTTTTGTCACGAACTTGAATACGATATTATGGATTTCATATTTAGAGAATGTAAATATTTATATATATCGTTATAATCTTACGGAATGTAGAAATATTTCCTAGCGCTTTGGTTATTTCACTTTATTAAAAACACGTGGTGAAATATTATTTTTTATCTATACAAAATAATTACAGTATAATCAAATCGTTTGAAGCTGCAGGCAGATTTGTACAGACCACGTTAAAGGGAATTAATTGAAAACAATTTTTAGTTATAGGAATGTTGGGATCCAGTTTCCTCTGGGGTCTTCTCGTCAAGTTGGGCGGCAAGGCGTACATCTGTGCGAGGGAACCGACAACTGTGTCCGCCTACGTAAACCTACGATTTATACGCGAGTTGGTCAGCGGTCGCCCGGGCGCCGGCAAATGTTCATTCTTGTTTATTTGATGTGTGTACAACATTGCCTTTTATGATTTCACCGCATTCATTACTTATAAATAAGTTGTACTGGAATTAAATTCAGCTGGAAATAATTGCTACTGACCTACAGAGAAATTGTCAAATTTTCTATTATAGTTATTCTATTACATGCACAGATTTGTAAGTTCCAGTGCCAGCTGCTATAGTGAGCTTTAACCTATTTATTACTTGCAACAAAGAGAGAAATCGATAGATTTAGAACCATAACTAAAGTCCTTTAACACCAAACCTTAACAAGAGCCAAAGTCTAATAAGAAGTTTACTAACACTGTGCTATATGTGCACATAGTTAGTCAAATAGTTGAATATAAAATGCCGTCTAAGAATATGAGTTCGATATTACTTGCAGAATACATCACGAACTAGTACGCAGGCGCCACTTTGCCGCTAACGGTAATACAAGATGCCTAGCCCAGGTTCATTTCTCGGGCTCGTATGCCAAGGTAATAAGACGTATAATGTTCATATCGATAGCAAAACTAACTTGCCTTTGCCTTCTAAACCTAAGACTTTCTAGCATTATGAAGTTTAAGTAAAATTATACTTTGTTTACATCCTGGTATTGATTTATCTTCCGGAAAGCCAACATATATTGCAAGAGAGTTAGTTTGCGCGTAAATTTTTTAAATTATATTCGGTGCAAGTTTAGTTAGTCTGAAACTCAGTTTATACAATCGTCATTATCATATTCACAGCCTATAAATGTCTGATTGTTTGGCAGGAGTCTTCTGTCTTAATGAGATTTATGGTTATAGCTGTAGTCCATAGCACTGATTAAGTACCTTCTCGTACTTACCTTCAAGCTGGTAAATTTAATAAAATTATGGTATAAAGATACCTGGTTTATGAAGAGAGACATTAAGATCTATAACCGTTTTTACAGCGTTGGAATAGTACAATTTAAAAGAGGAGAAGGCGACATATAAAGTAAGTTCTCAGCTCATCTTTTTCATAAATCATCAGTAACACATCGACTAAGATTTATGATACATAATCTTTCAAGGATTCAATAACTTATATGAAATTTCGAACACGAAGAACTCGAGTTAAGAGACTGAATTCCGAATAAGGATTCAAAAATGTGAATAAACATTGTATAAAAAATTCGTTATGTCGTCTAGTTAATTCAATTTTAATCGCATAATAAATTAAATTTAACGACTGTTGAATAAAACTTTATGCGGCAAGAACAAAGCGATGTCGACTGTACACTTAAAACAATAAAATCGTGATTGAAAAATTAAGGATTAGTTACCATTTTCTATATTTCTAAAAAAAAAACTTTTTTTTTATTGCTTTGTCAGCGTACTATGATTTAACTATAAAATATCGCAAAGGGTGTTTCAACTGTATTTAAAATATTATTTCTACACCATTATCACCATAAAATAATCTATGATGGGCTGTGGCTTGATTTATTACAGTTACTGTGCAATAATCTATAGTGGTGTCCATTCTGTTCAAACCTCGTTTAGATATGTTGAATAAGATAGATGTGCGTGAAGGCAGGCTCCAAATGCTTGGCAACCCGAAGAGTCAATTATTGTACAGTTTGATATTCACTTTACGAATACATGAATAAATCAATCCGTCGGTAATACGTTGCTTGGAATGGCATATTCCGTAAGTCGCAAACAACGGTATGGATCGAACAATCAATAGGACTGTTGAAAGCTTAACAATCGAAGAGCATGACCAGAAGCTGAATCATGGCCAAAATCACGATGGAACGCGGCGTTTCGGCGCCGATGCGCTTCGACGCACGCACGCCTGAAATGAACACGGGCCTTCACATGTTATTTAATGATCATATTTGCGAGCTGTCTATGATAATGTTCTAGAAAGATAGTATACTTTGTGTTGCCCCTGAGTGCACTGTGCAATATTTGGATGGGAATGGGACCATAAGTTTTACCTCTAGTTACTATCCAGGCAAACTAATAAATTATGTCACAATCCCAATATCTACTAACATTGGATTATTTCTGGTATAAGTTATAACGACCAGCTAGTAGTCAGCTGCATAGAAATTGACCCGAGGAAGATATTTTGTTTGCAAGGTCAGTGTATGTTCTTGGGTCCTAAAAGCTAAACGTACATGAAATGACAAATCTTTGTTTTAGAATTACGTAATCAATTTGCATACACATTATTGAGTTTCATGATAAAAACTGGTATAACTATATTATAATACTTATAGGAAGACTGTAAGGTTTACATCACAGAATAAAATAGGAAATGATCACAGCGAGTTAAGAGGTATTTAAGTCTTAAGAACGTAGATCATAATTACATTGTAATGGGTGCAGGCTTCATAAAAATAACCACATGTTATGTGTATATGCGGTATACGGTCACGGGTATTTATAAATAACGTCGGGTTTATGTTGTAATCACGGTAAATTCAGGGCATTGGAACATGCGAACATATAATAACTCAAATTCAACTGTTAAAATCGTTAAAAAACGCGTAATTAGGTCCTTGTTCTCACGTTGTTTCGTATTTCGACACAATATCGTTAGATAGGAATAGAAAATTAAAACAATTCCGTTAAACAGATATGTAGACGTGATAATCTTTATTTCGCATAGACACTTAAACGAATGTAAATTGTAGTGTAAATGCGATGATTTAAAACCGTCTGTTTACTTCGTACCTACCGATATTACTCAATCTTGGATTGAATCTTGGTTTGGTATGGGTGTTTGATCTTTATGACGTACTAAAAAACGTTTGTTGTAAATGTTAACACCTACGATTTAATCTTCTTGTTACAGTCACAACTTTTAAAAATGTTATTAAACTTACTTCATTTTCCAGATTTGCTTTTGATCGCTTAATCGATGACTTCTTGAAGTATTATGACACTATGATAATTGAATGTTTATCTTGAATGTCTTTGAACTTAAATATTTAGGCATAATCGTCAGCCTAAATGAATGTTTATGTATATAAACTGCGTATTAGCAACTACGTTATTATTAAGACTACGTGACCTAAATCGGCCTAGAAATACGAAGAAACCCAGTCAATATTTAATAAACATTTCCCTGGTAAAACCCAGTTTAAGTAGCTACAATTTAGCGACACAATACAGGCAGGTCTTTAATCAGTTAATATTCTAGGTACACCTTTTCAGCGAAAAAAAAAAATCTGCTGGATATATTATTGCGCTGTCCTAAACATAATAGGTACTATTAAAAAAAAACTTTACTTAGCTCATGCCACTTCCACTATGGCGAAGAGTCTAATGACACCTCTTATATCGTCGAATCGTTTGGGTTGTAGAGCGTACTAAAGAAATAGACGCAAAGATACATACATAAACTTGTTCATAAACTTGAAAAACTTTATCCATCTTTTGGGTCCGTCGGGTGAAAAAGTTATCGTGAAGCAGGATTGGACAAGGTGCTTTTTTATGTTACAAACTTGGGAAAAATGAGAAATTTCCGAGTTTTCTGTGAATCTAAATTAAATGGACCTCTTCGCAACTTATTATAAATTTATTTTACAAGCAATTTTCTCGTACTTTTCTAAGAAGGTTCAAGTTAGTTACGCGTAAGTAAAAACAAATTCTTGGGCACTAGGAAAGATATCTGGTACATTGTATCGATCTTTCTCGTACACATTATAAATTGCTACTAAAGAAATTTTAATGAGTATCATAACATAACAACATATTTAGATAATTAAAACTTTGCGTATGTAATTATAATAATTAAAAAACTATATTATGTCACTGGTGGGTGACGTAACATATATAATGTCAGAAGCAAATATTAAACAAAGTTATGAATATTAATGCCCTAGCCAACGTTCTTCTGGTGGTCTATAAATAATTAAATACTGAACTTGTTAAGAACATTATTATGAACCAGAGTTACAAAAATCCAAGTTATATACGAGGTTCATATACTGCAGCAATATTCCTTGTATTGCGAGTAGCTTGAACATACTCGTAGGTAAATAAACGAAACATCACAAACATCCACGACCCGAAAACAGACATTTATCTTTCGTTACATAAACGTTTGCTCCATCCGGAAATTGCACGTAAGACCCTCGCTAGCCACCAGGGTCTCTACTAAGTGATATACAGTTGTCGAAACAATAAAACGTTGCGCGTATACCTTTTATTTATTCGGTAGTTTAGAAGTTATACGATCATGAATCAGTGAGTCGATGGTACAAAATAAGGACATTATTAAATTTATAAGAATGCGTCGGAGTAGGATCTCCGCAATTACGTTACGTGCATCGGTCACGGTGGTGGTGGGTAATGTTTTGGCTCCCAAAATAAACGTGACCGATGACGATTTCGAGAAAGGCGTCACACCAAACGATAATGCAGTCTCATAAATAAACGGTGGTAGTCGGATTAAATGACGAACATTTTTTTCAGTTAAGCTCGATTACTACGGATCGTTAATAAAACGAATTGGAGACGATTAATTTTGACCGTCGACGCTCTTTCATTTTTCTGTTTGAGTATCCAATAAACATGTTCTAAAATAAGACGTACAAAGGATATTTGGTAGAACATAAAAACTTAGTTTGATAACTACCAGATGAGGTATCAATAATGGAATGAATCGTATCCAACGTTCGATAGGAATGAACAGTGAAATGTGTGTTAGCTGTCAGTCAGTATCAGCTTACAGTAATTGCATTGGAAACAAATGTTTTCTATTATCTGCAATGTAATAACAATATGACGTTTTCGAAATAAACACTCTCTAAATTGATAATATAAAGTAGTCATTATTAGTCTTATAAACTTCCTGAATGAAGAAGCAAACAAGAGTAAATACCGTAGAGCAATAAAATCTAGTTGATGTAATACTGCGTCGCTGTTTTATGAATTAGATGAACGGAATGGAACGAAATACGTAGACGCAATTACGGGCGACTCTCTGAATCGTCGTAGAAACGTAGTTTTTTTCATTCATGCGAAATGACGTAATCACTACAAGATGGTTTTTAAATATACATATAAATAGTTTACTTCATCATCGTTTTCATTGCCGCTGTCAAGGTCAAGTTTGCGATAACTATTAGGCGATTCGCTTACGTGCTGTTCGTTGCTTGGCAGCATATTTGCTTACCTAGGCTCCATAAATAACGTTCACCGTGATGTATCGACTATTCGGCTAACCGAGTGTTAGTGTTTTCTAAACTCTCCTGGTTATTTTAGCAAAATCGCACAATTTACGAAGTCTAAAAACGTCACTCTTCATTGAAATTATGCCTTACATAAACATCCTGTGGAAAACACGATCCAGGCTCTCTAGTCGGCCAAGGTTGAGTGAGTTTAGCACGGTGTACTGTTTACCTGCATATTTTTTATGGACCAATTTATAGTGGGCATTAATGTAAGCTCAGATAAGTAAAACAAACATGCGGTGTGTGTGACGTAAGTTGTAGATATTCGTATCGCTAAATAATAAGCATATTAAATCAAACCATATTTTTATAATAAATGATAAGACATTATTTACGGAAGATGAATCCTTAATGTGTTAATAAGCTGCCAAAACCAAATAAGGCTTTTAGAAAAATAGTGAATTTTGGCGGTAGAGTAGGGAACAAAGTATAGTAAAATGTTTTGGTATAGTGATGTGACAAATGAAAAACTATACTTCCGTCAAAAAAACAAAATGCTTAAATATTCATATTATAGCAATTTCCATATGCGTCGTAAGATATACTGTCTCGCATAACTTCTGGGAATAGATATGTGATAGGACTTCCTAATACGAGTTGATTGTTTACGACGCTCTAAAGACAGCCAGCTGTGCGTAATTAAACTGTTACGTTCATATCGTTGAAATACTTAGCTATGGTACGTATACTTATACCTAAATTATGTATAACGTCCCCTTAGAGGGTTATTTGCGGTCACGATCAATAGAGGATATCAAGATACAGGCTTAAATCACCTTTGTTTATCGTAATCTGACTCAATTCAGAAATCGTATCAAAAGTATCGAAACATCAAGGTGAGTGCTAAAATTGTAAACGACCGTTTTATTACACAACGCATTTTAACACACTCGTAATATTACATTGTAAACACAACTTATTCTTCAAAATAGCCTTAGGTATATTTCATATGTAAATTTTATTATTTGCACATAAATTCAACTACATGGCTTAACGAACCGTAAAACCTATAACTTGACTATTTAACCTTGACCTCATAATACAACCAAAAAAATTTACTCGTATTAAAACAGATCAAGTGTTGGCATTCGTCCAAACTTTCTAAAAGGAGTTAGCTGCATTATTTCAATTGATGAACAGTTGCAGCAAACCATTTAAAAAAGCTAAGCTCTTATATTGATCGCCGTCAATTGAGAACGTGATTTATGATAGCTACCTAGTCGTTATGTTTGCGATAACAGTTAAGTACTTTAAAACAGAATGAACAATCAAACTTTCTATGTACTTAAAATTAGTAAGTCCATTATAGTCTTCACGAAATTTTATCTGTCTCATATTTATTGCTAGTTTAAAAATATGAAGTCGGTACAATAAACGAATTTGGTACTGTTTCGCAATACATATTCTAAATTTTCTGACATATCACTGTCCAATATTCTGTAGTTTTCATGATCTTATGATAAAATCAATAAAAAGTAATTTTCATGAATTAAACACAATATGGAATGGTTCTTAATCAAAACATAAAAATAATGATAAAATTACAACAAAAAAATAAATGAAACAATAATAAAACCTTTCCACGACTTTTGTAAGAAATAAAAAATCTTGAAGAAACTGAACTTTAAATGTTGTGCAGGTTACAAAACAAAAAGAAATCGGCAGACGCAGTCGCTGCCAAAATCAGATATCGTACAAAGTCGCCGATTAAATAGTTCAAAACAACGACTCGGGTGAGTTTCAATTATAGTATATTCGTATTTAAGAAATATTTTGTACATAACTCAGAACAAGCACAATAGTAATCATTGCAACAATTAGTAGATAATTAAATTCATTGAAGAGGTGCATGTCGCGGCGAACTATAATTAGACTACGCGTCAGATTGCTTATACTCATCGTTAGAGCAAATTCTTGGCCTATATTACGATGATGTATTATTTATATAAGAATAAAAAAGGTCATAGCATGCACGATTTACGCATTTAATTGCGCTAATAACATTTCCAGTGCTATCTACTACTGCTTGGAGTACTATTTATGTATCTATTTATCGTAATAAATGCGTATAACGTAGAAAGTAAAGAAAGAAATATTGGTATTTATCAAAACGATTATTTGAAATCCTCGTAAGTAAAATACGGCTGATAAATGGTGGATTATGAAGGATTATGTGTAATATTTTTAAGAACGTTGTATTTTGAATTTTTGCAATCTTAATTATCCTTTCAGGACATGATAAGATCTAGATAATATCATACATTTACACAAATAGAAAGTCCAAAGTCGCTAAAATATTATAAGGAAATAGATAGCAAAATGTGTGTTGGCAACAGCTGTACCGCTTACACGTATTGCACTATAAAACGCATATAATACACCGAACAACGTTGCTTCTCCGAAGTACCATAGTAATTCTATTGTTCTGCTCCAATATATACAAGCATAGTTCTTACGACCTTGCTCCATTGGAGACGATAAGCATATGCATAGCAGCAAATACTTAATAGTAGTATGTATGTAGGTAGGTAGGAAAGTACTCATGTAATACCTATTTCAGGACTCAATTTCAGTTGATTTCAAGATTATTTCCGTGTATTGTGACTAATATATTGAAACGCGTCGAATGATTCCTAAGTAACAATTCATTCGAGAGAAGATTACATCATTTCATATTAACGTTTCATTGTGGTCCTCCCAAAAGCAACAGGAAAACGAAACAATAATCGCACAGAAAATTTTTCATGGCTTTGTATAGCTATTCACATCACGGCAGCAGATTAACGAGATCGCAATCGCATCATCACCGTTTGCTAATTAGTGTGGCGTTGAAACACGCGCTTAGACATATTAGGATGACAGGCTGTTTTGCACATGACTAACTCATCAAACATTGTGTACTTGAAAAACCCCGTATGTTTGCATACTAGAGTAACTCTGCTGACATTTTAATTTCATGGCTTGTTTTGAAACTCTCATAACTGGCAAAGATTAGTGGATGAAGCGGTTGAGTGGCTCTAGGCTTCCACAATAACGAGCATTTTCTCGAAGCCTGTAGCGGACTGATATTTGATCAATTTCAAGTCGAAGCGAACCGAAACGTGCGATCGTGTTCGTCTGCAAGGATTTAATAACCCACGTCTGGGGTTTCTCTGTTATTTTTTTATTTTCCTGTTAGAATATGATTAGGAACATAGATATGAAAGAATTTCATTTACAAAGTGTTTCGTAGTTCGTGGTGGTATCGTACGCACTAGCCTACCTACCACCCGTAGTTTGTTACGTTGGCTGTAATTTAGTGTCGTTCGCATGAAAATTAATGAAACTAAAATTACAATGAATAAAATTATTCAGCTTGCGTATAAGTATTCAATAACCTTTAATCAATAATAACTTTGAAGTAATATGGAATTCAATATTTTTTTATAAAAATTCAAACAGTATATTATAATAACTTTAAAAATGCTCTCCTGCGTTTTTGCTCAATTTTAAATTGGCAATTATGTGTCTAAATTATATAATTACTTATACGTACTTACTACCTTGTAAATTATCCCTTATTAAATTATATCTGTCCTGAAGTACAAGAGCCACGTGCCTTGGCTCATGATTGGTAAACAAACTGTGATGCCAAGAGAATGTTTCACTTCTTTTACCTGATCATCATACTTCTCCCCGAATTTCGAACACGGTATGACTTGACAGACTTATTATGAACATATCTCGCTTTAAAACTGTCACACAAATTAACAGTTTCGTACCAAATTAGTTTTTGCCATAGGTATTATGTTTTATCTTTATATTAAGTACGCTGAAGTTACATATCGACTGTAAAAAATTATTATTTTGTCAATGGTAAACTTAGTTCACTAAATCTGAAGCACACTAAATCCGTTTGGGCTGTAGGGCATGCCAAAAAAGTTGACATACATACGTCCAAAAAACATGACGCAGTCGTGTAAAATCAAGCCAGAGCTATAACTTTTAATCAGAAAGCTCTTCTGTTTTTTTCTCAAATTGTAAAATAACAGTACGTGTCCAAGCATAATTTTGCTCCGGCATTTACATATTCTATTAATTTGGTTTGAAATATTATGGGAATCTCCATAATTAATTAAAATGTTGAACTAATTGCAAACGCAACGCGGCGCCAAGCCCCAATAAAAGCCTCGTTAGGCAGAGTGCGATGTTTATGAATCGCAACATTAAATCACGCTTTTAGCAATAAAAAACATTAATGATACGTTATTCAGACTTGTTACTCGTGTTTCAGACCATAATAATTATCAAGAGTATTCCTATCTTCTGATCTTTTTTATTGTCATGTCTAAAGCTAAAAGACACGCATACAGTGATATTTGGTATCAATGTAATCATTGTGACAAAAACTGCATACTTAGGTACGTACTCGTAAATTTAAAGCCTCTTTTATATACTTAAAAATACCTCTCATTAGTACCATATACATATACAAATTATGCAAATTTGAGATCTGGCATACTTACATAAAGTTTTTATGGAGAAGAAGTTTACAAAGATAAATTTCATAAACTACGCGTAGCCACGGTCGACCAAAAATGTTCAAGCTAGTCGTGGTAATCGTGGTGCAGTTTCGAATATATGTTATTAAATTATAGAAACATAAATGCATAGATTTTAATTAGATACATTGAACAAAACCAGAGCGAGACTTAAGATCCCTTGATGAAAATGAATGACCATCAATCTAATCTTATATTCAACGGTCTAGAAGCCTGTGTAATTGATTACTTACAAACAGCAGTATTAATTATATTGAAACTCGATAGCAATATATTAACTGTCATTGACTTAAGCAAATTACTCGCTCGACTCTCAATACAGTTTTTATTTAGCTTTAGATTACTCGTCCTCTACTCTTAGAAGCATGTCTAAGTAACAGACGAAGCCTTTTATTGAAATAATTATTAGACTAATTAATCACTACAAATGTAAGTGAATCATGAGCTTAATACTTGTAATTATTATCCAGACAATTAGTATCACAAACATTAATTGAGTAAATCACCTTTAAATTAAAATGAATTAATTTAATTCGTACATCAATAAAACGTACGAGCCGTATTCACTGCGGCTACGTTCACAGAATCTAGGGTAATGATTGGACGTGCTAAGTGTTCAATGATGCTATAAATTGAAATACACTATCGAATCATTAATCGTTGAACAAACTGCTCCATTGTACGCGCGAACATTACAAGCCGCCGTGGCCTATGGGTTCACAGAGTTAATGAAGGCGAATATTCGCGAACAATGCAGTGATATACATATAAAAGAAACAGAATATGTTTACATATGTTAAACCACAACATGACTCCAATATCCTAGCTCGCTATTTTCAGATAAATTGGCACGAATTCCGAAGTCTCGCTATCGCCACAGCTGATCCGTCAAGAAACTGTCACAGTAATGCCTGTCTGAATTCATTTCACCGAATAACCACAGCGTAACAGAAACATACTCTTTCAGTCGGCCAACGGAAATGTTCAGCTAGGTCAATTTATAAGCCGTGCGGGTGAAATGCATTCTCAGATCTCAAACAGCGTACAGTAAAGAGCGTAAGCCAGAGTAAAATTATTCATGCGGCCCACGCTATATTGTATTTGGTTAATTTCATATGATAAATATGATGTTAGTTGCTTTGTTGTTACAACACGCAAAAAAGTATTAAAATATCTGCGGCTTGTACACGTTTGGTAGTAGACGAAAAATCTATCGAAACAAAACATCAATCAATTTAGCCGCATAGTTTGTTATTGTAGGCGTTGAATATAGATCAAAATGTGGAGGGATTCATTTAGAATTCAGTACCAAGAAACCCATTTATCTTGCAGCATATCGTAGCCTTTTGCAAGAGATAAGAAAATCCTTGAAAATCGTAACTTTTACCGCACATTTTCCTGTACGTCTACCAGTAATACCTTTCCTTGAAACTATATTGTTACATGCTGCATTGTAAGATGATTCACGGTATACAAGTACATCGGTGGTTAGGCTTACAAATTCCACGAAGTGTGAAATATCATTCATAGAGCGCCTTTGATTAATTTGCGGAACGAACCAGCCGTGAAATAATTCGCTGCCTATGAATCATTTATGTTTATATGTGGGTCTATATGAGGTTTCAGTACAATTGTGATGGCTGCAATAAAATAATTATATATTCAGCCTATCAATCTCAAAAACATAAAATAAGTGATATAATTTACGACATTCAAATGTAGGCGCTGTAAAATATTATGTGCAAAGTACCTTCCTACCTACCTATTTCTTTCGTGTTGATAGAAATGAATTCTCGTAAAGCGAATTTAAAAGCTTTTGCACTGTAATATTATCAATAAAAGTGTTGCAATAAAATCAGAAGCATAAAATTCCGTTACTGAAATAATATTACAGTGGCTTTCCATTATTTTTTTTGCATTGTATTAATAAAACAAAAACCAGACTTAATGTTGCGTCAGCTGCAATGTGTTGTGAGAAAAACCTTAAAGGACTGAACTCCGTGCCAAGTTCGACCTTGACCGTAAATAGATCACTCACATCAGAGATATGAACTAGATTACTAGATAAACAAAACACGGCATAGCTAATAGTGACAGGCGTTACTTTGCGGAAATTAAATCTTGTTATTGATATTGCTTGTGGTTATTGTATAAGTGTTTACCTATAAATTGTCTTATTCCTTTCCTTTTATTTGTTATTTAGAAGAATTTCGGTACCTACTATTTCCATAATACAACTTTCGGTTTTTCACTAAAGACGTAACATATTTATGGTATAAAATATAATTTTTGATAGAGACTTTCCCACAGATTTGTGAAATAATGCCATTTTAACGAATAATGTGCGATTTAATCGCGTTGGAATTACAAAGGCAAAGAAAAAAATGGTTTTCCACATCGAGATGGTAAGATGGTAACTTAATTTATTCGCTATGCTTTGTGAGTTCATGATAAGTAGGTACATACAGAAAGGCTATTAAATTCTATTTAAAACCATATTTGAGTACCTGTTTAAATAATATTAATGAAGTTAAGCAAAAAAAGCAATAATTACGGATAAGTAAGAATATCGCATCAAAAGATAATTTATGTTCTAAAAATTTCCTATTTCGACGTATTCTTAATTTCGGCATCAAATCAGCATTGGTAATGTCTAAGTGAATGTTTGAAAGATTATTTTGGGCAGCGTCCCAATCGTTGGAAATCATTCGAAATATTGACCGCACTCAATACTTAGATAAACGTGAAATGGAATTAGGTCGAGGTCCACTTCATTACGACATAGAGGAATCGCGTCATTATTACGGCGTTGTTTGAATTAGATTCACATTTTGCGAATGGAAAATGACTCGTAAATCACAAACAATTTTGAAGAACGCTCTAAAGACTAGTAAATTCTGGATGTAACATGACTTTCAGATTTATTTGGTACTAAAAATTAAATTTGAACATCTACTTATTATAATTAATTGGATTTGCGGTTGCAGATCATGTTATAATCAATGTATTTTCTAGATCTGATTTCCTAGAAAAGTATTGTTTCCGATATCACGCGATGTAAGAAATCAGAGTAAGCTATTTTTATTTTAATATTTTCTTGATTACATTTGGGAATACCCCACGACTCCATATCAAATAAATTTCGATACTTTTTCTATATTATGTCCTGATGATTGTTCATGAATAATATAGCTCAGTGCTCCCTTTTTCACTTACTAATTGATTCAAGTAAAAAAGTTAATCGTGTTGCGAATGGAATTTTGAAACAAATATAGGTACTATGATTTTATTGGTCGCCCGGTTGCAAGTTGCATAATTAAATGTTACCTACAGTGTTGCCAAAAGATGACCTCACTCAAGTGGCTATCCCTTTGAGGTATCATTTACGTACAGACGTGTATGAGTAAATTACCTACTGAAGGTAGGTATCGTGGTTAACATCACAAATGTTAAATCTTCGTTCCACTGAAAGTTATATTATCACATCCATAACCGCACCCGTTTCGTAAGCGACAGCATTTAGCGCGTGACTAAAGAACCATGGGCTGCATTGCAACACATGGCCCACTTACTAAACCTATCTTTATGACAGGTAAGTTTAGAAAGTACGTAGCTTCCACTTAGAAATGTGTTAGTTATGCAGTTTTAATCGTTAAGTAGTAGTCATTAAACTTTTCCGGAAGCGTTTGAGTGCCTGAAGAACTTCCGGCTTCTTGATTAGGCTACAACTATAAACACTTCCGCCAATGCGTAGCTAATGAAACGTAATGATATGACAAATATTAATTTAGAGTAGGATGCTAATTGGACGACTTCTGCCATGGAATGCAGCTTTCATATAGGAGAAACGTGGAAAATGTTACCATGACATGAGGATTGGACAGCAATTATTTCCATACGTAGGGTCGCTAAGTGCGCTCGCTACTCAGCCCGTTTAGCACCTATCTAACAATTCAAATGATGCAAGCCTACCCTTTTCACGGGCGCTTGGCAAATTGGTGAAACCACTTGTCAACTAACTGACCTAAGGAAAATTGTTAGGAAATATCAAAACGGAATTCGGAAATAATACAAAATATGACCTCAAGTAATGTATGCAAGCTGCAAGGTGGCGTATTTAAAGCATATAAAACGAATATGCGTCTATGAACCTACGCCTTCATGGACAGCGGGACTTGTTTAATCTTGTGAATATTTCACAAAGCGCATTATTACGGCCATAAAAATAATGAGAATTTCCAACGTATTCGCAAGTTGTCACATTAAGTCGGAATCTCAATAAGAGGCAGTACATATTATATGTTCGCAGGCGGGCGTGGAAACAAAGGGTAATACGTCTTAAAATTGGTTTTTTGAACAGGTGAGGCCGCGTCGGTCTCAAGCTAGCCGACAGCCTTATTCACTTTCTTCCACAACACAAATAAATAATGAAGGCCGACTGCAGATTTTATTTTCGTGCCCACCTGGATTTATGCACGAGCGTATTTCGAATCGTTTTGAGCATTCTTTCATAACCTAAACTTCGTTTTAAAGACTCGTCCGGTCGTAAACCGAGGTTTATGGCTGCACGTTTAGAAGCTATCGAAATTCGCTTAATTTTAGAACTTACGCGCTCTCTTCATGGCATTCAAGTGGTAATGAAACCTGTGACTACATTAGCATATTATTACATCGCCCGAAATAAATAACGCACGTCAATTGTATGAAGAAACACGCCGGGAACTCGTTGCAGGTGAAGTGTAAAACTGATATGATTTTGAAAGCATTCATCATCTTGTATAGTATGAATCCAGGTGTGTTGATTGATGAAATTCAGTAATTATAGCCTAAAAAGGTATATTTTAATAAAAAATAATAATTACTTTGTTATTAACGGATCGATTTTTCTTGTAAGGCGTCCGGGCTACTGTGAACGCTTCGACGCATCTCGTTAAGTCGTTACTGTCATTACGCCTTATCCCTAGTTATTGATGACTTGGATTAAGTGCAAACTGTACCTACGTAGATAATTGAATTTAATTACGTAACTCATAAACTTTTTTAAGTACACAAAAACATCATCCACCTACCTATCTAAGCAACTATAACGATGACGAAACAGGAAGTCAGCCGAGTGTGTGATTGTCAATAAAGGTTCAGATTGTTTATAGTTATCTAAGAATAAATTAAACTTTCCCTATGTTATTCAAATAGGTATGTATTATTACGTCAATGCTTCAACTTCGGACTCTTTTGATTTGTTAATATTTTGCAGAGAAAAGAAATACAGAAATCTCTACTTTGTGAAGACAATAGACCTATATGTATTTCGGTCGCACAATAGGTTCTTATGTTTTAATAATTTCTCAACACGAACTGTAGGCGATATTTTCTTCTTTCATTTTAATATAGCTACTCAACACTAAAAATAACAAGTGACAATATTGTGCATAGGTAAATCAATTTATCATCTCTTAACATCGAGCTTATCTTCCCATTTGTTTAATGACTGGTAACATATTATTCCGAGAATCTTAGATAAGTGAAGATCTATACATCTTAGAGCTCACTTTTCATAAAACAAATGCACACTCATACCGTCATATCCATGTACTAGGATTCCCTGTGTCGATGGCGACATTATATCACATGCGTATGATTTAAATGACTGGCATTCCCCGGACACGGGTGGCGTCAGGGTTTTACCCGATCCCTTTTTAAAAACTTCGGCTGGATGCTTCCCAGACGCTCTCTAAAATAGGAACATTCCGGGGAATCCCGGACATTTGGCAGCCCCAGACCTCGCTAACATTTGTGACATAAGAACAAACATTTATCTAATCTTCTACATTAATAATTTCGTCAAGGGGTACGGTAGACCCGATCAAAACCTTATACGAATAACAAAAAATAAAAAAATATTCATTTCGAGTCGACAACATATATCCACAAAATTCGGATTATGGAGTATTTCGTTAAATTCTAATGGCACTGACAAACAAATCGCATTCGCCATCTTGGTCAGTTAATAAACGTTCCGTTTCACCTATAAATAAAATGATCTGTCACGAAACTTATGTGGCAGACGAAATTTTACAAGAGCGAAGTCGCGGGCAACAGCTAGTACAGTAATATCTATTCTGGCCGGGACTCAAACCTGAGACTCCTTGACCTTGGGTCCCTTGGTCACTATAAACTACGCGAACGGACTTGTCATATAAATGTAATATCGTAACTCAAAATAAGATGTGACTTTGTTTTGAGTCTGTATGCCATTGCTGTCTCCCATACAGTTGAAGTTTACTAAAATGGTTTTGTAAACACACGTGGGCATAAGAAATTACCATTGTGGTTGTAGTACAATTATGGTAGAGTACCAATCTCGAGACCAGTTTTTAATCACTACACTGAGATAGAGATGTAAATACTTCCTGCATTAGAATAGGTATTACAAGTTAACTTATACAGATTCAAAATAATTAGAGGTAATTCGCGTAATTAGTGAAACATTATCAATTCAAAATATTGTAATTAAATGCAAATTTGACACACCGTATTTGTTTTTAAACGATCATAACTCTACGTATGGAGGTAATTATTATAAATTATGTTTATTTTTTTTACCTCATATCAATCAAGGTTTTTAAAATTTATACTTAACATTTTATTTTTTGAACAATATTTTTACTATAGAAAAAGAAACACAGGGTTTTTTGAAAACATAAAATTCCGGTTAATTGTTTATTATTTAATTTATATTACCAAAATAACTCTTTTTCAATAGATTCCTATTCTTAGTAAACTCATATCGAATGTGTGTCAGAATACCAACACGTTGGTAATGATGTAACATTCACATCATACTTGCCCATCGGCCAATGATGGTTTATTGACTGGACAGCGCGCCGGTTGGCTAAATGTTTGATTTACGGCGCGAGACAAGCGCACCAGCTTCACTTTACGACTGTTTCGGTAACAAAACAACATAACCCACTAACAATGGAAATTCTAAACAAATCTGACACAAGTTGTATAATTTATAAACTTAGGTACTTACTACCTTACAGTTCTTTAACTTTAAGTAGGTATATTTAAATAATTTTATTCATGCAGTTGCAAATTACAGGTGTCTTTAAGTATCTTGTATTATTTGCGGATTCATTAAACAGCTTGTATTTAGTTCACATCTATTTTTAGCTCATGACAGGACTTCAAGACTCACTACTGAAAGTACTGGCAATTCGTTCTGGCGAATAATCGTTTTTTTTTCCATTCTTTAAGTACGAAGATGCCATCTTCGTACTCTATCGAGACGTGTATTAAAAATATTGGCTTAAGTAACGGAAGTTTTTTTATTATATTCAAGTATCTTTTATCGAAACAGATGGAAGGGCGACATGGTCTGTTGCTATTAACATAATAATATTCATGCAGAATGTTTTAATTGTCTTATTGTTTTGTTATTTATTTACATGCTCGTAGGTACTATTATTAAACTTATTTAGTTCTTTACGTTTTATACTGTATTCACTACAGTATAACTATCATTATACAATAATCAAATATACATTTATTTATATAAATTCTATCTATCAGTAGGTAATCATTATAGTTATAACGTTATCTAAACAATGATTACATTACAAGAGCTCGTACTCGTAGCTATAGAATAAATATGATCTAGTTTTTACGTCGTTCCAACGGAGCGTCTATCTTAATTGGATAAGGATTTAATTGGAGATAATCCCAACTATCCAGATAGATATGTCTTTATAGCATTTCTTCTGGGAGCGCAGCCAGTAATATAATTCAGTATCATCGTATACCATTATTTTCCAGGGTTCTTTGAAAATACAAGCTATATATAAATAGGTGCATTGAGTTTCTAGCAGGAACTTTTGTCACTATATAATTATGTAATTCAATAATTTACTATGAAAAAAATAAATATATTTATTGAGGTTAAAATTTTACCATTATCAATTTAAAAAACAAAGGATAGGAAATGAAAGTTTTATTACAAAAAATTACTTAATATTGGATCTTAAAATTACAAGTCCTTAATTTTTTTACACAAATCGGAATTATCTACTAATAAAAATTTATGGACGGAACTCTATACTGGAGACTGATCCAACTTGACCGGCTGCAATAAATCTTTAGATCGTGCAATACATCACATGGTAAGATAATAATATGCTTTGTGTGGAAATGCAATAACCGATATCTACCATTTTGCCTTGCATTGTGTTCCGCCGTGGCACATAATGTGTATTGACAGCTGGCGTATTTGTGCAGTGAGATGAGCTGTAATGTAGTGCAGCCGCACTGAGCACTCCTTAATTTTTGTGTGATACTGACCTCCTTTTCCACAAACTCATTTATGAGCCACAATCAGTGCGACCTTGAGAAGTCGAACAGTTTTTATTGCCGCAAATTACCACATTACTCAATGCGCATTCTTAATAATAACTTATCGCACAAGTTTAATATTTTCGAGTCGATGTAACTGAAGCTGATTAATATTTAAAAAAATCTACTGTCTGTGCAGTTTTAAAGTTGCTAGTCCTACTAGTCGCGATCACATTCTCAGACATATCGATCAATAATAATAGGGGTCCGATAAATCAGCATCAGGCCAGAGAACAAGTGGACAACCTTGATTATAAGCGCGACACGGGTGACTCAGCCCCTCCATTAATTCACTGATCTGCCCAAAGGCTTAAAGCATAAATTTCATAATTGCAGACGCGTAGACAATGCAGGAACAAGTGAGGTTGGGATCCATGAATAAAACATGTAAAAGACGGACCGATCCCTCTTCAGATGTAGGGTGCTGCGTTGAGATACGATAGGGCATTATGCACTTTACTTTTATTTAAGTGAAGCAGTTCAGACAATCCATTCCCATGCTATCAGAATTAAAGTGTTCGTTTTGTTCGGTAACATTTAAATTTTTTGTAGCATACTGTATGTTTATTTGACACACAAAGTAGGCCTACGTTATTACTAATAATATCATCTATCTCAATGCTATCAATATCATTATTTTATTTTATTTATAGGACTGCACCATACAATTCAGGGGCCTTATTATGAACTCTAACAAAATTTGCCAAGTTCGGGACAGTTCAACTAATGTAAAAAACCTGACAGGTTTGTATTTCGTATTATGAACCTATGTCCGCTGACCTATAATACCCCTACTTCTTACCGGCCTCGTAGTCTATGACATGCAGGCTACTTGATTTGTTTTAGGTTACGTTCGAAAATAAAGCAAGTTACCGGTTTACCGGTTTTTGAAATTAAATAGTTTTTGTATGTTTAAAATTAAGATCTTTTCAAATTTGTAGATAAATTTCGTTTTTGTAAGTTTAGACTTATAAATCGACCTTTCGCTCTTAAATATACGCAAAAACAATCGTTAAGTGGCACCTATATAACATATTAGTGAACGCAACCACTTGTACCTTATCTGACATTTGTGTAATAATAAATAACAATAACACCGTAGATTTAGGTTAGATAGAACTTAAAAGCGATCATTTTAAATGCTAGGGTTTTTATTAAAATAGTTTACATTTAAAATGCAGTGGACAGAAACATTTATGAAGCTTGTGACCGTGACCGTTCATAGTGCATAAATATATTTAAGACTTTGCTACGGTAGCATCACGAAAAGTATCATAATGAAAACTTAAGTTTTTTGGGAAGTTTTAAATAGTCATAAGGATATAGCAGTGGTTTTCAACAAAAGTGCTCATGTTCGTTCGTGAATTTTCCCGGAGAAGTAACACAGAATCAAAATTCTGTAGTTGGTGGCGCATTAAGGAACCAAACAGCTGACCGATTTTAGGATCACAATAGCTATATAGCAATGCTCATGTAAGTATGTTACAATACTGTGTTACTAATGATTATTGTAGTTATTTATGTTCATTAAATTGAAATAGTATAGTGTTAATAGTAATTTAGTTTATTCATAGAGGAAGAAATCAATGTTCTTCAATGATGAAACAAGATGTTCATAAGCATATAGAAAGAACACATTGATTTATTCTTTTTGCATTTAATATCTGCAGTTAGCATATACAAAGTAAATACAAATTATGAAATTTATAGAACTTTTGACAATGTCAACCAAAAATAGTAATTTATCCTCTTCGTTTATAGGCATCTTCAGCTTCGTCAGTATTTTTAACTTTGTCAGCAATATCTCAATTAATATTAGAAAATATCCCTATGGAAAGAGGTATAAACATGGAGCGTAACACAAATATTACTCCAAGAGCAATGCAGCCAGTAATGAGTGTGGGTATTGTTTCTCGGCCAAGGCAACAAAGGACTTTGAGATAACTTTTAAATATAGGTAAACACTTAAATGTTGGCTTTAATGGAAAGACAAGAAAAGAATAGGTAAATATTCACTTTTTTTGTTTGATATAAT
>LGAG01000232.1:111799-126120 GCA_001278395.1 Lerema accius
GTAACTTTTACTTTATTTTTTGTTCATCGAGACCACACCGACCGTCTACAATGTTCAGAGCTGTTATTTTCTCTACATTATTTCAAGAAACTTCGTCAAATTTTGCTGCTCTTTTTTGTGACGTAATGTGAAATTACAAATGAGTATACGCTACACCTGCACACACACATGCATACTAACAAGCAAGCTATTTAAAAACTTGTTTCGTGTGTGGTCTTCATTTTACTTGCTTCACTTTTTCTAAATTAAGCAATACCTAAGTGATTTTCCTTGCGGTGTTGCGAAACTTTATTCATAATATTAGTACTTTTTTATAAACTATTATAGGTTAATGTAATAAATAGAGACAGACGCCGAGAAAAGACATTTACTTTGCTTTAAATAACCAAGTTAAACTCACAGCATTTAAAAAAATCCACAACCTAAAGGTTTTACTGTCTTGTTTAAATTAGTAGCTACTAACACTAAATTAATTTGTACGTATTTAACGAGTGAAATGACGTAAATAAATAGATTAAAACGTACAACTATACTAACTACTATATATGACTTACCTATTGGAAGGAAAAGGTAAACAGTACGAGTATATGACTTAGGTACCTATTGGAAGGAAAACGTATACACTAACAAACTAGCTCTTCTACGAATGTTCCGATATTCCCGGTGTCTGAACATCCGACCGTACAGTTCCTCGTTGAACCCTAACAAACGAGGTATTGTTGAAGACAGTACCGACCACAGTCGCGATCATGGGAATGCACTCATAAATTTCCGCATTGTTATTTTTTGGTATACAATGTCACTATACCTATATTGTGGTTCTTTGTATTGACATCGTTATAAATGTTCCGGTTCGGCTTTATTCATCGCAATCGATGTTGCCGCGTCAAACTAATAAGACTGAGCTGTTCCCTTGAGCCTGTAAGTCCCCAACATCTCTATAAATATTAAAACAACAACAATATTTAACTTTCAAATGCCGATTCGTAGCTAGAAATAGATGCCAGTTAATGTCCGACAAATCTTTAATATTATGATTTCAGCATAAATGTCTTCTTAATATATTTAATGTTTGTTTTACATTACTCCACTAACAAGTACACCTACACATTATCCGGTCATAATGGCTTGTTTATTATGCTCTAACTCCATTTACGAATGCATTAAAGCGAGAACAACAGAAAACTGTATTAGAGAAAGTCCGTATAATTATGAAGACAAGTTGGAGGCTTTATAGAATGGAATGAATTGTAATGTTTTAGATATTCTTGATACTCGAAAGCTCTTGGCAGTCTTTTAATATCAAGACTATTTATATCCAGTATAATCATTAACATACGGTATCATATATAAATGAGTTTAATTAATTCGTAGTAAATGGCAAACAGAAACTAAGAATTAAATTAAAGACGCAAGCTTGTCGCATATATAAAATAAAATACATTTTTGTATAAGATAAATATTTTTCCGCATTTCACAATGCAGGAAAAAAATTAATCCGAAGAGTGGTGCATGCGCTCGTGCTTTTGATTAAATGTCATAGATACCAAAGCGCGTGAGATAATTCAAGCAAATCGGATGAATGTCAACACTTACAAAAGCCTGGCATCCATTTTTTCATTTGTGTTTGGAATTATTTTTTCTTCGCTTTTGTCAGCAACGTGAGCGTTTAAGCATACGATACTTTGTACTTTATATTGTGTCATTGAAAAGTAACAATATAACTTGTGAACTCGTCAGTTAAATAAAAATCGAAGACAATTTAAACGAAAGGAAATACAAGGTCAGTAAGGCAAGTACCTATATAACAGTATTGGGGGTACATGCATGTGGCATACTTTGGGGTACATGCATAATATGGTATATTTACTTCTTGTAAGTATATGAAGTTCGGAAATGACTAAGCTAATAAATTACCCGTAACGTTGTTTTGTAAGTAAAAATAAATTCGTATTTATTAGCATATTAAGGATAAAACTGGAAAGCAATTAAATAACTAACAGCTAGGTATATTAAATCATAGAGGCATTGTTATTATACTGTATGTTTAAAAAAAATAAAGTGAGTTCTTAATTTGTCTACGAAATTAAATATCCAGCTGAAAATTAATCTACACTTCATATTCACGTAAAGCTTAAATAATAGAACTGCATCGACATGCAATATTTTGTAGTTTCATTAACGACAACATAACATTTATGTATCATAAGAGTTATTTATAATCTTGATATCACGTTTAAAATCAAAGATTATATTGTAGCCTACCCTAACTTGGAGAAGAAAGGCATGACAGATCGAAGTCTTATTCATAGATAATAAGATTACAATAGGTAGACAATAAATAAATGCGGGAGCTTTGAAAGTATCTACGTGCATATAAATAATCCACATTCCTTTTAGGACCCGGTATCAAAAAGGTCGGTCGAGACGGTTTCTCTTTGTGTTCCTTTGTCACGCATAGATATTCGGGGATCGACGGAATGATATTGTGAAATAATCCGTGGGAGAGTGAATATTTAGCATTCGTACCGTTTTAGAGCGGATTGTATAAATGAATTCCTTTCCTGTTCGAGACAAATCTCAAAATCTCAAAGGTTAAAACGTAACAGAGGCATTTATTTAAGCAATTGTAGGGACGCTGTTGAATTATTTAATACCAATTGGTATTTTTTTATAAAAGAACAGTATATAATAAATTACAGTTTCGATAAGTTACAATAATGACAGCACCAAAAGCTTATTATTGTATAAAAAACAATAATTTAACATCAATCAAACAAACATTGACAAGGAATGTAAATTATTTTTGTAAGCTGGGAACAGAAACTTGATCTTAACACAATTAAGCCCATTATCAAATTAGAATCTCAAATTGCGGTCATTAGCCGATCAAATTGTTTGAGGATGCTTATTTTGTTGTGAGGATTCGGTGCAGTGATTACTGCTCGGTGCAACAGTTTGCACTGTAATTTGTGGTATTCAGAGTTGCGGCATTCACAAATAATCTAACTGGGCATCCAATCCTACTGTCATATCGTGTTTCTGTGTAACATTCGTTGCCATTATGTCTGTTGCAGTCGACGTGATTCTAATCTTTACGATTTAATTTCCGTTTGCTAAAATGCACATGTAGATTCGGGTCAACGATTGCCTTTATTTCGTACAGGGTACAATGAAATTGAAGAGCCATTATTAAATTTATGTTCCGTTATTCGTCACAAAATTAGGTACAATGTTTAAGCAACAATATTGTTCCAAGAGAAAAAAATTGTATTCTATTACGTAATCTTAAGTTTATGGGTGACAATAACTGTGTTAATTAAAATAGAACCTATTAACTGGGCCAAAAATTTGCAATGGCTTCTTTTAGGAAAATAATGTTAATTATTTGTTGTTTTAAAATGTAGGTACCTATTTTAAAATTCTAACAACAGTTAGAGCATTTAGAAATGTCGGATGTGTAGATGGGCTTATGTATGACAATGTTTAAATGCACCAATATTTGTAAACTTATACATAGATTTTTAATCGCTACAAATCGGTAGGAAACAACATAATAGGTTCAAGTAGGTATAACAAAATAATTAAAAGATCTGTGCACTTGGCACTAAAATAGTTATTGGCGCTTAAATTTTTTACTGCAATTCTCGGTACCCGTTTTTATACACTCAAAGTTCTCGTATGTATTGTAGCAAAACATACTGATATTCAACATGCGCCAGCACGCAGTCCTTGACTTAAAAATAAATCAATCGAACTTTTGCGAATTACAATATCTGATCATTATCAGAAACCGTGCAATGGCAACTATATATCTTAAATATTTGTAGGTAATTTTTTTAAACCTAATTATAACTTTTCATGAAATAACCTCACTAAGGTACTACAGATGAAGACTGCTTTAAGTAACCGCCAGACCGCAGGAAATTTGCGTAATTCTTGATGCAGGACTCTACTGCTTGCGTTTCATAATTCACACCTCACATTCCACGAGGATTCATGTAATTCTAAAGACTGAACATATAGTTAATGTTCTCATTAACTTTTTAATTTTGTAAATATTGACATTGTGGTTTAAATATACGGTAGTATAAATGAGCTACCCATATGAAGAAATATTAGTAGTTTAATGGGTCCTCAGTTCTTCTTAGCGGGTTGGTTTGAATGAAGAGTTAAAATTTTTTTTCTTAATCTGGATGTACGAGTATGTTCGTTTGTTTCTGTGTTTGTTCATGGCATCCACGACGCACGTGGTGTATTTATTTAGGTTTTCACTGGTAGAAGTATAATCAGTCTAATTAGTCAATGTTGTTTGTCCAGGTCATTAAAGAAAGCATGCTGACGAGGTGGCTAGCCCTGGCGCTGGTGGCTGTGAGCTGGCGCGCCACCGACGCCTGTTCCTGTTCACCCGCACACCCACAGAGCCATTACTGTAATAGCGACTTTGGTAAGTGAAAGTCAAATACAAAAAAATGGGGGGAAGGTTAACAAACTTAATAGCATATGTCATACTCACAATGGAGATGATTACATAATAATACATTTTAGTATCATAATTTTCTATGTTGTTTCAGTGATCGTCGGCAGAGTACAAAAATTATTCAGAGGAAATGATTTTTACGACGCATACAAAGTAAAAATTAGGAACGTATTCAAAGTAAGCAATCTATTTACATATAATTAAAGAAGTATAGGTAGATTAGATAGGTACAATAAAAAGAATCAAATATTATTACAGACTCAAAATTTAAACGTCACCGGTATCTTTAATTTCCTATTCAAATGAACGTATTTTTTCGTTACCTATCTTTTACTATCGTGTCTATTAACCTAATCTATCTTTGTTTCTATTCAAAAGTTTTCTACGTTGTATTTGAAATCAAATCTGAAATAGTTTGTAGTATGTTTAGTAGCATAATCACTACAACCTACTGAATACCAAATCAAACCGCTCTAACCTCAAACTCAACACTACACTATTACAAATACAACAATATACAACTCATGAGAAATAACAATAACAAACTTCACATCTCTCATTTTATGCTCGCAAAGTTGCTAAAGTTATACCTACTTCTATGCGTGTAAAATGACCTCTATCTACCATATTAATGTGCCTTAAAATATGTAGAATTATGGCGTGTAAGAACTACTTTTATTTTGTCGTTTCCTACTTTCAGGCAACCCCCAAGGCAGCTCTTGCTTTAAAATCAGGTCGAATATTAACGCCTTCTCAAGAATCTCTTTGCGGAGTGAATCTTGAGCCAAGAGAGACCTATGTTATAACAGGTGAGAATATTATGACACATTTAAAAAGGATATTTTCTTGTTTTAGCTGTATTAAAATTGATGTCAATAGCAAAGCATTTTTATCTTGCTATCTTATAATTTACATCTACATATAATACGCAATCACGTACTTAATTAAATTTATCCATCTTAAATCTAATTCTACTTCTCCTGCGTAGGCTATGCCAATATTACCTACCATTTTTATGTTATTACTCTTGTTATAACTTTTAAGAAACGAAATTATCATTCTCAATTCATTCTTAATGGAATAAATTACAAGTTATTAAAACACAATCCGACGTAATTAGCACTCAAATAAATTGCTGTTGGAATCCTAATGTTCTACGACGGGAATAACAAAGACTTTGTAATTTAATATAGAATTCCTTTAGTGTACGTAATAAAATATTTTTGATATGACTTGCAGGTCGAGTGGTGCATCTGCAAGCGCATGTGCATATTTGCGGGTACATCAACAAATGGCGTGACGTCACACCACGGCAAAGGAAGGGCTTTCGACTTCTATATAAACAGGGTTGTACGTGCAAGGTAAGTCAATATGTACTAGATAATCAATTTACTCTTCAGTAGATAAGCGTTTAATTTAATATAAAAATCCCTATTAGATATTACATTTTACTGACGTGTTATAATATAAAATCCATCGTCTATCCCATATTGATTGAGGCCTGATTTCATCCCATTAGGGTGGCCTTAACTCTAAATCATTTTGCGCAGCACACCAAGCTATCGTATTACCTAAGTGACGCAGGTACTATTTTTATCTTGTGTTTAATCCATTACCTCCAAGCCAATGAACAACCACCCGACCAAACGAGGTGGCTTACTGAAAATATTTAAGTGAACCGTAACTTGGCATTTAACGAACACATTCATGATCCACAGTTTACATAATACGTGTTTAAGTCGTAAAAACTGTCGATAGGTTTAAGATAAATTACTGGAAGGCATTTGTAAACAATTCAAGCAAACTGCAAGGAACTCAATAATCTCTACGATTGATGGCATCGTTTACGTTCGTCGTTTACCTTGGCTCCTACTTTATTTATACGATAACTATTCTTTACGTATTTAAGCGATGTATCAGTATTCTTATCACGATACCCAAATGTAAAATACATTGCAACTACTGTTGATTGTGAAATACTTTGTAGTGTGTATATTTGACTTTCTCATCACGTGCATTATCACATTATTATAAAGTGATTGACAGAAAGTTAGTGCTCAGGAATTGGTTTCGTAAAAGTAATATTTTGATGAATATTCCGACATGTCAATCGATATAAATGTTACCTATATTCGACGTCAACAGCATTTGTTAATCCTTGTTCCGCATTTCATGAATTTCACTAGAAAAATTCCGATACAATTAATTTATTAAACCGCATGAAACCCTCTTAAATGTAGCGCATCTATTTGCTTCAGGTCCACATGAATCGTCGCAGCTCGAAATCTCCGAACGCCTGCATGGCGAGCTATGATGATTGTTACGAGCGGCATGGCGTCTGCCTTCATGACCGCGAGCGACGATGCCGCTGGACCAGGTAATAACTCTAGCCAATAAATTAACACTGCCAAATGCATAGCAACCCTAGCAAGGTCGTCTACAATGACTGCTACGAGCGGTATGACGTTTATTAGTGAGTCGGAGAACGATTCTGCCTTACAAGGTAATTGTATACTAGTATATCAGCTTAAAGTTGCCGTACGTCATCATAAGATAAGAATAAAGACCGGTTAATTTAGAAGCCGACAGCAATTTTTTTACAAAAATTTTTTTTGCCATTATTTTAACAAAACCTACACCAAGCAATCCAAGAATTCTCTCGCGAACAACTTTTCGATCCATTTTAAACTAACCCGGAATTTACGATAGTTGACACGTCCTACTAAATGGTTGTAAATTAAGACTATTTTAATGACTATTCATTATTTAAAATCCCCAAAGTACCATTTGACACAAGTAGAGCGCACGGTTTGCACAAGACATCAAACGATTTCGATCCAGTTGCGGATTATGCACTTTACACACGCTTAACTTTATGTTTCATTCCAATGCCACTTCAAAAGATATTTGTACTAAATTGTGTTTAATAATCAATAAGATTTATTGACGTTAATGACAAAGTATTAAAATAATTTAATTAATGTATTTCCCCCAGTGTACGTATAACAAATATCATACGCTTAGCATAAATAAATTAAAAGTTTTGACACACAATCCACGGAGCATCATTATAAATTCCAACTTCTTAACGATTCCATAAACTTAGCAAATCCTTTCACAGTCATTATCTCGAAAGTTGGGAAATTAAATACGATGTAGATTGAGCGAGGGATCGCCCGGAGGCTATTATAATCCCCAATCAAATTGGATTTCAGTAAATTTGTATTCAATCTTGTGATTGGCGTCACATGGCTTAAATTCCATTAATCATTTTGCGTTCTGTTTTCTATTCTCTTCTTTTTCGCAATTCGTTACTCATTTAAAGGTCGTAATGGACTAGTACTAATTGCCCGCAGTGTCACGTCTGAAATGTTGTTATAATTATACCAAAGTAAACTGTAAAATGTTTCAGCAAATATACAACAGTATGCATAAATAAACTGAGAACCCTTTGATGTTACATACTAGAGTAAACTTAGATACTTAGCGAACTTTTCACTCAACACAATGGTTTATGTTTCAGAGCTCCAGCCCTCACGAGATGCCTGCAAAAACAACACTTCAACAGCACTATGACTTGATTTACAAAGCTGGCCTAAATTGTAAACATTAACTACCATTTGTATATCTCGTTACATCTCCTGTGAAATTCCGCTGTTACCTATCAGTTTGTTACTAATTATTTAGAGAAACAAGGATACTAGGGAACTTAACCTTTAGTGATATTTCTTTTAAGCTACGTTTCTATGTATGTAGCTGTCAAATCTGTGACCTGTGTTAGTAAACTAAAGATAACATTCATTGTGAGCTCATCAGAGTAATAGGTATCAACAAAAATGTTATATAAGAATGGTCTATCTCAGTATTATATTGAATCAGGGACTGTTATTATATTCTTTGGTCTTGAGAGGGCTAAGTAAGATGACCCAGGCAGCATGCACGTCTATTTTGTTATTCGAACGAAACATGATCTTCATTATGAAATCGATATTAGTTAAATTCATTTCACGAACAATACGAATTTACACGACGACTTCTATCCGTTAATATTGTTGAAATTTGGATATTGTTTCACAGACTCTCCTAAATTGTTATTTCGTCTGATTAGACGAAAGAATTTTAAAGTTATTTTGTAATAATTTATTTTAAGTTATATTTATGTGTAAGTTAAAATTGTAAATTAACAAATCAAATAGGGGTACGTTTAGTTTAGAATAAATACATGAAAAAATGTATACTTGTTTCAATACTTTAGCGCCTGACTCATTATTGAAAGCAAAAGCTATGTTTTGACTTCACTTTAAAATCAATGTACCTAATTATTTACATTATAAAAATCAAACCTTTCCTTTTTAATAAAACCTTTAGGGATACAAAAACATTAACTATTTCGTAATATTAATACACGTGTTACAGAGTCGCGTAGCTGAAGATATAAATAATATCGACTATATCTAAATATACTTAAGCCCTTAAATGTCTAACTGTCTACATTTAAAGTACAACTAAAACTCACCATGTCAGAGTGGTTGTGATAGTAGGTCTGCTCGATGAGAGGGAAGTTCTCTCTGCCCAGCCGCCGCTGCAACTGAAGGAGATGTCCAAACACCCATGGACGATCCTTAACAACAAATAATTATTTTGTTATGCTTCAGTCGTGCTCAAGACAACAAAAAATCACCTCATTCGAGAAAAGAATGCAAAGAATGAGCCGTCGCCTCATTAAAAAAATTTGAAGTGCGAAATGGAATTTAAAACCCTCCGAAGCAATGATTTTAAAAGTAAACGCTGCTGTGGTAGTAAAATAAATCCATAACGTCGTATAAAAAGCTAGCTGAGAAACTAGTTCAATATATTTTAAATAGATATCAAACACATTAAAACGTTAAGGTAAGTAATCCTAAAAACAATTGACTTTTCTATAAATACTTAACGCAAATTTGTAGCATGTATCTGTCGTAGTATGATACATGAAGTATTGAAGTTTCACACACCGGATACCTAAACTATTTATTCTCAAACATGTGAAAAAGATTAACATTCAGGTACAGATCTAGATTTTATGTCATATTATTTTATAGTGTTTAAGTAACATCGTAGATTTCAAAGGTAGCAAAAGACATCGTGAAGAGCTCTACGAGTTTTCTCCGGATGTAGGGTAGGATCTACCGCCATACCTAGTGGCACCGTGCACGGCTACGCTATTTTTCTTTCCCGCATTTTCCACATTTTATTGCGAAACATGTTTCACAAGTTACGTTTAAATTGTGTTTAATAAATCCCCATTTAATTTGTTCCATTCCATTGTTTCACTAAAGTTGCTATTAAAACGGAATAGGTAACAAAGTAGTCGTAGCAACGAGACCTTTCTATGAAGTTCCACAATAGAGCCAATGTAAAAAGTAAAAGTAATAAATAATTAACAGTTACGAGCGTGAATTAGCAAAATAGCTCGTACGATATTTTTCTACAAAACATAAAATTCCTACACCGTAGTAACAAGAATCAAATAACAATTTTCATTATAAGTTGAGCCAACGTTTTAGTTAGCGAATTCTTTTGTTCCGTATCGGCCACTCGGCTCACATAACTACTTGACCTGACTAGGGTTGACATTTTATTCGCGGAAGTTCCCGAGGGAGACCTCGTAACTCACTAGAACGTGAATAGAGATGTCGCCCGAAATGTATAGTTCTCCTGCTTACTGTTTAATATAAATTTACGGGACTGAGATGAATTCGGCTTAATTTTGTAGTTTCGCAAATACATTCGTACAATGGACTATGGAATAAAGGGACTTGCATTGTTATTTGAGAATAATATAAGATTATTATGAACCTGAACATTTCTAACTAGGGTACAGGATAATAGATAACAAAGATGTTTTCGTAGGTTTTGCTGTTGTATTACATAGCATACACAAGTTTCTTACACACATTTTACTTTAAATCTTTTTAGTTATCAGACTTACTGACACGTTTGAATAGAAAGACAGAAATCTTTTTACGCCCACTTTCCACCCAATGCACATTTGTTTTTATTTTTGCTGCAGATTTTTTAAATTAATTGAAATTGTATTTTGTGTGCCTATCGCATTTTTCTACCCGAGTCTGGTTTATCTGACAAAGAATCCCAATGGGCAATAAGTCCACCCATTGTCTCCTAACATACAAAAAATAAGCGAAGGTATGATAGCTGTACCTAGTAGCATGGTAGCTGAACAAATTAACAAATAAACAAGCTGTCGTCATAATAACCACGGATAGATAGATTACCTGGAAGTGGTAGATGGAGTTGAGGCTGTTGATGGAAGGAACGCCGCCGAACTTGAGCCCGAGTAGTAGTGCGCGGTGGTCGGCGCCCGCGTCGCGCACGTTCTGTCGCACCAGAACGAATTCCGGCCTGCACCAAACATCACCATCACTACATTACACTCATCAGAGACGACTAACAGTCGTGAGTACTTTTTTTTGGTCTCGAGGGGGAAATCTTCAACAAGATAGTCCCATAGGTTACCTGGTATGTGGGTACGTGGTATGTACGTACATAGGTAATGTGGGATTTCTACCCACTAAATCCCCCCGGCAACCATCCGCCTTTAGTCGTGAAAGTTGAGTTGAGAGTCGCTATAAAGTTGGTGCTCTATAAGCAATAAGCTCATGTTGACTTTGGATATTATACCGACTACTGGGAAATCATGTTCTAAGAAATATGAAATGAGAAAAAAGTTCCGTCCGAGTAATAGCTAGCTTATTATATACGATATCCGTAGGTATAGTGTTTAGGTTAGGTTAGTGTTTTTCCATTACTCAAGATTGATAATTCAAAACAAAACTCATGAGCCACACCAGGTATCTGAGTAGCTTGGTAAAAATATGGAGCTATTTCTAACTCGTAATACTAAATTCAGTCAACCGTATGGCACAGCTGAACACTAGCGCCTAAAGAAACATTACGTTACGTCGTAGGTCGACGTACTCGTACAACATTATAAATGGATACTCACTTGAAACAGCGAGTTACTTTAGTTCCGCTGCGGTACACCGCCATGGACACATTAGCGCCGTCGGAGCTCGCCGTCACTGTTAATTCCTGTATGAAAATATATTATCTATATTAAAATTGGTTTCAGTTTGTCTTCTTTATATATTAAAACCTACAATACGTGTGTTTGTCATTAGATTCCATCAAGCGTTATAAACATTTCATGTTGACGAAATACATTTCAGCTTTCCTCTAGAATTCTATTTGACACACAGAAGGTCATTCTGTGCAGTAGTTTTTTAGATACAGGGACTAGTTTTAATCACCGAGATTATATACGAGTAGATACCCACTAACAAACGTCTCTCAAGGACACCAAATACCAAAGACATTACCAGAAATATCATTCGCATTTCCTTTTACAATCAGTTGCGAAAAAGTTACATGAGTTATTCCACATAAATGGTACGAAGTAATATTTTGTTCACAAACCGATTTACAACTTGTATCAAGTTTTTCAACACCAATGTAGCTCTCTAATAATATTATCGCTGCTACTTTCAAGCTGGAATAATATTCAGCCAACACGCGATTGGAAGTTTTGCTATTTGGAAGCATTTGTTCATAGGATGACAAAAAAAATTAAATTTCATTTCGCTCATGTAAATCTAATATACCTAATGAGACAAACTTTTAAAATGGCACCAAAAAGTGTTGCAGCAAAAAACTACCTATAAATCCAGCATTATTTATAATTCCTAAGTATTATGTACCTATTGTTGATATATTATTGACACACCGCACCCTTCGTATAAATGAATAAGATAACGTCATACACAATTAATTACTCTTAGAGTTCATAGTGATATACAGCGAAACATTGAAGAAAACCTTTTCGTTTTAATTACATTTTACTGTCTTTTTACACACAAAGCAATCCAGGTCAATCTACGCTCACTATACAGGTTAAAAAATAAGGAACGTAAATAAAGTCCAAGCTTTAATTAAAGCAGAATAGACCTGTATAACGTTGCTTCATTCCGTTTAACAAAGTAAATATTTGCATACTGTCAAACAGTAACGGAACAGTTTGTTTTACAGATTCACAAGCATTGCCACAAAGTAAATAGTAAATATCCAACCGGAAGGAACAACGCGAAAAATTATTACAAATTTTCATAGGGTTGCCATTTTTTAATTAAGTACAAAAATGTATTTTGTACTAAGGTACCTACGTTATCGCTGTAATAAAAATAAAATACATTCGTGTCTGAATTTTACTAACTTTTGACTCAGTACATTTATGGTAAAGTTGAAAAAGTACCTAAGTAATTGTGTACTTATCCACGAAATTGTTAATATACAGTCGTAAAATTTTAAATGAATATAAAAAGTATCGATGTATTTTGCAGAACCCTAAAATGGTTGGCGTACTAACAAGCGGTTGATTTGAAATTTTCTTTCTGTTCATGCAATAATTTTGTCAATTCTGTGTCTGTACCGTAATCTACATAATTGATCCGATTGTGTGCGCGCGCAGTCCTACTAGCACATTCAGGAGGCGTTTCAATGAATGTTACATTCATTTGCGTTTACTAATTGCCTACTAGTTTACTGTAACAAGACAGCAATTGCCTAGTAGCGTTAACAATGTATTTATTGAGTCGTGATGTAACTAATGAGGTACCGTTTAGTTAGTTCCTACTTCATTAAGTTTACGCAAAGCTATTAGTGTAAAGAGAAAATCGAGCGACGAGATTTTGTAGTACTTTAGATCAATTTCACAAATACTATGTAGTTATAGGTATCTCTCCTTATTTAAGCAGCTAAAGCCCTTCATAAATAAATCCGTGACACAAATGATTAATCAACGATAAAACAATCTACCTACTACGTATTTAATATTAAGTTGGTTTTGTGAGTCTAATCACTTTTAAGGTATGAAATCGTAAAAACAAATCTGAGTACCTTAAATTCAGCTTGCTCGACACGTATATCCCATTCGCCAGGTAGCCGGCGTCCTCGGAAGTACTTCGACCAGTCGGTGTTCTGGTCGTCGACCACCAACAGCGTCACGCAGCGGTCACGGTTGTACCCGCGACCCACGGACGCCACTGACGTCACACTCCCTAACGACCACACCTCAACATAATGACTCCTTACAAACTTTATTTTAACTCCACTTTAATACCAACCCTAATTCAACAAGACATTTCAATTTATAAGTTTTACCATTAGCTTCACTTGTAATTAAATTCGAAATATTGCTTTGAATTAGTTGAAGTAGTACTGACAGGTTGTAGAACTTTTGAAGATGATTGGTGGCACATATGATAGGTTCATAAAATTTAATCTATGACACAAACTCAACTTGACAGGGTTATTATTTACTTAAAATTCAAGAACTATAACACTTATTTTATATGAAGATCTATAACGTAGTAGAAACCTGAGATCATAAGCATGACACATGGGACATAATGTGGCTAGTAATAGTACCTAAATATAAAAGGAATCCTAATGTTTGGTAGATAGCATGAGTTCATTACACTTACCTAGCAAGTTAGCGCCCTGGTCCCGAGCAGCCCCAGTCAGGGATTGTACTCGTTGCAGCAGCGACTCCCGCGACTTGGCTGGAGATGATGGTGCAGACGTCCCACGAGAGCCCCCTCGTAAGTTCAGAGAGAGGTCGCCACTGGAACCTGCACTCGCCACGCTGGGCGCCGGGGTCGGAGCAGTGCCACTACCCATACTACCGCCCGTTGCTGTCATAAACACTTAGTTTCACATTTATACCCTCGAATGTAATACAAGGAGAACTGAAAATCGGTATCTACGAGTACCTATATCTATCTAT
>LGAG01000232.1:126832-142083 GCA_001278395.1 Lerema accius
CCGAGCAGCCCCAGTCAGGGATTGCACTCGTTGCAGCAGCGACTCCCGCGACTTGGCTGGAGATGATGGTGCAGATGTCCCACGAGAGCCTCCTCGTAAGTTCAGAGAGAGGTCGCCACTGGAGCCTGCACTCGCCACGCTGGGCGCCGGGGTCGGAGCAGTGCCACTACCCATACTACCGCCCGTTGCTGTCATAAACACTTAGTTTCACATTATACCCTCGAATGTAATACCATAATGAGAACTGAAAATCGGTATCTACGAGTACCTATCTATCTATGTTTTACATATTTCTTTTAACCACGGCCGAATAATCACCTAGATATCTATTCTCCATAACACTACACTTTAGTTGTTGCCAATTTAGTTACGGTTTGCTATCCTATAACTCTAAGTACATGATTTATTTCACGGCAAATTCACCAGTGTTACCTATTGCCACCGATATTACTGCAGGTGCGTACACTAGTACAGTAGTAATAGAATTATTATTTATAGTACCGCTGTGTTTATAGTAATCTAATTTAATATAGTAGGTATGTAAGAGAGTAGCGTTACCCTGGGAGGTCGGCCTCTGATTCTGCGGCTTCGGCTGGCTGGTAGTGGCCGGGCGGCCGGTGTAAGGGTCCACCTCGCCCTCATCGCACTCAGACTGCAGGTCCCCCGAGCTGAATCTGCGCAACGCCTCCGCTGAGCTACGCCACACCACGCCACATCACGCCCCATCGCGCCGCGGGACACAGGGACACGCGCGGGAAGGAAACCGACACACACGCAATGTAGCCACTCATTGAACACGACACTCGACGTACTCATGCGACTCTCATGCCAGCGCTATTTCGATTCAGTTTCGATTTCTGTTCAGCGATGAATGAAAGTGTATCACACACTGAATCACGTCGGTTTTAAGTATCAAAGAGACTTACCGTTTAGCGTTAGGAAAGCGATCACATCGAAAGACAACATCTGCATCGAGGAGTAAAGCGCCATGCACTGAAAATGATCTCGGTCGTTACTTGCGGGGGATCACACGAGTACGGCGGTACTCCGTAGTGATGCTGCAAATAACCACTGTGGCCAGCGACGTGGACACAAAGAATTGAGCTAATGAGTGGTGCTACACGGTATGTGAACAGCGGGACGAGCGGAGCGGACGGTAGGGTCAAGTGCGGATGAGGGTGGAAGCAGCGCAGTGAAGCATTTTGGGCTTTTTGCGATATATCATCGTAGCTGCTCTTTATTGAACTATCTCAGTAACATCTTTCGACTTTTATTAATGTTAAAACTTTAAATAAATTCTACAAAGGTAATAAAAGACATACTTTTCATTGAATTTTAGAATAAAAAATGCATGCATTGATATTGAAAATACTTATTTTTACCAGTAAAAATTAAGTTAACAATTTAATCCACACGAACAAATTGTTAAAACCATTAATGGTATGTTAACGAAATCCCAGTTACATAATAAGCTAGGGATAATCTGTTGGCTCACTGGCCACAAACAATTGTAACGCGCTTTGGGAAATTTGTGAAAATTTGTGTAGTTCCACAATTTATACGTTTTGCTAATGTAATTGTACTCGTATATTATATTGTGTAGTGTTTCTAAGTATTTTCAAATTGTAAAAGAATTGAATAACAAAATTATTAACATTCATAAAAAAAATTAAACATTAAACTTTATTAAAAAGGAAGGAAAACAGATATGGAAATAATTGTATAATATACGAGTGTACATGTGTGTATGTGTATGTTTGCATGTGTGTGAGTGTATGTGCGCACCCGCGCGAGTTTTTTTGCATGTGTGTAATATACGTACCTTCTTTTCAAGTAATTGACATTGGAGGTGAATGAGTTTCGAAAGCTTGAGAAAGACAGGGTTGATGTGGTCGCGGCCTGCGGGCCACAGATGCCAGGACACCCCGACCGATCTATTTTGACCGCCCCTGGATAACACAGCCTTCATTACATTTTAATGACTTCAAACTAACTGTTCACCTGTCAACTGTCATTATTAAGTGTCCACGACAAAAGAACCTAGATACTAAACGTAATCTACCACACTCCTTTAGTGCAGATTGGTGGAGAGGTTAGTGACTAACAGTATTGGAAGTCTTTATGCCACCCGAAGCCGCCCAAAAGCCTCCGACATGGATTAAAGATTGCTATCTAATGATTGCAAACGAATTCGATGGCTTAAGCGGCTTCCGAAGCACTAAAGAGCTCTAGGAAATTAGCTGCTACGAGTAGCAATGTTTGCTAAATGTATTATTTTCCTGCGATAACTCAATGTTAAATCAATTCCTTAATAACTATGTAGATAGGTATACAGCTTTAAAACTCAATTCAAAGTTACACAATTGAATAACGTAGATTTAAAGAAAAACGCAGAAAATATCTACAGTTACCTAAGTTATGTAAATTATAAAACTTATAAAATATAGGTACTCCCGAAGAAATATAAGAAAACAAACTAACTTTGAAATCTATACGATTCTCAACATCGTACCTACTTACTTGTGTGTACTCAGTATGACTTTACCAGGTCTACCAAGTTTTGCTTCGGAAAACTCTGCGGTAAAACGGAAACCAATAAGTTGGGATCAATTATCGAGACCCCAAGCACTTCATACGAGTTTCAACAGCACTTAATACCCCTCTGTCCTTGTTATTTCAACCTTTTAATTGAACTAAAACAGAACCGTGGCACTCGTTTCGATAAGGGCTACTACAGCGAAGTATGCCGCCCGCCTGGTGGCTCCTTCATGTACATTACAGAGAATAATCAAAGCCGTTAACTTTTTTTACGAAGGGAAAATCTTCCAATGTTCCCACGAGGTGAGGGATGTGGTATTTTTACCTACTGAGACCTCTCGATACCCGAATGGGGCTTCAAATGAAGCATAAGAGAAGGATGCAGAATGTCCAAAGAAAACACAGGAACCCAATGCATTCTCTGAATTACAAATCATTTTTCACGATTCATAAAGTATCCCAAAATTCATAAATGTAGAATGTGCCTTCAGATTTAATAAACGGAAAGGTATTTTATCTTAATTTATTCTGTTTAAGAGGATAACATCCCAATTAAGAGGATATTTTATGCAAAACCTTTCAGAAACGTTTCGGATAAACGAAAACACTTAACAATGCTGTACGGAATTTCGTAGTTGGCGTAGCAACAGAATATATGTATCCTCTACTTTTAATTAATTAGATTAATTTAAAGCCAATTCTATTTGTTAATCTTAACTACAAAATCTACCCTTAACCCAAGATTATCTATGAAATTGATATCATGGTGAGAGTATTTGGTTTATTAATTTCAATTAATGAACGAAATTAATCTTGTAAAATAAAACTGATGCTATTTAATTAAGTAAAACAATCCTTGAATTTCAAGGGCTTTCAACTAAAATGAAATAACCCGTTGTCTTCAAGGGAGCTGATGTAAGAACTCTTTTTATCGTGCTGTACTCTCTTTGTCTCTGTCGATTGTATCCAGTTGAAACGATGAGTGGCGCAGAACAATATAGCACTTACTAAATTGCAATTTTCTTATAGTGAGCTTAGAATTTCCTCATGTATTTTTACTCACATGGAATTATAGTTCGTAGTTAGTGTACTTACGTAAGGAATGCTATCCCTGAGTACAGTGAGGTCCGTAGGTCAGCGGTCTTTGCAGCTTATGTCAAGATGGAGACTTGAATTGATGATGTGGGAAGGAGGGTGGGGATGCCTGTTAAAAAAATATTATTAGATACACAACTAGCAAATTATTAGGGTATTGTAAGTAAGACAAGATTACTAAGTACCTACCTATAATAACTAATTGGTAATATTGAAGAAATTTAATTAAATTATAAACGCTTACACACCCATATACCCGCACTAGGATTCCCTGAGTCACGGGTAATGTAAACATACCTTCTTAACATTGCTGTTTTATCTACAATACAGATTTTACAATCATTAAGCTATACTGTTGAACTGTGTCTAACGACATTTTTAATCAATTGTTAAGTGTAACTATAGTTATATCTAATTAATGTAATGAAGAACTAGTGTTGCTTTATTATTGGTTTTAAACCAAGTGAAAGCTGTAGCATAGAAAGATAATGAATAGACCCACGGGAACGTTAATTAAAATAGAAAAATTAATGGAGTGGGTTGTTCATTACTGCGTCTCTTGTGTAAACTCGAATAAAATGTGATTTTATAGTGTCCATTTCATACAACTTAAGGGTTATTCAAAAGGAAAGTTGTATGACGAAAAAGATCAGATTTTTTCCTGAAAGCTTTTTCCCTATCCCAAGTCACATTCCATTCCTTTAAAGGAGACTATAAATATGGCCATAAATGTCGAAAAGGAAAGCAGCAAATTATTACTGTAATATCCACGTTTTCATTCTTTTTCTGTAGTAGATATACGAGTAGGTAACAGTATTTATTGATACAAATTGCTTTGATTATTAAGGCGACAGTTGATATATTCGCATTATATTTATTTTGCACACTTTTTAGTTACAAATATGCATTATCTACTTTTTCAAGCCTACATGATAGTAACAAAATATTTTTACTCGACTGCGCTAGAAGGTAATGATTTTCAAAAACATATAAATGTACCTATTTTGTTTTAATTTATATGGTTACCCTTTCGCATTGTAAGATAACCCAATTTTACACAATAATTTAAGCCCGAATCGTTTTAAAAAGTTTATATGACGCTTTCAACTAAATTTACTCATGGCAGTGATAAACTTCCAAATATGGAGTGTTTGTAACGTAGTCGAAAACAGAATACTTGGATTTTAGCCAAATCGAACTGTGTTCGCTGAAATTATGCAGACTATGTGAATTTGAAAATCACAAATTCCATAAATATCAGAATTTCAGTAACTCACACTTGAAGCGAACTAGGCATTCGTAACAGATCGTATAAAAATGCTTGAAAACTTCAAGCCAGCCATGTAGGCATTTTCTGGGACTGTGCCAACTGTGCGACTAAACTATGTCACTTTACTACCTATGTATAGTCTAAAGTGTTATAAAACATCATTAGCTATGTAGATGCGCTTGTCATTAATGCGATGCTATTTTTCTTTGTTGTGAGAACGTGCTTAATTCAATACGTAACTTGTTCTGCAGTAAGCCTACAAAAGTTTAAATGAAATATGATAAAATATGAAAGAAATCCCTATCAAATGGATGATACAGCAGGTCAGCCATGAAATGATAAGTGGTCAGTTTCGTCGTCGATGGATAGACTTCAAGAAACAATCAATACTTTATCAACTAAGACAGTGAAGCGAACACAGTAAGAGAGTTAATTGTAGAGTTATGATACAATAAAGTCCCACCCACATGATCACACGGTTTTATTATTGGCTTTGTTTCAGTATTCTAACAATTTAATATGTCACATTCATCTGACGATAACAATGTACTTAAACCTATCAACCCCTATTTTGACCTCGAAATTGTACGTCACCGCGGTTCTCACCTATTTTTATTATTTCATCATTTATGACCTTTTAATCAAATGCTATGCCGAATTTATGAAGCAGAGATAAATAGTTGAAAAGGATCGAATGTCGCCGTAACTTGGTCGGCTAACAGCAGCGACTCTTGGATTGCGGCCAACTGTGACGTATACAGCGGGATCGATTACGTGAAACCTTTCTATGAATTCCAAATATTCAGACGATTAAAAACTAGCGTAATTAAGTGAAACAACATTTTTTAATTTTCACACTGCACGTTGGCATATTTTGGTAAAAACATTTATGATTTTTTCATTATTTTTCATTTGGAAGTAGTCGGTAAATGAATAGAGTAACCTAATACGGTACATAGGTATTTAATACCTGTAGGTATTGCCAGAAACCAGTAGCCGTGTCCACATATAAAGGCTCTCTGACACTAAATAAATTTTTCTATCAGGACAAACAAACAATCGAGCCACCTAGTAATATGTTGTCAGCTACGAATGTACGTTGGACCGATATCCATGGGGACATCAGTGAAAAGTAAGTACTAACAAGATGGTGTTGATAGTAAATGATAGTGGTGGTAGTTAACCAAGGAGAGTTCATGGACTCGGTCGAACTCAAATTATAATTATTTGAAATGATCCCAAATAAATTATCACTAATCTGCCATTTGTCCAATTCTTTAAAATTTAATTGAGGTAATTACCAAAGAGAAACCTACGAAGTATTCACAGATGAAAGGACGAAGTGTCCCGGTAAGTTGGCGCTAAACCGGCGACTGTCTGCTGGCTTACAGCCAACTGTGACGCGGCAGGATCGATCCCGAGAGAACAGCGTTAAGCCTCTCAACAAACACCCATGCTCATCGAATTACCAATATATACCGGCTTCCTGAATATTGGTCGGGCTACCAGTATACACTGAAATAGACTACAAGGATTGACGGTTTCTCTTGTGTAATTTAAAATCTATGTAAGTAAAGGTATTTATGACAACTATTCTATGAATAGTAACGTAAGATATTTAAAATAATAATATCTACAACTTCGCTTGGAGAAGAAACTCTACTTTAATATAAGTATCATGGACGCCATTTAAAATGGTTTAGTAAGGAAGAAACAGTAAGCTAACACATGAAACCATTTTATGATTTCAAGTTACATAAATCCTTTTTTAAATAACAATGAGCGCATTTTTTATAGAAATTCAATCAGATCGTGATTTATAATAATTACTATTGTCCTGTACAACAAGGATAAGGCATTACTGGTGGGTGTAAATAATGTAGAGTTTGCGTGTGTCAGGGACCATTTGTCATTTCCTATTCGTGTTAGTACATGTTTTACTTTAATACATGACATGAAACGATAAATTTCGATATTCTAATGTAGCATAACTTTAACAACTATACCAGTGCCATCATGACCTCCTTATATCTAGTTGCCACAACTAGTAGATAAATGAATGAAGAATGAATTAATATTTTCAAGTAAATTATATACGTACAAATAGGATTATATCACAGAGAAACTAGCATCAAAAAATATTATATTTTCCATTTTGTAGATTTCTTCAGTAGAAATCAGTGATGTAAGTCCTATAACTATGTTGCAAAGATAATTCAGCGTAATATTATAGAACAGTTACATTTATATAAAGTCGTCCCAAGCTTTGTGTCACGCTTAAAAAATCATTATGGTTTGCTTCAGCTTTAGAACGCCCCACATAATTTCAGCGATTCATCACCCGCCCTACATACCCAGTTGAACTTCACCCCGCTTCCTGAACACGTACAATTTCCTTCATAGATTTAAGGATTAAACTCATTCACTGCCTATTTCATGAAACAAGTTACGTAGAGCCCGTCTACACATTTTCCTAAGCAAGTTTAATACATTAAATGAGAAAATTGTACTTACAAATAGCGGCTTAATTCCGAGAATGGTGGAAATTCGCTTACGGAGCACTGGTTGCGCGTTAACGGGTAGGAAAAATGAGTCAAATGGGGGTGTCTCCGGTGGAACTGATGTGAAAATCGGCGGGACGGCGCACGCCGCCGGTATTGATTTTGGGCGGGAACGTGGCCGCGCACGTCAACGCCATCTACTCTCCATATAACAACTTCCAACTTCTATACGCTGTTTTATGTAGTGTCCGCGTAGATGGCGCTTTTATTGTTCTAGTTTCACGCGTGCTCGTATTTAAGTTTTGAGATAAAAAGCTGAAATTGACGTTCATATCCGTTACGTAACTGCGAAGCTCTTTATGATCGTGCAATAAACAGCTTGAATAGACTATTAAAATTCGAAATTATGAAAAGTTTATGACGCTGTGTAAAATAACGTTGTATAAAAATTTAGACTTTATTAAAAACGAATAACCCGTAGGTACTTAATAATAAAATTCGGACACGATATTCTTTTCTATATAAACGAGTTAAGCCGTAGACAAAACTATAGTTACCTAAGGCGTTCTTATTCTCAGGAACTTCCGTTCCTTTTGTAAAAGAAATTATTAATACTTATTTAGGCATATTCATATTCCTAGGAAATATGTTTGAAATATAATAAATACGTAAGTAGGTACGCGCTATGGTGGGAGTCAAAACTAAGAAACAATTTCGGTTTTAGTTTTAGTGCACTATGATATCAACAAACTATCGCGACCTAAAAAACTGTACTCAGGATTGTTCTCTTTATACGTGCTTTATATACTTATTAAAAATGCTAGTTAATTAGTAATTAGACATCGAGCTATTGTCCTAAATTACTATACAATTTTGTTGACAAACCAAATGGACTCGTATGTAAAAAATTATGTTCTCTCATTCCGATACAGTTTTTTGCAGTTAGTAATTTTTAAAGCTACTCTATAATAACAACAAGCGTATTAAATGAATTGTTTTTTTTTTTCAAAAAACTTGATGTCAATTTAACAAATATCTTACGTTTCAATCTAGACTGGCCGAAGCTTTAACCGCAGGCTTTGTCCTTTAGCAAAGGTATAATCAGAAGCCTTGAGAAGCTGACTTGCAAAATTAGAATAAAAAACTTGAAGAGTTTGAAACGATCGGCCGGTGCCATACCTGCTACCTTACCTGTGTGTGTAATGTTTACAAGAGGTGCGCGTGTGGGCGTATGTTGTAACGCCTGCTGGCCGCCGACGCAATAATGCGTAGGTAGATATGACTCTTGTTCATATAGGACCAAAGGTATCTTAAGAAATCTTTTATTTACATTCAACCCACCTTTTTATTCCTTAACACTTTCGCTGACAAGTATTGTATTTTGAGAGTGAAATGTAAAACTTTATAAGTTAGTTTATCTTTTTGATTTGTTACTTTAAGCGTCGGCAGATCTTTTTTACAACAGATTTAAGACAGAAAAATGTACTTAATTAAAATTTACTGAAGACAAAGGTCCCTGTAAATAAACAGAAAACTGTGTCCATATCTCGCTAAAATCTAAATAAATATTAGGTACTTGGTTTAACTTCAGATGTTATCAGTAAATGCCAGCTTTGCAAAAGACCTTACGCTCTTCCTCTTAGGCAATACCGATACGTGCAGGAAAGACTTATCAGCTAGGTTAAGGTAACGAACAGGGTACAGTGATGTTCAGTGTGGACGCGGGCGCTCACAGAAAGTAAAGTTAGTTGTTCTGAGGCCGTAACTTGGTCTGTGTCGGCCGCACTCAACAAATCGGCAACGGCAGGGTGAGCAGCTTGCTAGCCAGTGTCGCTCCGTCCCGCGCTCCGACTAGACCGCCATGGCGCGCTGACAAACAAACAAACGACAAACTAAGTGATAATAAAACAACCAGTGACAATTATCTAGTGAAACATGTTGAGGATGTGGTGTTACGTCCTAGCTGCCACCTTGCTGGCCACTACACAAGCGCAGGTAAGTTCGAACGACTTGATGCAATTCTCTTATTATTCTGCTTAGTCCTTACTGACCATTCTAGTTTGAACTATAGTGTTACGTTAAGCAGATACAGATGATCTCATCTGTAGGATTAATTGATTCCTTATTGTTTTGTTAGACTATAATTCTCAATAATATGCTGCAGCAACAAGAACTTACTTTCGAGTATATTTTTGATGGTCGTACCTAGACTTTTTTCCTATAGACATACGTGTAAACTGTGCATCCATAATATTTTCGTAATTTATTCCTATATTATTTTATCGCTTTAATTGCTTAAGTCTATTTAAAAGCTTTAAGTACTCATACTTATGATCATAGACCATTCTGCTTTACTGCATTTCCAAACATCTTCCTACTTGTTCCTAACTTAACCTAAACTATTTCTTCCTCTTTCTCTATGATCTATTTAACATCTACGTATTCACTAGGCTACCTTATATTAAGTGAAAGTATTTATGAATTTACCAGAGCATATAGCGTAACTAATTTAATACACTCGAAGGTATGTTTATAAGTAACAATTCGTAGTTCAGGAAACGTAAATTTATAAAAACAAAACAATTATGTCAAGGCCAATTAGTCATTATTTATTCAGTTTACTTAATTATGCAATATTCATAACACTATTTATAAAGTTGTTTATATTCCTAATGCCAATATCAACAGTAGGTGAGCCAGTCGGCTATTACATAAAGCCGTACTGGTTAACATGACATTGTATTACGTGAGTGAGTAATATCTCATCTTCGTGTGTAACCCAGATTCTGCCCGCATGTGGAGTTATCACTCGTTCACGAGAAAATTTCTACTTCTAGTACAAAACATAGTGATTACGTTACCACTTATAGACGTTATGATTACGAATTACGAACTATATACTACGACGTAGGTATAAAAGTTATTTTCAAACAGGATATAAAAGTAAAGTTTTTGGTAAGTGTGAAGGAGTCTTAGTTAATTCCAATAGAAAGTTCCGTCAAAATTTTTAAATACCCATTACTAATCGGATCAACTCTAAAACTTAAGGACAAGCTTGTTCTATATCTGATTTCAAAACTTTACTTAATTGTTTATAAGTAATTCGACAATGTTCTTCAACGTTTTCCTTGATTCTGTACTATTTATAATCATAACACAGTTATAAACTTTATAACTTAATGTATATTTAGACTCCGTCTTTATTTATAAAGATGTAATGGGCGTGGAAAAATTTACGTCAACTCAGAATATGAGTATTGAATACATTGTTAACGTGAGTATATTAGCTATTATGTATAAGCGGATTTGTAAAACCTATTAACGGAATGAATGAATCAACTTAAGCCTTGTTACCCAGTATCAACATTCCTCGAGTGTAAATAAGTTAAAGATGCTTGCGCAGGTGCTCTGCTGTATAAATAATGTAATTATTTCGCCTCTGGTAGTTCCGACCCGCTGTCCTTCGCTATTGTCAGAAGGTTAAATATTTGAAATAGTACAGAAAAGAAAGTTACCATACTTCGAAATTAAGAATCCACACTTACATATAATATCAAAGTGAAACAGTTGAACAACAATATTGAAAGAAATACAAAAAATTTTTACAATTCAAATTTTCTTACCCACTAAGTAGCTTTCATTGTATAAATACTTTGATGCTATGAAATTCAGACTTCAAATCTGAACAACTTGAACAGAATAAACAACTAAAGTTACAAGAAGATAAATTTTTTGTGTTGCTCAACCAAATTATCAACATTCTTAAATAACTGAAATATTCCTGTTTTTCTAATACCTTTGTATCTACATCAAGTCCACCTTTATTAAACTTCAGGGATAGTGAATGAACTAAATCAGCGCAATTTTCATCTAGTTTCCTCGTGGCCCCCAGGCTGCTTTATAATTTAACTTCAAGTCATCTAAGGTTGCGGTGATCTGTAATTCTGTATTCAGTAATGGATGTAGCCTACCATTCTTCTTATACAAAGAGAAGCCCTGGCGTATTATATTGTGTAAAATTAATCCCAATAGAGAATAGTCCTAGTATTGTAATAACAGCCGGGCGCAGTAGTTGGAAGTTTTGACCTACCCGTATAAGGCACAGACAGCGTGCCAATGCCATCACAGGCGTGTTGGCTGCACAAGGCTACTGCGCCTACGCAAGCTTCGGTACATATTGTTAATGTAAATATAATTTACAGTACACTAATTATATTTATGTCAAAGCTTCGGCATTTTGGGATACTAAAACTGATACGCAGAGTGTAAATTTCGTCAACTAATTGCGGAAATGGTTTTAACGATTGTAATCGATATGTAATGTTATTGGAGTGTAGTCTGCATAATTTATACTAATAAAGTGCATATGGTCACCTAATAAAGTAGTAAACATCGCTCACGGACATCGGTAACACAAAATAGACTAGTTTCTGACCAAATAAACCTGTAAAACCACTTGTCAATAGGTAATTTAATAGTGCAACCGAAACAGGAAAATACTTCACTGATTTTAGAACAAGGATAGTAGGTAGTAGATAACAAAAGAATATTGGCAAGTATCACGAATAGAGAATAGTATACAATTTAAGTTGTTTAAAGGGTCCATTGACATCTAACACATACTCGGTGCAATGGATTTATCCAATGACCAACAAGTATGAATGGAGCCCCTTACATTCCATTACTTACATTACGCGCTTGTATTCATGAAAAGACTTACACAAAAATAGTGATGTATTTAAGTAACCGTAATATGATCGGCTGGTTTGTAAATGCGAAGGTAATTTTATCAGTCTGTCACGCTAGAAGTAATTTGTTTTCGTGCAACTAGGGTTACGTAGATCTTTTTATGTTCGACGATTCCTCGATTCCAACGTACAGTAATAAAAATATATTGTCACAATCACCTTGATACAAGTATTGTTTACTTAATTATGCATTTGTCCTTTGTTCTTAGACGTTGGAATCCATTTCCGATCACAACTATTTATGATTCACTGTAGGTACCTATTAATCGAAGTGTATGTCCTAATGATGAGTAAATTGACGATAAATCACTTGCGAACCTATACGACACTATTCTAGTGAAGGGTGTATGCAGCCTGTCTCAATAGTTGCCATCTGAATACATTCATTCCCAGAATATGCTCATGAGTCAAAGCGTAGACATTGACTCATTTCGCATACATACTGGGACATGTTGTGTGTTAATGTTTACAGTGAATCAGGTACTGAATATTTAAACGATTTTATTCAGTCCCTGAGCATGTTAAATTGTATACAATTTGCGTTTTTTATACAACAACCAAGTGGCATGTTGTTACAATAGGCGATAGTCTGAAAAGTAAACCCGGTTATTTATTAGAACCTTTGAATTCAAAATTAACACATCACACCTTATACATATGCAATTCTGGTCCAGCGATTTAGTAGTAGGTATGTCGGCTATTTACGTAATATATTTTTTTTTAATTACTCACAAACTATTTGAGAAACTACAATATAGAGATGATAATATTCGCGGTATGACGCAAAATTTACCTGTCACAGTAGCCATTACCAGCCACTGTATAATTAATCTGATTCTGTATAAATTACATACGTAATTTAATCCACAGTGTCAGGATTTAAGTTTCTTAAAAAAAATATCGGCCCACGTAGGTATATTGTCGTATCAAATACACGTCAGCTTAACTAATTCCAGCCAAATACGGATACATATTTAAAAGTTGCAATGGAACAACGTAATGAACGTTATCGTTAATATGTATGCTTATTACCTGCCTGACAGTTAAAAGTTTATCATCAGCACAATCTATAAATGCCTCACACCCACTACAGAATTCTGAATGATAACGATCACAAAACTCAGTTCGCTAGTGCATTGAAATACCTCACATAAGTCACACACTTTTGAACATGTCCAAGAAAACTTATGTGCAGAATTCTTTGCGATGTGTCTGTTATCATAGCAAAGGTTTAATGATAAAATAGGGCCTTTAACTTTCATAGAAGTATGCGAAAAGTAATTGAAATTGTACGTTACGAAGTTACGAAAGACGAAGAAACCAAGAGGTTTTCTTTATTAAGGTTTAATCAATGAATGAGTAACATACAATAATGAGCTCATATTATTATTGCTACTTAAATGCCTTACTTAGGTCGCTGACAGAGATCTTATTTTCCATTCAATGTAATTGTAAAGCAATGGATTTTCTTTCGTACTATTAAGGCCTGAATAAGATTTAAATTTATGTTACATCATAATAAAACAAGACTTGGAAGGGAACAGAACAAGTGACCGGGAGGGGCGTGCATCGCATAAATATGCGATATTGTACCTACTGCGGTCGGTACTTTGAAATGAAGATGACAGCAGTTAGTAGGAACTAACAACGGAATATTTTTCACGTTAACAATATTACAATCAACCGTACGACACTAGCACATCCCTTGCATCTTAAGTAGGGTTCGCTTGTGAGTATAGGTTTTCTTATCATAAAACACAATATGCTTGAATTCTCCCAATTGAAATTTAATCTGGACTTTGTTTAGTACTAGTTTAGGTATTGCCGAAGTTAGTTAGTTTTTGTCTAAAATTAAAGACGACGTAGGTACATCTTTCAATTTTCCAAATAAAAGTACAGTAACATTTTGAAAATAAAGAATTTTTTTTTTTCTGTAATTTATAAAATTGTAGATAGTTGTAGTATACAGGTAAGTGCAAAACTGTTAGTTCTACTACCACATTGTATTTTATCTTTACTATGTAACTTATAGAGAAATAAAAATTAACCTATTATACGATATAGTAACTGTAGTAGACATGCAGTAAAATGTAGAGTCTATAAAAATATGTTTGAAATTCTAATTCATCGTCGTGTAATTTAAAGTAAATGATGACTCATACAAAGCTGTTTACAGACGGGGAAAATAAAAATACTTTTTATTAGTACTTGTAATTAAAAACATTGTGCATTCTTAACTGTTAAATGTACTCAGTTATGAATAATCACAGTAGGTACAGTAAGTTAATAAGTATTCATTATGTAATTATTATTTTTACCCACGAAGGAAACAATTAATACAGAATGCCAATCTTTGTAATTATACAAACCAACTGTCTGACTCATCGATCCGTAATTCAGAATCACTAAAGCAATTCAACGGAAAAACGAACGGTTTCGTTATGAATAACAAATCATAAAAAGCTTAAGTATCTGTTTTTGCTGTAATAACTCAATGTTCCTTGCATAAACGGCAATAATTCGCGTGACTGAGTTAAACTTTACACCCGCGGCCTCCACGACACCAACTGAGGCCATTATCATCCCGATGTTTATCTCTAGTACTTTGCGAGTGGAGAAAGATTAGGATAGGACCATTTTCACCGACTGTTAATGACTGCCGACAATTTCTAACTTTAGTAACAATGAAGAAATCATTAAACATTGTATGATTGTACCTTTAACTGACGTATTTTAATACCTTAATTAATAGAAGAATTTGTTATCGATATTCAAGTAAGTTGTCTCTAGGTATGGTTACCTACTGGTTGTATTACGTACTTAATCCAGGCATATTATTAAATCCAGACATAACGTAAATGCAATTATAGGAACTTGTTGGAATAGCGTTCTAATAATAAACAAGTATCTAAACAAGCTATTAAAGCCAAGTATTTCGGCATAAACTTATCACATTTCGTAGCAAATTCACTATAGTGCGCGCGAACAACTGCATCGCAACGCTCTGATTGCGGCCGCGAGCGATCGCGATCACGATAACAAACGTTCGCGGAAGCGACCGAAGCCGCCGCTCAACATGCTACGAACTACATCCTTCGC
>LGAG01000232.1:153900-177247 GCA_001278395.1 Lerema accius
TTCCTCTGCACCGCCATGACCTGCTCCTGTGCTAGGACTGACGTAAGACGCTTCTACTTTACTATCTGTTCATTTATTTGTTTTGTAAACCCTGCTGCATATTGTTTTGCAAAGGGCGGCCTTAATGCCCTCAAGTGCAAATTAGAGTTCATTCGCTGCTTACTTTGTTTTGTTTGTTTATTAATATGAAAATAGGTGTATATCTGCGTATTAACCTAATTATTACGTAACTTTTGGACATAAGAACCTACCTTTTACCAATAAGTTTTTGAGTAAATTAATGTTGTCAACAATCAGATGTATTTAATATGTGTTTTTAATTAACGCTGCTGTGAATATTGGATATTAGTATACAAAAATCAGGTACGTAAAATATGAGTTAAGTATATAGAAAAAGCAAAACGATAAAACATTGTTAAAGCGCGCGGTGTGTAACAATATAAATAAGTATTTATTATTTTTAATCTATTATAATTTAAATTATCAACTAACTTAAAAACAAAATAATTGAATAATATATTTTTACTATTCATTTTTTATAACGATAATCATCTTTATCACTCACAATATTGTATCAAGTGTAAAAAGACCACTTCTGAAGTTGAGGGGTTAATGTGTCAGCGAAAAGTTGATCTGGGTACAGCGATCATTCATATCTGGGTATCAATATCTACACATATCTTTGCCATTGGTATACCTATGTTATGTATGGTACGAGGTAGTAAGTAAATTAAAATAAGTACCTATAGTACCAATATGAGCCTAGTATATCTGGGGGTCTATCTATCTGGGGATGAGTATGAGACTTGCACATTTTAGTACCAAAACAGGAAACATATTATATAAGCGCCCTTCATAATTTTGGAATGTCTTTTTACTCTATGTAGTCAATACGTGTTACTTATAGTCAGTAGTTTTAGAATGGACTAATATCTATCTTATCATCGAATACTATTACTACGTATATTATATTTTAATATATATTTTATGTTGTAACTAACCTATCATACGATCATTTGTTCTGTACTCACAGGTGATAGAGAAGGACCCGTCAGTAGTGGAGGATTATGACCCATACCGCAGTTGGCACGGCAGCCAATACGGCAGTCGTTATCCATCATCCACTATACATTCTGCGAGGTAACTACACTTTATAACATTAATGTGCACATCTCGTAACAAGATTTCCCCTTTATAACATTCATTATTAAACAAATTCCCATTTATATATATTTAATATTAAATTCTACCTTTATATTATTTATTCTAACTAATGTTTTTGTTGTCATTGTGTTTCCATACCATAATTCTTTTATCATGTGTCATACTCAGTTAAATTTATTTAAAATATTTCAGGTTTGATTAGTCAATAGGTAGGTACCAAAAAAGTCAATTAATATACCTATACGTTTAGTGATTCAAATAAATTGTTGAATTAAAGTGGTTAGGCACTTATTGAATGTTAATACAAATAAATATGCACCTTATTTGTATATAAAATATGGTATTGTTTGATTTACCAGGTCAGTGTCGGACAACAGCGACCACTACGCGATAGTTCAATCGAGGCCGGGGAGTCGACACTCCGGCATGCATCGAAATAGGCATTAAGGTAACTAAATAGATCTGTCTGAAGCAAATAATACCTAGGTTATATTGTCCTTGGTATGAAGCAAGTAGCTTCAACCTACTTTGATAAGTAGGAAGCTGGAGAAGGCACCAATTATCTTACTGACCTTGTGTAGCTTACAAATAAAGAGGTTTATAACAATTTTTGAAATATGTATATTCTTAGAAAATATCTGTAGGCAGTGATTTACGTCACATGGAATAAAAATCCACATGTCTTTTGGTTTAATGATTTTTATAATCTATCATAATGTGTGTTAAGATAAGCTTCAAACAAGATCTTGTTTTAAACAAACTTAAAAATATTATTTTATACTAAAACACAACCTTTTATTTCAGACTTCATACGGGTAATTAAATAAATGAACTTGTGTCCAGCGGTCAAATATTTGAAGCAACACCGAATTAACTATCATTAATATTATGATTGATAATATTGGCTTTTATTGTATTGTATGTGTATATTTTGACAGATTGAATCTCACTATGAAGAAATTATTTTTAAAAAGAAAATTGTTTTGATCGCCTGATAAATATTCAATTTAGCCGACAACTTGTGCCATTTCGTCTTCTTAAACTGTATCAAGTTCTAAGAATATGTACATAAAACTGAGACTTGTTTTCAGTATACCTGATATTAGCAACGAATCCGTCCGAACTAGTTTTAAATAATACCTACGATATTAATTACCATATTTCTAATTTAATATTGTGTAGTAACTAGATATTTAAGATATTAGGATGATGAGATACATCACAAAATATACGTAATTTTTATATGCTTTCATATTTTAAATCATAAAATATCTAGGCATATAAAAACAAATTTCTAATAATCTATGTTTTATATGAATAAACGCACATTTTAAAAACCTACTTATTATCTTATTAAGTAGGTAGTCTTGTCATCTAGAATAAATATATTATTTACTGTTTATTATTTTAGTAGATAATAATCTAATAAGGTAACCTTTGGTGCGTACAAGTGTAATAAGCTAATATGAAATAAAATAAGTAAGAATATAAAAAAACCACATCATTACTGTGAATTTAGTGCGATAAACTATAAATAGCATTATTTGCGTGCATAAACTGATAAGTTATGTACCGTAAGTAGATATTAATACGGTATGTTTTGTAAATTTGTCACTTGAATGTGTTTGGTGATGTTATTAAATTGGATAGGATTAGAATAAGCCAAGGTATCATATTAACAAGTAACAACATTAGCGTAATAGACAAGAAATAAATTTACTTTTAAAATTGCCTCTTTTGATGAAGAAACTTTACATACCGGATAGTTCTCTGGATTAGAGAACATCTCTTTATAAGGTGTGTAATGTAAAAAATGCACTTGAGAGCGTAGAGAGCATTGAATTCTATTCAGACAAAAAAGTATAGTAGCAATATTTTAATTACTGTTTGTGATGATATTATTCAATAATACGTAATTCATAACCTTACATAAGTGTCTGAATTGTAGAATTGTGTCTTTAAAGAAAATTTCGTCTATACTATAATATAACCATTTCAATAGTATATTTTATTGTCATCACGTTTGTTCCTATATCACATTACAATTTATTAAAAACTTTGGTGTTACAATAATGTAAATATTGACAAAGTAAAAAATTCAGATAACAATATGAAATTAAATAAAAAGGAATATTTATTTTAAACATCGCAACAAATTACTGTTAATAAGTGAAGGTTGTATATCCTTAATTTTAACTGTCGTGTTGTATACCTTGAAAGGACGTTTGTAAGAGTGAAAGCTTTTATTAATAAAGACAATATTTAATTTTTTAAACGTAACTGCACATCGGACAAGTGCTCAAACAACATTGTTTCGGTGTGTACAAAACATTACGTGTTTCATAGTCATAGAATAGTTACAAATGTAATAGGTTGTCCTATATGTAAGTATGTACTGTAATTGAATTATTGAGTGTGACTTATGATCAATAAATGTTTTAACAACATTACAGACTATTAATTTAACTTCCAGACTTACCTTAACTAAAATGATGTAGGTAATAAAGAATGTTGTTACTTTGTCATTGACATTTAACACAAAACTAATGCAGCAAAGTTTTACTTTCATTAAAATTGTATGATCAACTCTTATTTTTAACTTTATCAGGTGCAATATTTAATGTATATGTATTGTATGTGCCAGCTTTTGTTAATGAACCTAGTGTCACCTATGGTCACTAGTAGTTGACCATATTAATTAGGTATAATATAGAGTTTTGGTTTAAACGGGTCAATGTGAAATAAAACAATATCAATTGGAATGCAATTTACTATATTTAAATTTTTTTACTACAATATTTAGAATCACATTTATTTATTCCACAGATAATAAGTTTATGATAATTAATATTTATATTTTTAATTCTAGATGTATAAGTAAATAGAACAAGTGAAATAATTGAGATATTAAATAATACGCTATATACACATGATACGTTTATAAACAAAAAAAATGTTCAATAACTTGCTACCTATAAACCAAGAATAATACTAATTAATATTTTCGAAAACAGTTTCGATATTACAATTCACCTAATAATTCCAAAACAAAAGTCTATCAAATTTTTTCTAGCATTAAAAACGTGATAGTTTTTAGTCAACCATTTTTGTAACTCCATACGAAAAAATTTATAAGCCATAGAAAAACCTTGGTTTAGGTAAGTAGGCAGGTAATCATTATTTAATATGATAATTTAATAATCCTAGTACCTATAACATAGTGGTAAACAATGTTGTGGATTGTCTGAATCCAGGAAACCACACAAAAACCATTATCAAGTAAATCCATTTACTAGTAGGTAGGTTGGTACATATAGATAATAATAGATGAACCTGCTTCACATAGCCTCTCGGAAAATGGCTTCAGGCTAGATTCACACTCAGTGCCTGGCAATATAACTTAGCAACATTTAATTTTCACGGTTTATGTATATTCAGATAAACCTCATGATATACTCGTACGTATTTAGATTGATAACTAATAAGTGGCAAAGTATCCATTTGAATAAATGATTCAGATTTAATGTTGGATAATTTCGTGAGATTATTCTTTAGACTACAATTTTCATGATTGCTAAGTTCTATTGAAAGATACTTCATCAAGAACTAGAAAGACAACTTGATTGGGTTTTTGACATTTTAAAACGCTTATATAATAAGTATATAATACTATACGAATAATATATTAAGTTACTTCACAATATATATAGATAAATCAAACCTATATATATACAAAATCACGCATAATCTCTTACTATCATATATGTATTGGAAGACGGCAAGCAGTGCGATTTTGTTGATTGAAAAGATTTTTAGACACTGAGAAATTGGGAATACTTTAGTAGGTACATTGAAATTGAATCAGAGAAATAAGAAATCAGTTTGTGACTAGACAATGTTCCGTAGTATATGTAAATAATAAGAGAAATAATGTTCTCATAGGATCAATAATTACGCATAAATGGCTGAACTATACATATAGGTACACGTAATAAGATTATTACGAGTCTTACTGTGGTATTCTTATCAAGCTGATATTTAAAATACATAACTTACGTACCTAGATATTGGTTATTAAAGTGACTTTATTAAAATCGCGAGTCATTCTTATACCTTTCACAATGCGATAGCCCACGTGAATATATCATTCAATAAATAAGATTTAAAAAAACTTGTAATAAAAATAACGGTTGACATTTAAATATATATTTCCTACAATCACATTAACCTTAAATGTTTGACCTTGAGTTAAATTACACTTCTGAAATATTGTTGAATTTGCTACCAGTTACATATGCTTAGAATTTAGCTGAATAATATCCATGAAAGGTAGGTGTATGTTTTTAAACAGAATTTATTGATTTTTCCCCGAGATGCATCGAACTTTCTCATATAACTCGGGGAAAAAGTCATCTACGACATACTGATTTATAGCCGATCCATTTTCCATTAAAAAGCATTAACACTGTTTTTGAACAGTTGCTAAGTAACTTATTAAAGATTATGGATAGATATCGGGAACAGCTATTTTTTATTTACTTATCCTCGGCGGGATGGATGTATAGCCCTCTTCAATAAAACTTAACAACATGTAAATTTTGAAAATTTTCGAAGATTTAATTTAGTATTCTGAATTTTCAGATAAAAAACATTGCGGTAATAAATATGGCGTAAAAGTGCAACATTTCGATTTTATGCTCCTATATAATAATTTCATTTTTCCAATTGCTAAGTTCTATTGAAAGAAATTTTACAGCGTTGCAAACCATTGGTTTGTTCGAGCTTTAATGTTTAATGGCATTTTTGTCAAGCATAGTGTTGGCGATTAGTTGGTAGAGAGATCGTTTATATATACGAGGTTGTCCGTCGCGGAGGCCGTGCGGGTACAAACCGAATGTCGTCTCGTCGTCGAACCACGTCGTCGTTGGCTGTAAGTAATCGTTAAATGTTACGTATTGTTGTCTTACCTTATAAGACAATAAAATATAGACTATACTTAAGGAGTGGTTGCCGTAAATACCATGTATGGATATAGGTATGTATCATTTTTAAAGAAATAACGAGCATACGAAATAGCAGATGATGAATGGTTAGTGTCGCCCATTAACAAGTAACTAACAACAGAGGCATTATGGATGGCTTGCCGACAGTGCTGTAACTTGTTTTTATAAGACCTACCTATATTAAGCCTCCTACAACGCAAGAAAATTATTTTATTAGTTAGTTTACTATTACAAAAAACAAATTTTATACAATTAATATAGTGTAACGTAAATAATTGTGGATGTGATTACTTTGCAATTAAATCTGTAAAAAACATCAATTTGCATCGCTTGGCAATAATAAATGACAAATGACATTACAATCAAAACTCCTTATTATTTCCGAAATTCGTTTATAACGGTTAAATTAAAGTCAATCTCGTCAAAAAATATGAACTAAAGCGATAAATCTAATTAAATTCCTATGACGTGATAAGGCCTGTCAAGATATATTACCTAGATAACCTCCCACTCGAAGCCAATCGATTGGGAACAACTCCTGACGTCATTCCTTATTGACGTCATCGTTCAACGTAGGAAAGCCCTACATACCGTTCAAAGGTCTTATGTACGTACAGTACGTATATGATTGACTCAGAGCCTTTGTACAAAACAATTTATGAATCCCATTTATTGCTGAAACAATTACGCGTATAAGCAGATTATACTTGCAATCATATCAATTCATACGAATACCATTTTGTTAACACGTGCTGACGAAGAGGTCGCGAATATCGAGAATGCACATCGTCAATGCGTTTAATAAAATGCGTGTTTAAAGGCTCTTGGAATGTAGGTACTAATTCATAATAGGTATGCATATGTTTTTATAAGTATGGATAACCATAGATAGCGATTACGGTCAGTAATGAGTGTGTAACAAATCCCCTACTTTTAAACATGGTTATTACCTATAGAAGAAATAAACCCCTTTGAAAGAAAGTCCCTGTTACGGCCTTGTTTATAATAATATTCGACTAGAATAATAATAGTTATTATAAAGAAATTTTAAAGGTAGAATCGAGTCCTAAACAAAAATATCGTTACAATCGAAGCGATCGTCACGAACGATTAATGAGATTGCATATTTGAAAATGTGTGACATGCAGTACGTGCGTCTTACAAATCACAACAACGTCGTTAATTTCAAGGCTTCCTTGCCCTCGTACGTGCTATGCTACCCCGAAATTATATAGTGTAATATTTTTAAACACATTATTATATAGTTACATACGAGTATGTAGAATCTTTGTGTAAATAAGCGTAACTTCTTGTTATTTTTGGGTACTTATCCACTACTTATATCTAAACTGATAGCCATTTTTCTATCTGTATCTTAAACTTCATTGTCAGTGAGAAAACTCATAGACGCTCTATTATTAAAGCTCCGACGACTTACCAACGCAACGGTTTGATTGATCGCCTTAGCCCACTTAGTACCCTGAATTTTTGGACTCCCAGAGTAAAATTATTACCTACTGTTTAAATTCAATGATAAAACAACTTCTAGTTATGCACACAAGTTTTGAACATTATTAGAACGCTTGACAAATAAGTTTAAATCCTAAATCGTCACGCGCTCAGATTAAAGTTCGCGGTTATTTAACATTGGTTAATATTGTTTTCTATATGTGCAAATACGAGAACATTTTAATGCTTTACGTCTACGTCTGTATGACGCTTGTTAATTTTTTACGGTGTGGCTGTGACGTACCTACAACGTTTTTGGTTAATTACAGAGATGTTTTTAAAATAATTATCATATTATTCGTTTTTTGACGTGATTAAAATTATATTAAATTATAAATCGATGAAATGGATGGCATTTTCTGAGAATATAACATTCCGATGTAAACGAGAGCGGGACACAATCCCATAAAGTTGCCTACCAAACTGTTTCGAATCCGGCTTCCCTTTCTATCAAGAAGAAATTAAATACAATAATGAAATTTCTACTTCATATAAACAAAATAATGATAATTTACAGCTGAAGTATGCAATTTTTCATCAATGTTTTCATAATACGTTAATCACGTAAAAAATTATCGTCCGTAAACAGACCTTACAGACGACCATTTTTATTATTTTTACATAAAATAATTTTATACCTACTTCACAAAAGTCCTCCTTACTGTAAGCGGCAATGTTATCTGAGAGGGGAGCGCACTAGATTGAAGGAACCCTACTCTTAATTTGAAGAGAAACAAAGCGGAATGGAATGGAAACACCGCCGCGGCGCCGTTGGTATGGCCTAGCATAGGTATGCTTTATTTTTATGACGGCAACTTAGATACGAGTACATACTTACAGAATAAATAAGGCAATTAATTCGTGTACCTACCTATATACGACTTACTTGAGCTTATAGCTCAATGCCCTTTTCTCCAAACACTCACGCCAAACGCAATCTTGAAATGTATGGGAATAACATTAGGCGCGAAAAATATGACGTCGTTTTTGTCATTGCCATACATTTTTAGATAGCGTTTGACGTGAGCGTTCGACGAAAAGGGCATTTGGCTAGAGACTCTGGTGTGTTACCTCTAGTTTGAAGTTGAGGACTCTAGCGGAGGTCTGGTGCGCGGGCACGGTGACCACCCGCGACACGGGGAAGTACCCGGGATGGCTCGCCGTCACCTCGTAGTGGCCCGGCGTGAGCAGCCGGTAGTAGTCGCCGTACGGACCTACAACACACGTGGTCGGTGTCGGTGCTTCATTGTGGAATAAAACTCCATTTTACCCATGATTACAATGTACCTACATATTTATCAGTTGCATTTTATACTTATTACTAGTTACTAGAGAATGACACTACAGTTTAACTCAGGACTTACTTACACAAGTAATTTGCAGTAAATTACTATCTAGATATCATGAAATGTTCAAAACAATTAAATGCATCCCCATTTGCTGTCACAACCACATAGTGATTCATATATTCCCATAGACTTCTACCTACCTACTAGAAACGCCTTCACAAAATCTACAACTTTAATATTTGCAGACCTAGAAAACTTGTTAAATGGTTAAATAAGGAAACCAATTATTGATAAGATTGCTATCGCTGATTAAACAACCTTTTGCTAACTTTTGCTAAACTGTTCAAGGAAAACATAACACTTAGTTACTCTTTTGTGTATGTTTTCATTGTGTATTACTACGAAGTAACAACACTACAGTACCTACTACTTAGCATTCACAAAAACAAAATGCAAAGATGGCCTCAGACTGTACGCGGACAAATTTAAAACAATGAGAACATTGGAGGAAGCACTTAGTTACTTCCATCAGTGGTAATTGAGCAGTCGGAATGCAAACAAGAGCTAATTCTTGCGTATGGCGCGGCTGGATCAAATTGACATTCAGTACTTCTTTGGAGAAGTAACTCGTAAGGTACTGAGTTATGTAACTACGTATAACTACGTAACCTGACAAAGAAATCAAAACCTTTAGAGAAATACTGTAGTCGGTTAGATTCAAATGATTGTCGACTGTATTGCAACAAATTTCCAATTGGGGAAGTTGCTTTAATTGAATTTTGGAAATTAGATGCTTCCTAATTAAACGTTTCTACATTAAGCAGCGTGTAAATTATTTAAATGATATGATTTGGTAATACTAAGCAAATTTGATTTAAAAAAAAATACTTCACTAATCTACTTTTGGCATTAACGCAATCGTAATAAATCCCTACCGTTGCGACGTTGCCTTTAAATGGGAATGAGGAACTAGTATAAAAGCTTTGTTTTGCGCGGTACCGGCAGTGTGATTGTAGTAATGAAGTGATTTAATTTCCGGGAAACATGTTCGATCTGCAGTGCGGTTGCCGATTGGTATCGCGAGGAACAGTTGCAGGATGCACACAATCATCGCTTCACATAAACACTTTTATCTGCTTTTCAGTCTCATATAGAAATAGCTGTTCATTTTTCAATACTACCGTTATATGTAGGAGGAAGTACACCCCTATTCCAGATATTATTTTTAGCTTAGCTTGGATTTACGAGTACCTTAACCCGTCAACCCAAACCGCTAAAGTTTTAGTAAAGAAAAGATGAACAAATTTTTGCTCTAGGTATACGCTTCTAATATAAATATTAGCACAATAGAATCAAACGTAAATTTCATCTACATACAACGTAACATTGTTATTTTTGCAAAACGAAATGACATTCACTATTGTGTTCGTACAGTTACGTGTTTAGACGAATCGACAGCGTCTAAACATATTCAGTAAACAATCTATTCAGCAATACTAATTATACGTAAGAAACAATAACATTTCTATTCTTTTTAGATGACTTAACTTCCATACCTGTACATAATTCAAAATAACCAAACACATCGTCTAGAAATGATAACAATAGTAATACTTTGAAACTTACCGGTGGTGATGTCATGTCTGATAGGTCTGGGAATAGATCCAGTGATATTGACGACGGATATGACTGCGTTCTGGATGAACCCGGAATTGTCGCTGACAATCCCTTTGACTCCCGTATGAGCCTTCCAAATGTACGCCAACAGAGCGTCACGGTTCCTATACCATTCCTTCTCTAGATCCTTCGCGAACGGATACTTCTGACATCCGAGCTCAAGAGTTATCTCAAAAGCATTTGTCGCCAAGTAGTTGAAGTCTTGCATACCTAGAAAAACATTGGCATTTCCAACACGTTCGTTACGTAATTGACTGCCCGCCAATAACTATTGTATGTAACTCGGACAATAAACGCTCGAATTAGCATTTCCAAACCTGTCTTTCACGGTTAACGAGATTAACGCATGTATTTAAATGTCAGTATTACAATTAATTTGTAGGTAAAAGTACCTCCCGGATTTCCTGCACCGCTTAAATAAAAACATCAACGTTGCTTCAATAATTCAGGAGGCTACTTTCTAAGGTTGTTGGGTTTGGTTTTTCCTTAAAATAAGTTGTTTACTTTGTAACTAAGTATATTCAGATCAATATGACACAAAATTATCTAGCATTAACATAATCCCACGAGGTTTTGTGACGTAATAATCTTATTAAAGAGCAGACAGATAATACGCAACTAAGACGAGTAAGTGGGACGTTAACATAATTATTTTCGTGTCAAAAAGTAATGTCTAAAATCAATGAGTTTCTAAAAATTCGATTAGTATGTGCCCTACCTCCCTTGAGGCTGTACCAGGCGGCTCCGTTGGTGACGCCGCCTTGCTTGCCGAAGTTGAAAGTGGTTGGGTCCTTGGGGTTGTACACGTTGCATCCCGGACGAGTTGCCGACGCCATATCTGCGTGGGCTGACGCGTAGGCCATTGCTAACTCCCTAGAAATTTAGCTTTGATTAATACTTGTAGCTACTCAGTAAGTAAGTGTTACCAACATGAGATTTGCCCTTGAAATGAAACGTAGACTGTATACACAGATTTTAAAAATACAACTTCTCGATGTCTTGAAGTTTTTGAAATGTAAATATTGCAATGGAGATATTTGTATTCCCGGGGATTAATTCATCATATCAAAAGGCATTTTGGAAGAGATCTTGAGTATCCTGTTATGCTAAACTAAAAATGAAACATAATAGAGCGTAAAAACCTAGATGAAATCGACTTTATATAGGTGTAAAAATGAATTTTGGTAGACAGTTCGTATGGTACACTACCTGAAAGTATCATCATCGGGGCTAGCGGAGTATTCGGACACTGGCGCTCCGCTCCTACTCTCATCGTAAGGGTAATTAGCCACCAGATCTCCGCCGTGCATCGCCGCACTCAATACAAATGGCACCGACATGATCCATCTCATTACCGCCCGGGTTTCCGGCTCCAACTAATACCGATCATTAGGCAATTGTTATTATAATTGTATCATTGATTAACCAGAAGAATTAATACAATACACTATAGAATCATAAGTAAGCCTAACACAAAGAGGCCAAAGTCACACCCAGACTGAGAATAAGTCGAGTCTTTACCCTTTTTGAAGTTGTTTTTTTTATAATTAATATTTTATTAGATTTTAATTATCGAAGCGATTAGGATGCCTTACAATTTAAAATAGATTTATTGATAGAATCAACAATGTAATTATTGATCACTTGAATAAAAACTTCAAAGAAACTGTAAACTTAAGAGTTTCTATAAAAGTTTACAATATTAGTATAGTATTTAAGTGCCAATCTGCAATTTCATTCTGAGAGACCTCATTTAAGTAGATTAAAAATGTCGTACAAGATAAATACTCACCGGTGCAGCAAGACGAGTCAAATCCTTCAACAAGTGGTTATTGTGACTAATGCCTTGTCGCTCAAATTCAAAGGTGATTGCATCTAAATCTGGGAAGTTCCTATTTAGATCCACAGAATGGTTATTGGTCCGCCCGATAAGATAATCTTGACCACCCTAAACAAAATTTTCATTAAATTAATTAACAAAGCTTGTGACAAATGTTACCTAAATGTGAGTGTACAATTAATTTTGAATTATGTTAGAAAAAAGTATTTTTGTTTTCGAGAAAATTTTACTTAAACATACGGGTTACATTAGGTTACATACGGTATCCGTGGACAGCTGCCATCCATCAGGATTCATAGACGGCAACAAGTGGATCCTGGTGGTGTGGACAAGAGTCCGAATGCGACGATCATGATTCAAGTATTGGTCACACAAGTAATGTGCCAAGCCCAGCAGTAACTCACGGCCGAGAACTTCGTTGCCATGAATATTGCCCACATATTTCACTTCTGGTTTGTCTGCATTTAATAAATTTTGTAATAATTACTACCACAAATTACTAAATTTCATAAAAGATGTAATTTCTTTTGTTACAGATTAATCATAAATTCACTTACATGGTTGATGAAATCCTGGACTATCGGAGAATTCTATAACGTAAAGTGGCACATTTCTAACACTTGGCTCCGACAACGTGTAAACTCTAGTAATATTTGGACATTTTTCGTGCACCTCTTCCAAAATTAAAGGTAATTCTTCATTACTGTGATGCTTCCAAATAAATTCAGCTGACGTCGTAAGAAAGAAAACGCAAAACAAATAGTGATACACTGCCATAATCCAAAATTAACTAAATTACTATAATAATATTATTTCGATGACAGTACGATTTTAATTTAATTAATAATTAATCTTAACAATCACACGCACTCCATGAATAGTCAGATACTAAACAACAGCACTAAAACTCAACAACCCACACAGCACGGCACGCGCGATTATCGATTTTCCCGCGACAATATAAACTTATCTGTAGAATGTTGGCTGCATTGCGTTCAGGGTTGCCCGTTTAAATTTGTAAACACCATACGGAATACATTATTACAACTGGCAATAATTTGTACTACCGAAATCCGAAGCCCAGCCCAACAAAATGGATAGACCGAAGAATATTTCTTTTTAAACAAGCTTCATTAATACATTTATGTCATTTTAAGACTTACAGGATAAAGATATTACGGCCGAAATTACCTCTCACCGGATTTTCTTTTAATACCAGTTAGAGATGAGATGTATAAACACACCTGATGATTGTAGTTTTTTTAATTTTTTTACTAATTGGGTAAAAAATGAATTTAATGCATGTCTTACATACGGTATGTCTAGCGTAACGACATCTTATCCACACTACGGGTTAGGTACATTTTCGGCCACCGATAATAGATGGCGTTGCCTGACTCTTAATGTCGTTTTAACCACAACACAGAAAGATTTTTTTTTAAGTAGAAACATCTTTGAAGAGACCACTTTTGAGAATACTTATTAATTTCTTTGGTGGACAATATAATACTACTTACTACTCACATGGTTTTACACTAAAAAGTTTACATTGCATTTCCAATTATGCCTAATTAAAAAGTTACCATGGATCATAACTTGTTAAGAAATAATAATAATTACCTACTTAATAAGAATCAATTTATTAAAATATATTTATTTTTCTTGATACCTTTATTTTATAACAGGACTTAAAGTAATATACAAATAAGAACTAGAAACACTCATCTAATCACTGAAGTCCAATGAATTATTGGGCGTATTTCCTCGTTGACAATTTCTCTCTTTTCTTTTCAGTTTGTTATCAAAAATTACCTCACCGATAAATAAAATAACAGACATTGTAACGCCTAGTCCATACAAAATGAATATACCCTGGAAGAAAAAAAAGTGATAAATTCAGTTTTTTTTTTAATATAGTTTTCGGAGGAAATAAGGACGTTTCGATAATAATATAATAATTAAATACTGTACCAGAACATGTCTATACCCAAGAGGTTCTATATTCTCAACATCTCTCTTTGATCGGGATAACTTTACTTCCAGCTGCACTTCGTAATCCATATGCTTAAGAGCCACCTTATAAGCAATAGAAAATTTCCAATATTACAACAAATATTATTTTTTATTATGTGAATAAATTATTTAATTGGGATACGGTCACTAAAATTTCATCCGTTTTTTATTAAAATGCACCTCACGTAACAAAGAAAATTGGCTTGGACCCAAGGGTACTCAAAGCCTCTTACGGAATTGGAAGTAGTAACATTAGAATAAAATATCAACCTCAACACAGTTTAGTAAACATTTTACACGGAATGACATCACAGCGAAAAATGTTACAGCCAGTAACCCATTCACCATTAAATTCTATTGTATAATTTGAAAGCACGAAGTGCTGAATCAAACTAACATAAACTTCGACTTTGTTTTGCCTTATTTAAAGGTTTATGTGATAAATAATATATTTTACACCAACTTGTGTCTCCCACGCCAACATGAGACCAGACTCGTGAAGTCTTCCAATAAATTGACTGAGTTTCTCTGTATACGGTGAACTTTTTCGTAGCATCACAACACATTGCTCATAGTAGATGTTTTCTAACATAATGGTAAAATCTAATACCGCTTCTTTCGTTATGTACGGTCCTATTGCAAAATTACCTGAAATAAATAACCAAATGTCTGCTATTATTTTTACGGACTTGTATGAAGTTGTTATTAAATGGTCTTACGTGGTTCATTTAAAATGTACCTGCTGGTAATTTTTCAATGCTGAATGCCATACTTCGAGTGAAACTTTTCTTTTTCAGCTCGTCAGCTGGGTATGTTTTGAAAAGATCTAGCAACTCCCTAATCAGTGGCTGAAATAGTAGGCATATCATTTCGATACAATGTAAAAAGATAAGCAATTGATTTAATTCAGTGGTACCTCTTGAGATAGAGTTATGGAAAATATCCAAGCGTCGTGCGTCGCTCCCCACTCCAATTTTCTATCGACTATGTCCTGTATAGTGTCAATAGATGGTTCGTACTTCGGTACGGTGAAAGTAGAGGTCAATCCTCCACCATAAGCGTTGTCCAATATTAAACCAGTTATCAAAAGCCAGCCGGACACTCGTCTTATACGCCAGGAGTTCATTATAGATTCGGGCTGAGACTACAGTACAAATACAATATATACATAATTATATATAAAATAGTGAACATTTTAAATATCGTTTTTGCTCAAAAATTTACGTCTTGGACAAAAGTTGATCCTGCCTGCCCCTCCACCGCTAAAGTTGTGAAGAAACTTAAAAATTCACTATCCTTTTAGGTACCTTATTATATTCATATTTATGAGATAGAAATAAAGGTTTCCGTTCTTAGTGGTAATACCCTAAAGAATACCTGTGTTATCATCATTCCAAAGGTGGTCAGAAAAACCCTTTCTGTAGAACAACCTCGAGCCATCGTGAGGACCACACATGCCAACAAAAACGTAACTATGAGGGCTACCCACATGTCTATTGTAAACGGTAGTAATGGCAGTTCCCAACTTGACAATAATCTACAACAATAAACGATTTTATTTATTGTTTACCAACGATAAGTTACAGAAAATTTGAAGATGTTTCGTAGAAACTTATAACAGAAATATGAGGTAATGAACTCAATATATTGATTTAGGTCTAATTTGATCAAGACCTTCAATTAAGATTTTTTGCTTATGAAAAACAAATTGACATAAATATAATAGTTAACCTAGGAGCTGGAACTATACAGGTGATAGCCGTTCGTATGATTGGCGCAGAGAAATCCAAAGCGAGATATATTTCGTACCAGGAGTACAAGGCAGCTGCAACAAGTTTTTTTTTAGTAATAGTAAGTTAACACTCAAAGATTTAGTTAACTTAAAATGAATTAAAATATTTAAAATAAATCACAAAAAATACTTATATGAGTAGGTAAAGATATAACTGCACTCTTTAGCACAATTCATAAATACATTTAAGTCTTTATCCAAAGATTTATCCCTACACTACTAAGGAATGATGTCTATTGCGATAGATGTCTATAATTCTTTCGTAATAACGTTGTTTGGCGTTACCTATATGTTATTATGTTGACATCTATTAATGATACAGAACAATCAAACTATGTCGACAATTGTTTTTAATGAAATGTAATTTGCCTTAGTAAACTGCGACTTCGCGTTTGCATTCAACACAGTAATTATAGTGCTGTGTTATTATTTTCCACTCATCGCCATATTCGTACGTGATTTTTTGTTACAGACATATGTTTTTGTTAGATTTAAATTTAGTTCTATGTGCACGTTTAATTGACTTTTGGTTAAATATAATAATATTTGTTCCACCTAAACCAAATGAAAAAAATATCCCTATAGTATAAATCACTTTTTAACCGAAACCAGTCAAACACAGATTCCAAGACTTCTTAAGACTTAAAACAAGAAATTTTAAGACTAATTATTTTACATAATTATAATCTTAATTAGATACTTATTCCCATATCAGCACGATCTTCTACTACATTTCCCATAACGCCGACACCCGTTAGGTTTTCATAAATTTCACCCCACTCGTGCGCATCATCACGAACTATTTGTACTGTACAATTTGCCCATCTGTGTCAAACCAACATCATATAATCCTTAATTAATATTAAGCTTTCATGTAAAAAGACAATTTTGCAGTATTTTTTGATTTTTTTACAACTTACCGGCAAAACTCGTCTACAATTCTCATTTCCATACCGTCACGACCAAGTTGCTCAACGTCAGTGTTTAAATCTAATAACACGTACGGTTTATATGTAAAACAAGCTACCTTAAGTAGTTTTCCATTTAAATTTGACATATCATGAGGGAAAAGATCAGCCTTCCTTTCGAACCTTTCAGTGCATGAATCCCAATGATCTAATAAGATAGGTTTCTTGATATTATCTAACCCTGTGTACTTATGTGTTATCAAATCGTATCCTTCACAATCCTTGTCTGCTTCAGCAGGGACAACTAATAATATGTTTGGAACATAACTGGCCTCTCTCATATTTAGAACACTTTCAAGTTCACTTTTAGTATTCCCGTTTAATTCATCAAAAGGTAAGAATATTATTTTTCTATCACTCCTGCGAATATTACCCATGTGCACTACTTTTTCAAAAGCAAACATAAATGCCTGTGGTTTGTTATGCTTTACGATATAATCTGAACAACCTTTTTCTGATGCTTCCAACATAATCTTCACCAGATCTTCAGTGTTATTAGTAACTATTACCATGAAACTTATAGGTAATTTAATGTCAAGTTTTGAATCAGAAATTACGGTGACACAATAAGATGTTGATAAATATTGGGTTATAATGGTTTGCAGTAGTATTTCGATTGGAAAGAGCTTGAACGTTATCATTTTGTAGTTTTATATTATCGACCAAGTAAGTATCTAAACGATCCGGTAAAATAACGTGTAACTTTCAGGGTTTATCAATTTTGTAAGTAAACTTGTTTTGTGACCACAAGGAATAATAAAGTCTTGTCGACAGATATTTATGAAATGTAATTTGTTTGCTCAGTTTAAGCATGTTATCTATTCAAAAAGACATTTTATAAAATTGTAGTATTTTACGACCATTACACTATAATTATGAAGTTCAAAGAAAATTTATGATGTGTAATTGTAGACTGGGCTACGATATCTTTTTTTTAAATAAACTAAGTAGAATTCTAATAGCATTTAGTTACTCAAACTTCAACACAGTTATTGTACAATCTTACATCGTCGAATATCAAAAACAAAAATTGTTATTTCAGCCGTGAGACAATTTCAGTATTAAGTAGTAATTAGGTACATAACAAAGTTTTAATTATTTAACTACCTAATTATAAAAAGCTTAAACTTATTATAATAATATCATTGTGAACTACGGGTTCATAATTAAATTTCTATATGGATTTTGTCTTTACTTTAAGTGATATTTATAAATTTTTTATTTGATTTAGAGAAATTCATCAAAATAAATGCAAACAACCAAGAGAACCCTACCAGAGCAATGAAAGTTTACCGTTTTTAAACAAAAAAATAAACATGAAACTGTGTATGAATACGTTAATTTTGAACCTCACAGAAAACACTACAGCTAATGGATATTTTATTATTGTTACGCGACAAGACACACGCGGTGTCGTAGCGCCACAAATTAACTTTAGTCTGCTCGTTCCGTCTTGATATTAGATATTAATTAAGGATAACGTATTTATGAGTTATGCTAGAAAATTCTTGATACTAGATAAATCTACGCATTAAAAAAATAACGTAGTAAGTTATTAAAGAAAAGACAAATATTTATTTATTTAAAATACAGTTGTTAAAAAATATTTTTAATCATTACGTAACTTGATTTATTGTAGATATCATTACGGTACCCACCATATTCTACAATATTAAAATAGGGCTAAAATTCGTAGTTTAAAGATAAAATATTTCGGAATGACAAAATATGAAACGTTACGTAGTATTTATCGCCAGTAAGCATGTAAAAAATATTTTTTCATTATCAAGAACTGAAGTCCGCTTAAACGCGTGTGTGGTCGATTTTTTTTCTATCGGGATAGAACTGAGAATGGAATGGGCGACGGAACTACTTAACACACTGTATTACACGCCCGTAAACATAACAAGATCAATAGAAACTGATTAAAGAAACTGATTTCATATGGTTCCTAATATTTACTATACTTTAATAACCGACAAAGGAATGATCGAGCGACCTGAAGGTAAATGTGTAGCTACAATGTTACTGATCATTAACATTCATAAACGGCAGCCTTGTTTATAAATTGAAATAACTCTAGATCTAGCACCTTGTTGTAGAACTAACACAGTGTAAATATTATTTTACTCTCCAACTTTGTGACTCTTAAAGTATTACACACTTGATGTTAGATGTGAGAAAACAGGTAGCTTGGTAAATTAGAAACCTTTCCTTAAGACGCCAAAATCGTTAGGTAGGTACTTGGAATGGTATAAAGTCCAAAGATCTCTGAGAAGGAAAAACGTTTGCATACTAATTTAAGTCCGTTTTTTAACTTGTCTTATTGTTAAAACAAAAACATTGAATTTCAAAGCAGTTTTAGTGCTTATGTTTTTATTTTTAGTTTATGTTTTATGCGATATTGAAGTGCTGAAATCCCTTAAACATTACTGGAAAAGTGTAAATAACATTAAAATATGAGATTTTTACAGAAATCTGCGTGCTAAATAGGAAAAAGGTGAAAAATGGACCATAGGTAGGTACCTACTATAAAATCGGATTCCTTTTATATTTTAGTTATATTCTTATTTTAATTAAACCCTGTTAAATTTGAGTTCTTCCGGTCTGATCCCCAAAACGGATCCACTGCCATTTAATTTTTTTTCTGGTCTGATCCACAAAATTGGTCTTTCACGCTAATACTTTGTTTGATCGCTGAGTAAATCTCTAAGCCCGTGTTCATAATGCGCTTGTAAAGTAAACAGAAACTGTACCCGGAGTTGTGACAAGCGCCAGACTGCTATATCGATTCGTAACATGATACTTCTTTCGCGGCCAATTATTAACCATCTGTTATACCAAACTGTTTTTTACTTTTTAAAATAACTTTGCCCGGATAAAAGCACCTTCCGACTTGTTATTTAAGGATCTTTCATTCTTATTTGAATTTGTTTCCTGGTGTGTGTTTTGTGATGATTAAGTTATATTGAATACTAAAAGACCGGGCAGTCGTTGTTATTTGGTTTGGTTTGTTGTTGTTTCAATGTTTTCAGAGCTCGAAATAGGTACCTTTAGTAAATGCTCAATACAATATTTTAATAAATTGGCAGATATCTTGGAAAAGCTCGACAACAGCATATCTATAGGATTCAGAGATATATTTCTTTAACATAGATAGTACTTGGTGGCTCTAAAATACATCCCGAAGTATTTATTAAAATACATAACGTTTACAAAAAACATAATTATTACTACTGCCTTACTTGTCATTATGTTACAGCAACATAATCTTGATGAAATACGATTAAAATGGTAATGTTATATCGCAATTTACATATTACCTACCATTAAATGTAAAGTTAGTGTAAAATTAACACTAAACCTTCGGATTCTAATTTAAAACCCACAAAAAAAACAATTCAATCGTCATCATCATTTGTAATTCGTAAACAAATTGAACAATGAACATTAAAATTCCTAAACGATAAAAATACTTCGAATATGAGTTACTTAGTTAAAAAATAATAATAAGATTAACAAATAAATTGATCCTAATCTTTCTTCCTTAGTCTAGCGCTGGATATTTCGATTGATTGGAGCCATAGTTTAATTTCTTCTGGGCATTCAGGTTTTTCTGTAGCTCCAGGAATATCTTTAAGAAGCGCTGCTGCGTCTACGTTGAGAAGATTTTGTCTTGACAACACCACGGCGCGGACGAAACCGTCGCTCAGAGTAATGAACTTCTGTTCAATGAACAGAGTTTTGTCTTCCCAGTACGCTAGCTGCAACAAAGAAATTTAAGTTACCTACTCTGTGTAATGAAATCTTCATCCAATTATATTGCTCTACTAGACGTCGCCCGCGGCTTTGCCCCCAGAAAAGTTTAAAAAAATATGGGATTTATCCCAAGGGAACATATAATCAGGATAAAATGTATCCTTTGTCCTATGGATGGAACCTATCTGTGTACCAAATTTCAGCTTAATCCATTCAGCGGTTAGAGCGTGAAGGACTTACAAACATACAAATATCCAAACATTTTTACAAACTTTCACATTTATAATATTAGTAGGATATTGGTTCCTATTTAAGGTCAGTGTAAGTAGGTAGGTACAACGTTAATTTTGTTTCTACAAACAAGTAATGATTAGTTAATAAAGTAACATAAAACTCGACTGCAATTTTTTTTCCAACTTCAGGTAGGTACGGAAGCTTGAAGGTTAATGAAGACATAATATCTATTCAGTAATAAAATTATGAAACCCAAACCTGTTTACCTACCTAATTTTTTATTTCAACCCAATAAACGAATTATAGCTGTTAGTACAAATTGCACTTTACGTCCTAATTAGTAAGTATGCCTACATGTAACGATAATGACGTGATGTTATTTGTGACGTCATAAGAAATGTTAAATTAGAAATAAGCAATATAAATTAAATTAGTTATTTATTTTATTAAATCAATTTTAAATCGTAAACGTATAAAATAAATCGAGTCATCGGAAAATTTTACGGTAAAGCATTGTTAAGTGTTATTTATAAACTAATATATATAATATATGTTTTATTTGAAAAAAACTAACCTACGTCTAATTATTAGCTAGGTTTAAAGGTCTTGATAAGAAGAATGATATACCCATACCTTAGTTTCGACTTTGTATGCACTAAATATCGGGATAGTCCTCCTGTACCGAATGCTGGAAGCTCCTTGCAGAATATGGCCGTCCACTGCCTTGATATTAGCGTAGATCCCAGTCCTGTCATAGAAGTGAAACCTTGCGAAGTCTAGCTCTCGTACATACCGAGCATTGTTCATATGCCTCAAAAATATGTCCACGTCTTGTGTTGTACAGAACCCTGAAATTATTATTTGTTCATATTGTATTTTCAACCATTGCCTATCAATAAAGATGTTATAATACTGTCATGCCTATTTATAAAATACGTAGTTTATGAAACAATAATTAATTAAAGACGAGATATATTTTAACTAATTTAAACCCTTCTGTTTGCTTAGACAAATGATTAATAATACTATCTAGGTACTAAAAAAATATAGAAACAAAAAACAGGTTTGCGAGAAAAATTTTAGGAGTGGAAAAACACAAATAGGGAGGTACACAACTTGTTTACTCATGTATTCCATGGCATTCTCTATTTCTTAGAAAGTTGAACATTTTAGATAGCTTTGGGTAGGTAAGTACCTACAATAAGAATGCCTAGAACAATACAAATACTTGTGATATTAACTAGTAAGTAGATATAGGTACAACATAATTATAATGTAAAAATTTTACTAATACTTTATTATACCGTTGTCCAGAGGATGTAATTGCAAGAATCATTTTATACTATTGCCTACTATGAGAATACTTGTACTACTATGAGAATAATAATAATGAGAATCTTCCACTTATAAAACTAATAAATCTGGTACTCACCATAAATAGTCGTGGAATCTTTAACACTGCTTTTCTTTTGGAATAATCTACCAATGTCTATAGTAAAAGCTACCCGGAGAAAGTAGTTCACATCCCAAAAGATATACAAAAGAGCTACGACAGTCGCTATTACACAATACATTTTTACTATAAATAACTAAAAATAACAACAGAGATGCGATTACAAGCGTGTAGTTTGCACAAAGAATAAACGCATACTAGTAAAAATAACGAAGTACTGAGTTATCGTCGGCCAATACGATGATACGCTAACGTCATCGGACATTCCATAGGTTAATGACCCTATTTTCACCTGGAAGTAATGTTGACCATATGAGCGGCCATATGAGCAGGTCAAGATCAAAATACAACATTATACCGTTCATTGGGATAATTTTGAAATATGAATTAAATAGTATTTTTTTTATTCACAAGCTGTCACCTACCTATGCAATAATATTGACCATTAAATAACTTTCAAAAAATTTACGATAAACAATCAAAATATTTAAAAAATTAAATAGTTAAGAAACACCTTTGTGAATAAAATTTCGAATCTAAAATATATTGGTAATAATGCAATTGCAATGTTAGATAAAAAGTAAATGTGAAAAAATAATAATTTTTTACTCATACCAGTATGGACGGAGGTGCAAAACACAACGAA